>JABSTQ010009472.1:157500-493343 GCA_013358835.2 Ixodes persulcatus | reverse complement strand
TAGAAAGTTTTGCTGAGTCCCTGGTTCGGGGGACGTGGCTAAAGAACGACCATTCAAATCGAAATTTTGAAACTTAGCTCTTTGAATACGCTAACTGGCGTGAAAGAGCACGATCAGAAGAACATTGAACTTTTAATAGCTTTAAAACACACACACACAAAAAAAAGAAGTGAAAACGAAACTGCGGTACGCGTATAAATGCCTTTTGAGTTTAATACAAATATGTTTTAATGTACAACAGTATTACTTAACATACCTTGAAGACCTCATGCAGGGGAAAGTAATAAAGACCTTAGTAACGTACTTTAACCGCAGCGCTGGGGTGTTCTTCTATTATGAGATAGTATAACTCTAGCAGCTGTTAACTCGAAACAATTATTCGCTCACCTCAGATTAGCGCTATCCCGGCGGCTTGAATTTTCGCTGCTTATTCTGTTCTTTTTGGTTGACTTTGCGACGTAATAAGAGTCCATGCCGACAAAGTCTTAGGGCAAGCGTATCGGCCTACACATCATGTGCCATATGCTTTTTTTTTTGTTAGTGTCAGTTTGTAGCTTTTTGCAAACATTCGGCAGGTGAGAAAACAAGAAATACCCACTCTTTCAAGTTTGCATAAATGTGCATGAAACGAAGGACTTTTTGATGCTTAAAGCTATCGCGCAGACGTCACAGGTCAATTCCACTCACCTCAGCGACCTGCTGACACCGAATTCATCACAAACTGAAGCAACGCCAACGTTATCAATAAAGGACCAACGAACCACTATGAGAGCGCTCCTAATATTTCCCAAGAATCTACTTAAAATATTGAAGAATCAAAATAAATTAGGGCTGGGCGTCAATTAAAAACCCGAATAATCGCTACACATTAGTCGATTAATTCATCAATTAATCGGTTATCTTCATTTTTAGGCATTGCTAAAACGTGTCAAACTACAAATTCCGTTTATACTTAAATAAGGCACGCTGTATACAGCGAGTTATACCAGAATCGTTAGTGTTAGGAACATGCCTCATACAGAAATAAAATATAAGCTTTGTTGGTCTATATCTATTCGATGAGGTACATAGCGTTCATGGACATTTTTTGTCAATACACTGATAGTACAAATAAAAAAAAAAACAAAAAAAAAAAAAAAAACATAGGAGGGTTGTGAACACAAGCACTGCTCACGCTGCATTTATTCCAGCTACTTATTTGAATAAGGACTGAAGAATATATAACAAACTATGTTAATCATTTCAAATACATTTGTGTCAGGGAATTTGATAAACCGTACAAAATACAATATTTTATATATAGGACAAATCTGAAGAACAATGTTGCACGATGACTATAGAATATGGTTCGGGGGAGGACTGTCAAATATTGTATCAGGTATCATAACAAAAATAAAACATCTTTAATTTTGCTTTGCGGGAAGTAGATGTCGCAAATGTCTTAGTGTGTAGGCGTAATATCTGTATTTGCTTCGTGGAGCAGGGTGCTTTCCAAATCATCGGTGCATGTCCTCTGTATTTTCAGCCTCTGAACGATCACGCACAGGAAAATTAATGACAATTCAAGTCTTTATTATCACACAATAACTATTGGCAAATACAATAATATTATTGAAAAAAAATCATGTGACTTTCGCCATTTCATTTGCGTTTCTATCGTGTTCGGCGTTTACGAAATACTGCGGTTGGAACATGAGAGGAGCTCTTTTACGTTCCAATCCAAGCGGGCGCTCAACGACACTTCTGCTCCAAGAGACGCTGATTCTCAAGAACTCTGATTCTCAAGAACTCTGATTCTCAAGGACCTTTAGGAAAACCATATTGCGCGCACGATTATTACTTAGATGTTCTAAAATATGGCCTATGCTCAATATCAAATGGTCCTTATACATTGGCGACTTGCACGACGTCTTCTACGTCAACGGACATCTCTTCAACTGTCGCCTGCACAGCAGCGAACCAGAGCCCGTCCTCATCAGTCGAATGAGCTTGCAGCTGTCCTGCTCCTGTAATAAAAAAAGGAAAAAAATATATTCAAATGTGCAAGAAAAATAGTTACCGGGAGGACCTACCAGTTATTGGACTCTGGATCTCTGGCTGTATTTTAGAACTTCGTGTATTCTTCTGTGTGCCCGCATATAGTTATGTATGTGTCATAATGGCGCCCGCGTCTTATTCAACAGTAATGCGCAAATAAAGGCTGGATCAAGCATCGATATTCCCACAGCATCAATATAGATATGAACTCCGGAAATCAGGCTTGTGCCGTATATTCAAAAAAAAGTGATGAATTATAACTGCAATTACTTTATTAACAAACCAACCACTTAAAGTTATACATTGCTGATCATACTGTCGATAAGTGAATGACTTGTTTCGTTAACTTAATTATACTTTTCTCTCATCGCCTAGAAAATTAGGCCTCTATATGAACCTTTCAGTGCTAAGTGTATAGTGTACCCTTCAAATAACATTTGCTCGTCTTGTTTTACCTGTCTCGTGCTGATGTATAAACAAAATGTGAGTCTAAAGTAAAATAATTATAAATGCATTGATGGAAGTGATTGGTCCTAGTTGAGTGTCACAGTTTAGAGAAAAAAGAAAGAAGGGCAGATTTTAATAGAAGTGAACTTATACTTCATTGGATCGGATGATAGGCCCACCTCCCGGTCAACATACTTTTTGTAGGGGCGAGGAACTAGACGGAGTTCTTTTTATAAACCTAAAACAAACAATGACTTATCGCGACACTCAGAAAAACAAACAAAATTGTATACGTATAGCTTTCCTTCCTAGAGCGCAGACGTTCTTAAAACACACAAAAAAAAAAAAAAATACTGCTCTCTTGTGCCGAAACCCCAAAGGATGAAAACTAAAAAAAAAAAAAAATTGCATCACAGGCCCTCAGGCGCTTTGCGTGTTACACATGCACGGAAAGTGCAAACAAAAAAAAAATAAAAAAGTAAGAAAAGCCTACAGTCTGGCTGTGCATATAACAGATGCGACAATGCGAAACTGTGTAATGAAAAAGTAGATCTGTGTAATGAAAAAGTAGTACCAGCTCGCCTGCACTTTATCACTGCTTAGATACTAACGATAAAATAGATTATAGAAGTAAGACAAACGAGCCTGGGTGCAGGCGATGGTAGTTGACGCGCGGCTTCTTATATTTCCGCTCGGAACGGGGAAGTTCGTGCGTGCTTGTGGGAATTGTGGAGAGCCTCCTCGGTACAACACTCAGCAACGAGCACACATAAGCACGAAGACCTGAAGCAACGCCTGGATGCCCCAGTTGCAGCCCTCCGACCTCTTCCCGCGTCTCACGTGCCCACGATCGCTGCCACGTTTCCTCTCAAATTCACCGAAGCACCCAACCCCGAACGAGTCTTGGTGCCAACTGCCAAATCGCCCGCTTGATACCCCCCCCCCCCCCCCCCCCCCCCCCCGTCGGGCACTTTCCCATACTCTTGACCTGAGTTCGACCTTCGGTTACTGACCAAGGGCAGACCTCTCCCCCAACGCGAAGCGTCTTCCCAGAAGAGGGGGACGTTCAAAAACAAACCCCCAGGGTCCATCTCGCCTTCTTGGTGCGCGGGGATGAGGGGAGGTTTGCTAAATGATGTACTGTCCCCTACCAAAGTCCACAAGGTATCGAAAAAAAAATTGCACCTTGTATTCACAGACACTTCCTGGACAAAAACCTTTCAAGAAAATGTACCGGAGCTACCCTTTAAAGGGGCCCTGCAATCATATTTAAGCGTCCACCTTTTTTGCGGTTTCCACGTCTCTTGGGGTTCGGGCAAGCCAGCGGGCACGGATAGAGCAACTAAATATCTGTGCGTCATATTTTAACCGGACGACCCGGAAACCTCCTCTACCTACGGGAGCGACCCGCGGTACCGAAAGCGCGCAATATGTGCGGTATTTGGTCCTGGGCTTACTACTGGTCAGAGCCGCTAAAAGCTTTTTTTTAGTCGAAAAACAAAATATAAGGGGCGCGAACCGTTTCAATTATTTCTGAAAGTAGTTTTTGTAGAGTATTTTAGATCAGAAAAGAAACAAACGCAGTTTATAAAGTCCAGAAAACAGAAATGACCCGTCGACATACCCGCCACCAAGCGGTAAAAAAGGCGGCGCATACTAGAAAAGAATAGTGGGATCAGGCTCCGACGAGCAGCGAGCGTAGAAAGGTCCCGGATGTACACGGCGGCGCTGCGGTCGTTTACGGACTCGAGGATCCGACCGGTTCCGAGCGTTCCGAAGGCCTTCGGCGCAGGTTTGGCTTGCTGTTTGGCCGTTTCGCGGTATGGCAGCGCGACGTGGCTCCCGTTCTGAACTGATCTTTACCCCGTGTTTGCTGTTGTTTGTGGCCAATGAAGTCTCATGCCGAATTAGTGTTTAATCGCGCAGCAAATGCAATGGAAGCCGCCCTGGCTGCCCGCTTCATACAGCCTATTCAGAACGTGCTTTAGTGCCGCCCTCTCGAGCCGTTGACACGGAGTGCGGCAGCCGTGAGTGCTCGCTAAGCTCACTACCCCTCCTCTAGTTCACGGCCAGTCAAGCAACCAAGGACGTCATGAAGGAGGTTATTTCTTTGCTTGTTTTTGTAATTTTAATTTGCCTATAACTTTTAAAATAAAGCGAAATTCGAGAGAAAAAAAAGTTTCATTAAGTTACTACGTTTAGTGCGCTCCGGTTCGGTGCAAATTAAAAACCAGTAAAAAAAGTCATTGCGGGGCCCCTTTAAGCTGTGTGTGACTATAGTTTGCAACTTTCCGGAACCTAGAAAGTCCGTGAAAGTTCCCCTAGAGCGCTGCGTCAAGTCAGTCTAACGTCAATGCTCAACCCTGCCAGAGGATCCTGCGACGCGACGCCAATATTGTCGTTTGGTATGGCACAAGCTAGCCAATTTAAACCTCTTTTTTTTCATGATCCATCGTTTTTTTTTCTTTATCGTCCTTCGTGACGATATACAAAGACGAGGCGCGCTTCCTTTTTTTATGGGCTGGACCGTTTAATGAACACTTTAAGTTGTCGCTTTCCTGATAAGGTTGGCAAAACTTTGAAAACTTGACTTTGTGGGAGCATCTTGATTAAAAAAGAATTTACTGAACCAAACAAATGAGTTAGGCTAAATATTTGTTACTTTTTATAAATTAGATTTTCTAACGCTGCGCCTAACGGACGTAAACAATTCCATGTTTTTCTTCTTACGTCGAAATAAATGTCGATGAGGCGTTACGGAAAAACAGTAACGAAATACGTAACTCGTTACTCGCAAAATAAAGAAACGCGTTACCGACCTTGGTTACTTCAAAATAAAGGAACGCGTAATCGTTACCGTTACCGATTAAATGTAACACACGTTACTTTTGCATTACCTTTATCAATAAATTTACGGTAACAGCGTTTTCCTTTTCGCGGCAGCGTTGTTTTTTTTTTACAATGGGACAAAGGGCGTGGGCGTTGGGGCTCTTCTAAGGTGAAACTTTCTTGCGTGGGGAAAAGACACAAAATATTGAAGATATATAAAATGAGTTCACTAATGGACTCTTTCGAAAGACTGCTCTCTGTTGGCAGCTGTTGAATCCCTGCACAATGGCGTACTTAAACCGCAACGTCTCGGCACACCTTATGCGTTAAGTTCGATTAGAAGGCAAAAACACACCCACAGAAAAGAGTGAAGACCGCAGTGACATTGCACTTTTGACGCTGTTTCATTGACTCGTCTGCTCATAGCATTGGGCGCGCTACTACGTTCGCTATCTTGTGGATTCACTTGCACGTTCCGCGATGTCAGTTGTTCCTTAATTGTTCGATGATTCTGACCGTCTAATAATCGGCGCGTGACTTTCGAAAGGGGTTTATTAATGACTTGGCGCACATACGTCGTTTCAGCTTAAATACAGACGCAGCGGACGCTACGAGCTAATGCACCAGTCAAGCAGCGTCCAAAGCGCAAGTCGCTGGGCCTTTTTTTGTTTGTGGTTGGTTCAGCGAAGATAGAACACGTTCAGAAACAGGATGAACAACATGAGGGGGCCCGTTTGACGCTTTTTGATTGGTCCTGTTCGAGGCGGGGCTTAGGCCGCACGTCCGGGAGCTTCCTTGCTCGTGACGACGACCATTCCCCGAAGTGAAGAACCCAGGAGTCCAGTGGAGGTGGGAGAATTGGTAACGTAACGAACGGTTTAATTACATGGTAGCGATACAGTCGTCAAATCCAAGAGAACAAATGGAGCCCTCACGCCCCGCCTTATATAGGGGTCCGTTTTCTCCCTCTCTCTCTCCGCCAGGGCAGCAGGTGCGACCGCCACGTGCTTTGCAGCTGGGTCCGCCGCGACGTAGTCAGAAATGAGTCATAGCCAAGGTTCTCCGCAGTTAGGCCAGGCCTCTCTCCCCTTCCGGAGCGCACGAACCCACACGCACACACACACACGCCCCGTTGACGTCACGGACGCGTTGAGACACGTTTTGGGCAGCCTTCGACAGGTGGGCGTCAGTCCGGAACACGTCGGGACTCGTTTCGGGACTCGTTTCCGCAGCGTTGAAACTCGGAAGAAGGTTGCCGAAGGTTCCATTCTTAACAGTCCCATCACCTCGTAGCGTTGGCCGTGTCTGGACCTAAGGTAAAACGAACTATAAAAAAGCGGAAAATTTCAATTCTACTTTTTTCAGGTCTTGGGAAGATGTAACAAGCAACGTAAAGGCCCGTTCACACTCTTGCAACCGAGTACGACCGAGAGAGACGAGACCTGCTGAAACCTCTTAAAATTTCTTAGGACGAGGGAACACGCTGGCACTCTGGCGCCATCTATGCGGTGACCCTGGAACTGCATTTCACAAGAGCGAAGGTTTTGCGGGATTTCCGAGGTGAAATGTGCGGAACACCTATAAGAAAGGCTCGTTTATAACGTTGACAAAGGTTCTTCGAGCCAAGAAAGAAAGGATAATGCGCGAGAGAAATAGAAAATATGCCGGACCGCCAAGTTTACGCTGCTACCCACTAGATGGCGCCAGTGTGTCCTCTCGTTGTAAGAGGTTTCAAGGCACCAAGTTTTAAGAGGTCGCAAGAGTGTGAACGGGCCTAACTACGTTACCCATTATTATAGATATAAGTAACCTAAATACGTCACCCGTTACCGGTTTGAAAAAGTAACGTGTCCGTTACTGCGTTACCGAAAAAAGTAACGCCATTAGTTGTAACACGTTACCGCCAACAGTGATGTCGATTGCACAATGATATCTACATCTGCTTGCTTCATGGCGGCAGTACTGCCTATTGCACAAAAAACTGCGTAAAACGTCTTGCATCTTGAATCAGTCCAAACCGGTTTTAACCCTTATTTTTGCTCCTCTGAGCTGAACATACACTGATGCGATAGATATGAACCCGAACCCAAACCGAATCAATAAACATTGCGGTTCGACAGCTGGTGGGCGAATTGGTCTTGAGTAAACTAAAGGCTGTGTTCCAAAATTTATTTGATCCGACTCCGGAGGAAAGCTTTCGCACTGTGGCGTTTCAAAACTTACTCGCGTTTACTCGATGACGTCATAACTCGCGTTCCAGAAGCGGGTTGTTTACTCCGGAGTAATTACTCACGCTAACCTCCTTGATCGAAGGGCAGCGTCGGATCAAATCGAGTAAATACGTTAAGTGATCTGTTCGTCGTCTGCTTTCTGCGTCGACAGCCTTGAAAGCTCCTTTGCTCCGTTCACTTTGGTGGCAGACGTTCGAAACGACAAAGAATGAGGTGGAGACATTTATGCGTGGTTATTGCAGTCTGCTGTTTTCTACGCGGGGATTTATTGCACCGCATCCAGACCGTGCACCTTCCCTCAGGAAGGTAGACATGTTGTTATTATGAGAGTGCGAGCGTAAACAGGAGCCTCTCCGCATCCTCGTCCTCAACGTTGGAGGGAACTCCGTATTGTTACGTTAAATAATGAAAATGTTCGAACACAGTAGATGACGTGGAACTTTTTTGTTTTTATTTTGTTTTCTCCTCAGAGTGTGTGTAATGAGAGGATACCACTTGTAAAGCAGGGAAGGCGTCTAAGATTTTATGTTGAATGATTAGTCAACAACCCCACCACATCTCCCACCCCAAGAAATTGCCTATAACGATTTGGAAATTCTCTCTGTGATTTTGTAATTATATTCGCGTCAAAGCGAACTTAAGTTAATAGCACTGGTGAGAAATCCCCATGCTCTCTACTGTTTCACCGTGTAGAAGCAATTTCCGCGAAACGTAATCTGTGCAAATTTCGATGCGTTGAACATATTCGTTTAGGGCACCTTGAGTAGACTTAAAGCGATCGCGCTGATTAACACAATTTTTTTTTACGTCTAACTGAAAAGAGTGATTAATTTTGATCTCAATATACAGCCCAAAACAAATGTGAGCAAAATTAGCTGGTCGAGCCACCCCAGAAAACATGCGTCGTCACTGTCAAAGAAAAACTTCGAAGCGGTTAGCATTATCGTTTCTTCGGGTTGTTTCTCTATGATCAAAAGAGATCGTCTGGTATTTTCCGCCATCGCTGCAATGTTTTATTTTTGCCCTTGCCTAAGACAAAGCCAATCCGCGTAGTATCCAGGTGATTATCCCGGCCGTTCCAAACTCGTGTCGCTGATTGTTTACTCGCGATGTCACGTGGTATTACCCGCTCACGTAGGAGACAGGTTACTCGGGTAAGACTTGGAACATAGCGAATGTCACGGTCGAGTTTTCCGCGACTGACCTCGGTAACGGCGACTCGAATTTTTACAAGGGGGCCAAAGTTAATCCTAATTCCCAAAATCACTATCAGGTAGGCCCACTACTTCTCAGACGTTCCAAGATATTTTTGCAGTTGTCCTTTGACGTGTTCTTTAAGGAAATATGAACGTGCGCATATTTTGTATTGCAGCTTACCCAAATTCATAACAGATCATGCGATATAAAAGTGAATGTTCTCGCAAATAACAAAATTATGGGTTGAGGGTCGAAGAGTGGAAGTAATGAAACATTTTAGAAGACATGATGAAATTCCAAGAACCCTTAAAGTTTTGGTGACGTGTACACGGAGGAGATGCGAGCATGGATTCGGAGGCAATTGTTTTTTTTGCGCAATTTATATCTGTTCAGCATTGTTACTATAGATATACTTGTCATCAACTGAAAAAATCGCGACTGATTTAAAAAAAAATGTTTTTATTCAACTCGTGTACCTATGTGTGTTTTTCATGTTCTTAAAAAATTATCAGGACTTTATTTTGATGTTGTAACTAAGAAAAACACATTGAATCCAACACTGAACAATGGCAGCGTACCAGTGTAGAGGCCAGCGAGAGCGCCGGCTCGTGCGAGCTGGTGCCGCGTGAGCGGAACATAAAGATTGTACTCTCGATGGAAGTTTCAGTTCCGTCTCTAGCATTTCCGACACCCCACCGACAGATTAGTGACCCGGACGTCCGGCCATCATAAACCAGAACAACGCAGGCAACTCTTCCTTCGGCGATAGAACCTCGTCCGCCGTCCGCCGTCCGTTGGTTCTCCATCCTTCTGGGCGGCAAATCCTCGCGCCTAGCTCTCCCATGTTGTACCCCGATTTCACGTGCGGCGCATAACAACCCAGTTCTCCCACAACTATCTTATGTTTTTTGCCCTTCTCCCAGAAGCGGCTCAGGAGCTGGACGACGTCTTCGCGACGCCTCCCCCAGACGACGCCTACGACAACATATAGCGGACAATCCTCCTCATAAAGAAAGAATCAGAGGCATCCCGGCTTCAACTGCTCTTGAACACCGTGGAGCTCGGCGACCTTCGTCCCTCCAAACTACTACATCGAATGCGCCTGCTGCAGGGTCAGCAACCTTCCGACACGAACAACTGATTTATCATAGAATTGTTTCTCCAGCGTTTGCCCCAAGGGATTCGCATAACTCTTGCCCTAGCTTTGGACCTACCCACGGGTCCTCTCACAGAGATAGCGAAATGCGTCGCTGAGTATGCGATGCAAAGCCTGCCAAGTGTCATGGATAACTCCTATCAGTCTCCCTCAATGCCAGCCTTTAAAACCCGCGCAGATGTCCTACCAATGTAAACATTTCGGCGGCACTCCGCCTGGTTTAGGTAAGTAATAAAAAATGGTACTTAGTAGTCTCTAACCAATTTCTTCAGTGTGCTCGACGTTTCGGAGCCGGCTCGACTCTTTGTTAACGGGTGATTGTATGTGGGCCCAAAGGTAGCAAAATCTGTTGTTCTTTTATTTTTCTTTCTGTTAGTACTGTTTTCTTCATCCATTTTTGTGTGTGGCGCATCGTAGCCCGTGTATCTGCTTGGCAGCGTTCCGGTAAATCGGTTTAGGCTGTTCGTATTTTTGTATACGCCAATATTCTAATCAGAGCCGCTTCCTCCAGTTTCTTTCTTTGTCGAGGATGGAACTGCTGTCGAAGGCAATGACGTGGCCGGTCTTCTTAGCAAAAGGTTTCGAAACGTTGGGCACATTGAAGAAATTAGAGTCTACGAGGAACTGCCGTCGCGGCACTCCATACAACGCGTAGCAGCTCGCGGCGTCCTCCAAGGGATATTTCATCTCGGTGTTGCATCCCATTTCGAGGTCGCAGCTTATCGCTACAACGAGCGGATGGTACCTGTTGGTGTCACCAGACATTCTTCAAGAGGTTACGCAAATGCCAAAAGTCATGCAATTGGAAGTAAAACGTTGCAGCCCGTCACAGGAGGCGGCGAGTGACGTTGCCCCAACAACAATCCTTTTTTTTTATAACTGATCGCACTTCCGGCCGACGCCTACTCCTAGACACCGGCGCGGAAATATCTGTACTTCCACTTACATTAACTAAGGAAAAACGCCCACATTCCCGATGTCTCCTTGTAGTTGCGAGTGGGTCAGATATCCAAATATGTGTCATTCCTTTTCAGACCTTGGAGTAAGCATTACGTAGGATATCTCGGTGATTCTTCGTAATTGAAGACGTAGCCTAATCTCTTCTAGGATCAGACTCCTTGTCACTATTTGATTTCAACGATAGCATGCGCCACCGACGTCTTCTCCACAACAGCAGTCATCCTTCTGTCAACAACATGTCCACAACCCTGACTTCCCCTTGAATCCAGTTTATCCTGCCCCTTTCAATATTCGCGAACATTCTTACTGTTTGTTTTCACAAATAACAGATATCCAACATAGTAGAGCCAACGTTAAACGGGGTGGATCACCGTATCATAATTTTTTGTGCACCCACTTTTACGCGCCCCAGTCTTCTCTTTGACGAGCGCCTCCTGGTCACACGGCAAGTGTTCGAGCATATGCTTGAACTAGGCATTATTCGACCATCGAGCAGTTTCTCGGCAACTCCACTCTACATGGTCCCCCCAAAATATCCAGAGGACTGCAGGCCATGCCGCGATTACCGGGCACTAAACAAACCGACTGAACAAACCTGACCGGTACCCGCTATTCCCCGTTCAGAACTTCACTAACAACTTGCTGAAATATTTATCAACACAGAGTTCCACATGGTGAAGACATGTATTACCACATCTTAGTCGAGCCTGCGGATATCACAAAAACGACCATCACTGCGTCTTTCCGCCTGTTCAAGCAGATTCGTATGCCGGTTGGATTTTGGAACTCCGCACAGACCTTTCAGATACTCATCCCCGAAGTGTTTAACCTTTGACATTCGCCTAAATGGATGATCTATTGATTTAGAGCAACTAATCTGACGACCACACTAGACATCCGCGTCTGCTCTTCGAACGACTTTGCGACTACGGACTCACCATCGATATGGCGAAGTGGACCTTTGGTGTTTAGAATTGCAGGGTCATCGCATCACACTCGCTCGCAATGAGGCACTTCAATCGAATGTGCAAGTCATTCGAGACTTCCCACCACCAACGTCTGTACGCAATATGCTGGAGTCTTTGCTGTTCATTAACTTTTATGGGCGCTTCATTTTATATCGCGCTCAAACCATCGCGCCTCTTACAGACTTGCTCAGCGCTCCGACGAAGCATTTCTTTAAATACCCTGAACTACCAGCAGTGTCCAAGTACGTGACGAGTTTCAGCCTCTTTTGCGGAATTTACGAAACGCCATTCGAATTCATGCGGAACATTCAAGTAATCCTCGTCGTCGTACTACTCGAGTCGCGTCGTGCTGGAGGAGTTGCTCGAGCTACTTGACAACGACCTTTCATGAAGTAGCAGCAGCAGTAAAGCGGGCGGCGCTTCGCGAGTGGCCATTACGAATCTTTCGAGGCGAGATGCGAGATGCTAGGCGAGAAAGGAAGTTGTGTGTGCGTGGCGAGGGCTGTCCAGGCTGGCTTCCGGTTGAATCCGCCGAAATTGGCGGAGCGACTTTTCTCGGATCCGGATCGAGATCGGAAGTGGGATCTGATTAAAAAAAGTGGAACACGTTCGTCTCGATCTCCATCACCCAGTGAAATAGGCCGCTCCAGAAAAGTCGATCCCGGCGCGCTCCAAAACGACCAGTGGAATTCGCCATTAGATTATATGGCAATCGCCATTTTGGTCCATTCAATCCTCCAAGTTTTGAAACGGTCCATCTAAACCAGTCGCGCCAAGGTCAATATGGAGCATCATTGTACTGAAAGTGTTCCTCGCCAATATAAGTGTCCCTGTCGCTGTGCGTGCAATCCACTTAACAATTATGTCTATCTACACAGGCCTCTTACAATTATATTGCACTTCTCGCGTTTTTCAAGAACGGAAAATCATTGTTATTGCCTCCAAGAACCAACGCCGCGCATGTGGTGGTGGTGCGAAGATGTACGCTTGTTTCGCCGGTGTGTGGATAGCAAAATCTCGGTATACAAGAAATGTATCTATAAAGCTACCCGCCACCAGCGAATACAGATCGGCTCATCAAGAATGGAGAGGTCAAGGAGAAATTTCTCATTCCATGGACAAAAATGGCGATCATTCGGGGAGCATGCTGTTACTTTTCCAGGATCCATTCATTTTAGTGAGATCGGTTGCCTATAGACCTTTTTCGCATAACCTCAAACCAGCCAGTAACTGACGTACCCTCGACCTGGTGCATTTTTGGATTGCCCGCTGACACAGGGTATGCAACCGCCAAGGGTATGGGCGAAAAGGCTTAAAAACGGACGTCGTGCATGAGGTAGTTCCGAGTGCTCCTTTTTACCGTGCTGCAATTTCCGAAAATCTACGGTTGTCTGGTTACCACTGCGTGGTAGTCGGATGGATAAATAATTTTAAAAAGCGTAAGAACAATAGCAGAAAGTGTGCCATGAGCACAAGAAGCTGCAGCGCGAGTGTGGCTGCAATGTTATCGAGCTTCGCATTTTCCCCAAGAATCCTTATTTATGAAGTCAGTCGATTGCGAGCTTGAATCGCGAGAGATTCGTATCAGACTCAACTTCACGTTTAAGCTCACGACCACTTCGTCCAGGACAAGACCGATTTTAATTCCCGGTGCAGGTGGTCCAATTAGGTTATCACTGCAAGCCCCATGGTATGTGAAAGGTATGAAAAAGTCTACATGCCGCCATCATGCTATCAAATGCCGAGAGCTTACCTGCATAGACTACATTAAACTGCTCATATATACTTCGCTGTGGAAACTCAATCAAAACACCCCACCGTCTTCGTCCTCGTTCTCTCGAGGAGGCAAGGGATGGCCTGTGAGTAGCCAGCTGGATTCAACCGGACAAGCTCCAACCAAGTTATTGCAGCCCACCATAGCCAAGTCTAGCCAAGTTCCCCCCATACCCACACCGTTGCCTACCCAGATAGCTTTTCTGCCAGAACTAGCCGGTATTTCTTTTTCTAAACCGCTAGACGGCGTCGTCGGCGCCGCAATTCTCAAGATGGCGGCGCCGTTAAAGAAAAGGTCTATACACCGTTTCATTAGGGTCATAGCGGAGAGGGTAATAGAGAAAAAAATGCCCCCCCCCCCCTCTCTCCCTGCATGTCGTTTGCTCCACCGAGTGGGCTGTACCTAGCATCCGGCTGGCGCGCAAACTGTTTCAAATCGCGTCATTTTGGAAATTTCAAGCGCAGATGCGCAGATTTTGATATGCCAGTTATCGTATATTACTATGCTAGATAAAACGACTAACAGGGTCCAATTGCGCTGTTACCTACGTGCAAGTAAAAAAAAAGAAATAGGGAACACTTGTCAGACTGGCCGGTCTCTCCGGCGAAAAGTAAATCCGGTTGCTGTATCATTTTTACTATAGAAAGTTCGTTAGCGACCATGAGTGGAAGTCTGAAATAATAAATAAAAACGTGCTCTCCTGCCGCAATACACGCAGTAGTTGAGGGTATACTGCCGACTGACTCAACTGCTATTTAAGTAACGGAAAAAGATATGCTACTTGATCGTTTACCGAAATAGAACAACAGAATTATAGGCTGATTTTGGAGTAGCCATAACTATTCTAAGAACGCAAACCACTTCACAATGGCAGCCATGAGCGAGAGTTCGATGTTTCGTAAAGCCCGCCGGTACAGCCCAAAGATGGAGAATGGCAACCTCCCGGTTTGTCGTCTGCTAGCGGAGCCGGGCGCGTGCCCTCTCTCTCGTTTTAACCCGCCAAACCCGCCGAATTTCCCGGATGTATGGAGAGGGCGCTGCTGTCCAACAAAATAGTGCCGCCCAGAGAGCGCTAAATGGAATGATCTATAGAGGCCAGCGAGTGTGAGCGGGAAATAAAAAGTGTCGCTTGCCTAAGCTCTGGACGGACCGAAAACCGTATGATTTGTCTGAGGGATGTCATATTTTATTATGCCATTTTGTCAAAAGGGCTTTAGGTTCGTCGAAGAGATGTAAGTACACGAAAATAATAACCTACCAGCTTATTCGTGGCCAAGGTTAAACTGATGCTTACACGTTCTTTCCATTTAGTCTTTATTGACTTGCATAAAGCCTAACTTAATGTTCTGTAGAGGAAAAACAATAACTAGATTCTCAAACTTTTTGGATAGAGGCCGCCTGAGTTCGAGCCCTCTGGTCTGCTGTTGTTGAGCATGATCACTCTTCCTTCTTCTGGCGTCTTTATCGGCGACATCTTCCGAACGTATTCAGTAAAAACTTCTACGTCCATTCGTCCTGAAATTTAAATGTCTATTTAGGTCAACAAGATGCCATACAATAAAAAAGAGCTTTGGTTCTAAACGTTATCATAATTATAGTCTGTTTCACACCCTTCGCTCAATTATGCAAGCGGCAAGTGCGTACGTTGTTATGTTGTTTAGATTTGGTTTATGCTGTGCTCTGCTCACGTAGAGATATCTCGAAGTCAAATGTGTTCAAGTGTCTGTGCAGCCTCACAAGCTGTTAGTTCCGAAACTTTGAACAGATAACAGTTATTGTTTTCTTAAAGGCGGGTTCAACCACTTGAGTTCAGAGTGACTTCAACCGCTGCGTTCGAACGCAGCCGATTTGAACGACTAGTTACCGCGGCAATGAATTGCGAATCGCCCTGGTTGTCCTCGACCTAAGGATTTGAGCCAAGTTGAAATTTTTCGCAGAGTTTTGAACTACCGGAACAACCGAAGCGACAGACCAATTAGGGGTAGATGAGAGCATGGCAGAGCGCGTTGCATGCCGGTCATGGTTCCTGCTATACGCTGAGAAGCATAGTACTGGTAATGATCGTCGGCGTCGTTGCAACGGTAAAAATGTATCGTTCTACATGCGAAGTGCTATCCTTGTCTGCGTACTTTCGCTTGTTTTCTGTCGCAAATCAGAATGTCCTATACCCATGCACAGCTTACTCCGGCTGTGCAGTCTAAGGTTCTGGAGCGCGTGCTTTAGCCTAGATTAAATCTCTGCAGGTGCAGTCCTCCTCTCATGAAAAAAAGCCACAGAATATTGTCCACGAGTATACACCTTTCCAATGTTTACAAAATCACAGTCCAGCGTGCGATCTTCACAGCCCAGCACGTGCGTGTTCATCGCTTCGGAAAGCGAGCAAAGCACGCGCCATACGCACGAACACTCAAAATGGCAACGGCCACACGCTCTTTTTTGGAAAGGTCTATAGAAGAGACGACTCATCCACCCGGGCGGCGACGTTGTGGCCGCAGAATCAAGACGGCAGAACCGCTCGTGCCTTAGTGTTTGTCTACCTCAAATACACTGGTCCTTGCTCAGAATTTCTGGCCTTAAACATCGATCGGATTTCTTATTCCGCGTGCTATGTGCGCGTGCTAAAGCTGAAGGTATTAGTTGTGCTTAGTTTTGTTTCTTTAAGAATGTTTCCGAAGGATGGTAATTTTTACATGTTCTCATCATCCGATATAACTGATTAGGTGTACTAGTCTTTAACTCTTTCGACGTCTACGTGATCATAAAATAATATCTGTGTGTTGCTACAGCGGCTGCCAAAACTACATCTACTTCTGTAGTTTGAAGGAAAACAATGTGACCAGATTTGTACTTTTGGTCAATTCGTATGCTATAGTCGTAAATGTTCAAAACTTCGTATTGCTTTTTTTTCAACTCAGCCCTGCAAGCCCCATCTGGCAAAGCTATTAACAATATTAAAGCTTGATGTTAAAAAAATTAGCTGTCTGTTTGCTGTTAAGGCAATGAGCGGCAACGTGTCCCATATTTTTTGGAGGAACCGCGGAAACATCTGACGGTGGTAGCGAAGCGACTGCTGCTCTGCCGACCGCTATGCTTTGCATCGTTTACGCGCTTGTTGTATGAATGTGCGCGCCCACCACAGAGCGGTCGTATCAGTCGCTCCGGTTGCGACGAGCGCAGTCGACGCTAACGCACCTTTTGCCGATGTCTGAACCAGCCTTAACAATAATTACAGACATTCTTGAGACATGCAGATATTAGTTACTAAAACAATCGTTAATCTATAGACACAAGGTCATAACCCATCTAGAAAGTGCCACATGAGGTTGGCACGTAACATAGCCGTACGCTTAACCATTCCGTTAAAAGAAACATGAAGGTATAAAGCCCGAAGTCTGATTAGGTGGTTCAGGGTTAATATCCCGGCGCCGTGACTAGTAGCCTGTAGGTGGCATCTCAAAAAACGTCATTCAGAGGGCATTTCTAAAATTCCCGTTCAAATAGAAGAAGTATTTTTTTTTCGCCTAAATTCTACGCTCTCACAGAACAGACCCTCATCTGCTTAGACCTTTGTAAGAAAAAATTAGATCACATTGAAAGGATTTTTATATAATTCTCAATATGTGCCCTCTCGTAATGTGCGCTGGAAGGACACTAAAAACAAATCCCTTGTAATGCGCTAAAAGCGACTGACCCACTAGCGTTCTTCTCGTCCGCCAAGTGTACATTATGTGTTTTTAATTACACCCAAATTTGCGAGAAACACTTATACTCGAGTGCGTAATGAAAATAAGGAATGAGTGAAAGAGGAAGTGCTCGACTTTCGTGCTATGTGCCTCGAAGGTGGAACTTCCGAAAAGTGTCTACAAATTTTGACAAACGACTGAATCACACCGTTACGACCCTGTAAAGAATAAACGACGGACAACATTTCACCCGATAAACCTTTATCCGAGGCTGTCACAAAGAATGTAAACTTTACCTTTCGCTCTTTTTTTTTTTCAAGACTTACGCGTTGCATGTATCCGTAGGTCTTTCGGTTTAAATGCATTTCTCGGACTAACACACCTGGAATGAAGACTACGACTTTTGGGTTAAGAACGATGTCAACCGGTAGCCGGATTAATGTCGATTCGAAAATAAAAATTTGTCTCGCGTTTTCTTTCGAAACATGGATAAAGTGAAAAACAAAATGTTAAAAATAATATATATATATATATATATGGGTGATTTCATCTCAACTAAGGCACGGATTTAGGGTCGAAGTTTTAATTTTGACGAAAAAAATATATGTTTTGGGGCGATTCCTATAATAAAAGAAGACGCAAACGGCAATGTCGTCGGATTTTTTGTTCTGAAGTTATGGACCGTTGAAGCGGTCAAGGTAGAAACTGACGTTTTTCCAGCTTATCGGAGGTGCCATATTTCACTCCATCCCTTTTCCATACTTTTTACGCTACATCAATATAACTTTTTGGGAACACTCTAGACATAGGCTTTTTCATGCTAATTAAGCGTCTAGGTCATAACATTTTTAATGATTTTTGTTTTATTTGTCAAACCACCTCTCTGCGACGATATTTGACGAAGTTCAGCAAGCTGTGCTGTGTGCCCTAATTAACATATTTTATGATCTTTATATCACCGTAAGGCTCCAATTAAGCTCTTTCTTTTGATTATACTTTCAATATTTTGCGATAAGTATATAACGCGCTACATCTGCCTGAAAAACGAAAATTTCGAAAAACTAGCAAGTTTGGAGTCGATTTTCTAAAAAACCCCACTTTTTTATTTTATTTTTTATTCACAGTTAGTTGATATAATAGTCTATCAGAAACTACCAACAGAAATTGTAATATATTGTTTGTATGACCGCTATTAAGACTTGAATCTCGTGCTATGAGCGTTTTGAACGGGACTTCGCACAGGCGCTCTGCTGAGCAGAAATTTGGCCTATGCAAGTTTTTCCTATTTATCCTTAGCAGTTACCTCAATATCCAATCCTAAACATTAATAAAATTTGGAGGAGTGTACTTAAAAAAATTTACTTCGAAGTCCGTATCTACAAGTGCGGGCACAGCGCTTACTTCCTCTCAATACGGAGGAATGCAGATCGTTGGAGAATTCCTCTGGGGCCTTTTGCTTTCGGCTTTGAGTTTGAAATACCGAACTTGACATGTAATTGTCATATTTTCTAATGTCAAAAAGATATTCACTGCATATACATATGTACTATTTAGTAACTGACGCTTAGGAAGTACGGTTTATTTTGTGCGCGTACGGACTCTTTCTTAAAATAACAAGCATTTCGTAGCGTGTAAGGCTGCTTCAAACGTGTTAGTCATAAGTTTAGGTTTCATTTTTATTTTCAGTGATTCATGCCGGGTTACTTAGACTTTTTCTCTTGACTTAAGTTTGTCCGGGAGTCTAGATGCTACTATCTTCTCCGTCAATACATAGGGCGAAGCTCACACACCTTGCAAATCACGCCATTGCCAAGTAAATAAATATTGTTAGGATAAATATTGTTGCTTTACTGGCTTTTATGCTGAGATATTGAGGTAAGTACTAACATTAAATAGAAAACCTTTCATAGATCAAAATTCTGTTCACCTAAGCGTCTATGCGAAGTCCCGTTCAAAACTCTCACAGCACGAGATTCGAGTCCTAGTAGCGGCCACACAAACAGTATATTAGAATTTCTGTTTGTAGGTCCTGGCAGACTACTATATTATCTAAATGTAAATAAAAAAATAAAAAAAATAAAAGGTGGTTTGTTTTAGAAAATCGACTTCAAACTTGCAAGTTTTTCTAAAGAAAGGCTTGCAAGTTTGAAGTTGATTTTCTAAACAAAACCCACCTTATATTTCTTTCATTTTTTAATTACAGTTGGGTAATATAGTAATCTGTCAGGACCTACCAACAGAAATTGTAATATATTGTTTGTACGGCCGCTATTAGGACTCGAATCTCGTGCTGTGAGAGTTTTGAACGGGACTTCGCATAGACGCTCAGCTGAGCAGAAATTTGATCTATGTAAGGTTTTCTATTTAATGTTAGTACTTACCTCAATATCTGAGCGTAAACGCCAGTGTAGCAACAATATTCATCCTAACAATATTTATTTACTTGGCACTGGCGTGATTTGCAAGGTGTGTGAGCTTCGCCCTATGTATTGACGGCGAAGATACGTAACATCAAGACTCCCGGACAAACTTAAGTCAAGAAGAAAAAGTCTAGGTAACCCGGCATGAATCACTGAAGATAGAAATGAAACCTAAACACATGACTAACACGTTTGAAGCCTTACACGCTACGAAATGCTTGTTATTTTACGAAAGAGTTCGTACGCGCACAAAATAAACCGTACTTCGTAAGCGTCAGTTACTAAATAGTACATATGTATATGCACTGCATATCTGTTTTACATAAGAAAATATGACAATTACATGTCAAGTTCGGTATTTCAAACTCAAAGCCGAAAGCAAAAGGCCCCAGAGGAATTCTCTAGCGATCTGCATTCCCCCGTATAGGGAGGAAGTAAGCGCTGTGACCGCACTTGTGGATACGGACTTTGAAGTAAATTTTTTTAAGTACACTACTCAAAATTTTATTAATGTTTATGGTTGGATATTGAGGTAACTGCTAACGATAAATAGAAAACCTTACATAGGCCAAATTTCTGCTCAGCAGAGCGCCTGTGCGAAGTCCCGTTCAAAACGGTCAAAGCACGAGATTCGAGTCTTAATAGCGGCCATACAAACAATATATTACAATTTTTGTTTGTAGTTTCTGATAGACTACTATATCAAATAACTGTGAATAAAAAATAAACTAAATAAAAAGTGTTTTTTTTTTAGAAAATCGACTCCAAACTTGCTAGTTTTTCGAAATTTTCGTTTTTCAGGCAGATGTAGCGCATTATATACTTACTGCAAAATATTGAAAGTATAATCAAAAGAAAGAACTTAATTGGAGCTTTACGGTGATATAAAGATCATAAAAATATGTTGAGTAGGTCACACAGCACAGCTTGCTGAACTTCGTCAAATATCGTCGCAGAGAGGTGGTTTGACAAATAAAAACAAAATCATAAAATGTTATGACCTAGACGCTTAATTAGCATGAAAAAGCTTATGTCTAGAGTGCTCCCAAAAAGTTATATTGATGTAGCGTAAAAAGTATGGAAAAGGGATGGAGTGAAATATGGCACCTCCGATAAGCTGGAAAAACGTCAGTTTCCACCTTGACCGCGTCAACGGTCCATAACTTTAGAACAAAAATCCGACGACATTGCCGTTTGCGTCTTCTTTTATTATAGGAATTGCCCCAAATCATATATTTTTTTTCGTCAAAATTAAAAATTCGACCCTAAATCCGTGCCTGAGTTGAGATGAAATCACCCATATATATATATATTATTTTTAACATTTTGTTTTTCACTTCATCCATGTTTCGAAAGAAAACTCGAGACAAATTTTTATTTTCGAATCGACATTAATCCGGCTACCGGTTGACATCGTTCTTAACCCAAAAGTCGTAGTCTTCATTCCAGGTGTGTCAGTCCGAGAAATGCAAACGTCGAAGATTAAATCGTCCGTTGTTGCTGTTTTCACCAAGGGTTTTTTTCTTACCAGTTATATATATAATATATATATATATATATATATTGTTTATTTTTGTATGAGTAGATACACATCTAATGTAGCTTACACTAACCATAATAGATGTTCAAAGGAAAACGTTAGAACGCAGCTGCACTTTTATGGGCATCTTTTTTCCGAAGTC
Organism: Ixodes persulcatus; assembly: GCA_013358835.2. Lineage (NCBI taxonomy): Eukaryota > Metazoa > Arthropoda > Arachnida > Ixodida > Ixodidae > Ixodes > Ixodes persulcatus. The sequence goes on along the minus strand of JABSTQ010009472.1, from coordinate 471,959 downwards.
CTAAAATATTGATATTTTCAGGACCGTCTTATACACAACCATTTTGAACGGTGCCCTTTTGACCTGGGTCATGTTTCATCATTTTATCGGGATAATGTTTTCCAGATCCTTATTCCACTAAACTAAATACTGCTGCATATCAATACCAGGTGTGCTGTAAAAAAACATATACAAACTAACTGCAATGACTCCTGAAGACAAAAGTATACACGAAGCGGATGCATATATGATATTAGTCATCACAGTAACTTGAAAAGTGTAGCGTTACTTCAGAAATCATGGCTCTCGTTAAATTGTAATCTCGGTTGCTAGTAACCTGTATAGTTACGTTTTGAGAGTGTAACACGTACCAGTATTAAGTCACTGTTTGCCAACGTGTTCATGTCCGGCTCAGCCTATCCATTCGCATTGAACGTCTTTTACAACTTCTCGCTTGCTCCTTTCTTCTCTTCGCATGAGAAAAGGTTTTTTCTTTTCGCTCACATAAATCAGGAAGCGCCCCTACCGCGTTATGCTCCGAGTTTTGACTTTCCACCTTGTTCTTCCACACCCCTTGTGTTTTTACTTGAAATTTGTTGACAAACCAATCCTCGCAGGTGTCTCCAATTTATCAATTAAGAGAGACAACGCACCTTCTGTTGCCATCGTCTTAGTTACTTCTGTATCAAATGTGAATCCGTCACCTCCACGAGCAATAAAGCTTGTGGCCACAATCTTGTATGTCTTGTTTGACTCAACAGGCTCGTACCTAGGTATTCTGCAGTTAGCACATAATATTTCGAGGGTTTCAGTCCTACTGGTATTAGGTTTTGTGAAGTTGTAGACGGCCCTCATTCCTGGGCAACAGAAAGCGGCGGAAGTGTATTTAGAATGAAGGCAATCAAAACAAAATATTACTAAAGATGGATTCTCAGATATCCGTTGGCTGCAGTGAAACACGTCGTCAACTAGGCTATCGGTAAGGAGCGTAAAGCCTCTGGAGCCAGGTGTGGCCTGCTAAAGTGGATATAGATATAGCGCCTCTTTTTCCGTTTAAAATATGCCATTTATGTAAAATGATACAGATTAATACTGGTGTTGGCATCTAAGTTGAGACTTAAGAGTATTTTTACTAAGCCTCTAGCATGTATATTAGATGGCGTTGTATATTAGATATCGGCATTTCTTATGATAGCAGTGTTTAAAGAAACCACGAAATTCGTTTTCTTAAAAAAAAGCAGCGACACCAGTTTATACTCAATATTCATAAAACCAAAACAGAAATCCGCACTTGTATCAATTTAATGGAACCTGGGCGAGTTGGTGGTAGTTATCGATGGTAAAATGAACTGCCTAACGGTAAAATAGAGCGCTTCTTGTGTGCACTTCGTCTTCATGTCCTTCGTTTTTGGCGTGTTTATTTTGCCGTTAGCCTGCATCAATTGGTCAGCTTAAAAAAACAACTGAAACAAACAACAAGACTTTGCGTTTTTCTTTTACATAGCAGCGAAAAGAGAGATCATGTAGGTGGTAGCAGCATTTCACTAGAACAAGAAGTCCTCTCAGCCTTAAGTATAAAAGCGCACCACATTGGCGGCGGAAAGAAAAGAGAACACAACAAGAGCTGACCACCATATAGGTTTCGCGCTGGAGGCGCAGACATAAGGCAGACAAGCAGTCCAAGCCTATGCCTAGCAGGTATCTACTTTTCCCGCACGCGTTCTGCAATTTTCGTTATGACATTCCTTGGCACTGAACAAGAATCTGAATATTCACCAACGGATGTCTTGTTTACCAGCGCAGTCCTAAGAAAAATTGTGCTCATATCTAATACGTGAGGTAGATTCGGCTGACCTGCTTTGACACTGCGGATGCAAAACTGTGAAAAGGCAGATAGCTTTCAATGGAGGAACGGTAAGAAACAGCCTGCTATTATTTTCAAGACGCCTCATTAAATATCGAGCTTCTGGCCTTCGACCCATATGATATAGTTTTCGTTTCACCTATTAAAAATACGCAGTTAGTAGAATTATAATCCACAATTATTTCAGAGTTCCTTTAAGCAATGTTTTACTTCTAGATATGCGATTTGCTCTCCCACTTCTTAAATATATATTTATCTTTTCTGGGGTGGCTTTCGGCCATATACCAATTAATGGAGGTTGCATAATTTCTTCAGTTCTGGTTATGGGCATTACGCAAACCTCCACGAAGTAAGCTCCTAGCCTCAAAACTATTACCAAAACGTATAGACGAACACGCGGCCCTGACGTCACGCAGCTGCGGTGGCGCTGTCGACGGCACTGCGCATGCGCAGACGCCTCACTTCACGAGAAATCGGTTTCTGCGCACGCGCAGTGCCCACACCTTGTGTGGGCAAACGCGGGCTTGTTTGTAAACAGCGTGTCGGTCTATAGCTATAATCACGTAACAGGGCCTGCTCACAAAAACGTTGCCGCTTTTCTACAGAGTATACATAATTGTTGCTGCAAAATTGATACGTCAACTTACACATCTACGTCACTTTTGGGTAGCACACGTTCGTCCCTCAAAGTCGGAAAAGAGTGCAAAGCGCCAGAGAATCTGTCCCCGTAGTCGGAGCACTGTGTCCCATTGCTCCGTCTTCGGAGGCGGTGTTTTTCGGGGTTTTCAAATTCTGCCGTCTTAGTCTCCCATTCACACTGCCGCAGCTATTGAGATTTTCTGCGTGATAAGTTGAAGAATTTAATTTCTAGAATTTAACAACTCCTTTGAGCTGTATGTATGACGGTTTGCAAATCTATAATTTAAATTTGCCAACTAGAAACAAAGTCGTTAAACTCTTAGCAAGTTTTGATTATTTTAAATGTCACCAAATATTTTATTTTGTTTCTAGGCGTGTGCTGCGGTCAATAATGTTGTTCTGAAGAAATCATTTCCTAAAATATAGCGTTCTTTTCTTAAATATTTGCCGTCTTTGAAGAAAACATCTTGTATAAAAACTCCAAAAATCATCCCTGTTTTTTATTTGTTGAAATATTAGAGTAAATAAAGTTTTCTCTGACGAAACATCGAGTTGTTTTTGTTCTACAGGGGCGTGGTTTACATTAGCAATGAAATAGATTATTCTTAAACTGTACTTTACGATATAATGAAAATTGCATTCAATTTCTCTTTCACCTGTATTAGTGTTTGGGGGACTGGAAAATATATCTGCAATATTTAAGGATGCGTTTTGAAAAACAAACCTAATTTTTTTAAGAAAAAGTGATTTAAATCATAAATGCCATTTACATCTGAAAATCTGATTTCCTGATATTTTTATGCCGATGTTTTAACCCTTTCTTCGAGGTGGTGACTGCGGCCGAAATATTTGATATGTTTGTAAAACACGACCAGCAGTACAAAACTTGACACACATGTGAGCAAAAACTGCGTCGCGTCGCACCAGCCAGCGGCGTAACTAATCGTCGTGGAGCTAAGGTATGGTTCAATCCGCGCCATGTCACAGGGTCAGCGACGGTTGCAATGGCTACGGCGATCAGGAGCGCTACGCGCCCATGTGTTTCAGGCTCTGCGCCATCAAGAATAATCCAGTGAAATAGCCGCATGTTTGATAGCTGCTAATCTCCCAACCGACAAGAGCCCGGAGCGAGTGCCTCTTCTCGCCGAAGGCATGATGAGTGTGAGTATTCCGAGGTTTCATGCGCGCGACAGCTACTATTTTGGCTTTGTCCCGCGCTGTACATATTTTGTACTGCTTGACCTTTTGATGATAGTTCTCTCTAAACCTTGTAGGCTATTCTGTAATTCAGAAATTATATTTTGTGCGTATCATACCTTTAATATGAAAATAAAACTGCAAGATGTTTATAGCCTCAATAAATGAACCGATTTCGCCGACCTACCTGATACCTGGAGAAAGGATCCTTCAGGATCGTTGTACCAAGTAAACTTCGATATGCCGTAATTGAACATTTTTTGTAGCTGAGTTCCAGTCATTGTTAGCACCACTAGAGAACTTTCGAATGGCATTGCGGCCATAATGTCTCTTCGGCGTATAATACCTGCAAAACAAATATATAATTTACGGACAGTAGTTTTGTCGTAAAGAAGAAGATTATGACCGGCATAAAGTATTAAAAATATTTGAAAAAAATATGTCTTAAATAAGAGCGTCACAATTATGTGTCGAAACCCCGTCAATATATCGGGTGTGATCGAACTTTGAAACGTCAATCGGATACTACAAATGCTCCACGTATGCAGTAAAGATACTTTTAGTGGAATCAGTTTATCAGCAAATAGAAATAAAATTTAAAAACACAATTCGAAGTTAGGGGACTAATAAACGTAACAAGCAGGTAACAATCGTCTCGTCGTAAAAGTGTTCACACCTTGTAAAGATTAATTAACCCTCTGAATATACTGCATAATTTTGTAAATTTCAACTAGGAGGGGGACAGGTCACGTAAGATCTACTTTATTGTAGAAACACATTGAAAAATAAAATACAAAAAAAAACTGTGTTCCCACACGCCCACAAACAGCAAACTTTACTTAAAACATTGCGTGGTGCAACGACTGATTTATATTCGCCTAATGAAAGTTTTTCAGATATAATATCAATATTATATGGTCTCCGAGTAATTTCATTTTCCCTCTTCCAGAAATTATCTACGAAGCTCATTGTTCTTCTAGATAGGTTTGCTAATGTGTGATTCGTTTCCTTAACAAAGAACAAGTGCAGCTTTAAGTATTGATATGTCATGTCATCAAGAACGTTCAAAGCGCCTCAGTAAAATATTGAGAAAAAACTCGCAAGCCCCGCTTTCGTCGACCAGATAAAACGGTGGAATCGTATCTCGCGAGGCTTGCGCTTTTTTTTTTATTAGTTAAGACAGCACTAGCTTTTTAGAATATAAAAAACGAATATCTCGATCTCTCGATCAAACCGTTCTAAAAAGACATCGATTTTATCATAAATGCAGCAGGCGCTCAATTAGAACCTCAGCCTTGCCGACAAACGAATTGTCGCCATGTTGTCCTATCCTACCTCTTTCATCTCGAGGCATCATGAAGGATACATAGAGTGAGGATATAAATCGTAATGTGGAGTCAACGATCAGGTGTTAACGTGCGCATCAGGCAAACCATTAAACGGGTAAGGCTGTTTAATCTCGAAACTCCCTATGGATAAGCAACATGGCGTTGGGGAAAGGAGAACAGAAGCATTAGTCCTTCTATCTTTTCCAAAGTTTAAGTATATTTAAATTACCTATAAATGTAGTTCACTACTATTGTTACTTAACAAGTTTAAAGAAACTGGAGCAGATGTTGAAAACGAGCCCGAGTTAAAAATGAGATCACACAGTGTTAGGAATGTGGACGTTCTTGATAATTTAGCTCCCTGAAGTACCGTGACTTAGTTGATAACCACACCGATGGGTAGAAATGACTTGAGATTTCACGAAATGTATTGCTTTTGGTGTTACCTGTAGTCACTTTCGGCCAGAGCACCTTTCAGAAAATACGTAAATTGTAATCCTGACGTCATTCCGACACCACACGAAATGCCAAAACTATCAAACTCTCGTCCCCAAATGTACGAATAAGGTATGAGTATCTCAAAATCAATTACATGTCACCCCGTTTTGAGCTCCGGTGATAAATACTTTGCTTAGTTTTCAAAAGCGCAGGATGGGTATAAAGGAATACTAAGAAATCAAGTAAATGTCTGTGGCTACTGAAAAATATTCGAACTGCAGGACGGGGTCTTTCGAACGTCCGGCCTCTAGTCCGTGCTTCGTGCCTTCCGCCGTGCTTAAGGCTGCGCGCGCTTGCTCGATGTGCACAAGATGTCGAAGCGTTATTGAATGTAGGAAGCTCACGTTGGAGACGGGACGATTGAAGCCACCTCCCCGCCGCTCTTACCTTGTCAGTGATTACAAAGGATGAAACAAATGTTCCAAAAACAAATATCGAAACAAGGGGTCAATCTTCAGATGCACCCTACGGACCTTTTCAACTCTTATCACACAGGGGAAAAATGCCGATTCACTGGCCTGTGGACACATGCGCGGGTCTGATATTCCGAACAAGAGAGCTACTGCACATGCTAAAAACACGTTCCACAGCCCAGTAGACAAATGAGGCAGCGCACAGAAGGCAATTATTGGAAAGGCATACATAGTCGGCGACAGGCTAAGAACTCGGAGGCAAGTGACCCTCAAAGGGATTCGTGTCACTCCGCCAACCAATCACTTCCCCTGATTTCTCTTGACGTCAGTGACATCGCGGCTTGACGAACTACCTTTGGAAGTGAGCGTGGCTGCTGACGCCGAAGCCATGGCACGCCGAGTTTTCGCATAAAGATTTTAGCTCTTTATTTATTCAAATACTTCTTAAAGTCGTGCCTAATATCCTCTTTTGTATTTGGTAGTTTCGATGCGACGAAACGAAATTTCCACTGTCCTATCACCATTCAATTAACAGCAGGGTTTTTGCTCTGCCTAGCCGATAAGCCTAGCAACCGCCGAAAATGCGGTCTACGCGCTCCGTCAGCGCCAATAACTTCTCTCCGTGAGCATACTGCTCGCCCCCTATTGTCAAAACATAGTGGTATGAGCATTTCTTGGTGGGGGTTTCTGTGAGGCAACGTGAAAATACTTTGGTCTGCGCAGTATACTGTGTAAGTGGGATGAAGTAACGCCACCACCGTGCTGCTTTAGCGGACTCCGTCTCCTTCCCTGCTGGTTTCAAGACGAGTTTTAAAATATCCCAAAGCTCCTTGCGTCAGCCGGCGTATGACGGACGCAATCGCTCAGCGGAACGCTGCGGACTCAGTGAACCCAGCACTTTTAGTACCGCGGAACGCAAACACATACACATGCAGTTGCAGCGCCATCTAGATGACGCCATGCAACCCGCTCCAAGTAATCTAAATCTGGTATTCGGCCAAGCTACAGTCACTAACATTCAGTTGCTCTAGGTCAAGCCAATCTCAGTCTCGCGCTTTCCCGCGCGTAACGAGAGCAATAGGACGGAAAGGCAGAGGACCGCTGTGTTTGCACACAAAACTGTATTGCTAGCGTACGCACATAAAACCCAAGGCAAACGTATAGAGCATGTGCTGTGTGAAGAACGCAAAGATAACGCAAACGCGCAGCGCTTGTGTTTGCTCCTGTAATTAACACTAATACTTTCTAATGAAGTAGTGATGCCCTAAAATCACGCCTTCAAATCAGTATGTGCCTATGCGTTAACCTTGGTGCGCTTGCAAAGTCTCGCTTTTGTGACCGATTCCTCAATGATGCCTGTAAGCGATTACTGTCTCGTCTTACCACTGTCACACATGAAGGCGTTTTTTGTCTAAGATAGAATGCTATCCCTCCCTTACTCTTCGCGACTCGAGATATAATAAAACGTTCTGACTATTTTCCAAATTCAAGCATCGCCTCGTCACAATGTCGTCCCTCAAGATTGGCAGATATATATTAGTAAGTTTTCATGGATCGTTTCCGCTGTCCCGCAACATTCTCCGCAACCCGCTACGCGATGCGAGACTCTGGAGGCAAGACCAGAGCCGCGCATGCGCAATAGTGGCGTCTTCGTTTCGGAGAACGTAGCGGAGGCGGGAAAACGGTCTACGAAAACTCCCAAACCGTTCCTTCCGCTCTCACCTTAAAGCGATGTTGCGGGTGTCGCAATGCCGCATATCACACCACGCACTTTTCTTTTTCGAAAGCGGAACGGTCACATCACGCCTATTGCTGGTGCATTTTTTGGGTCCTTAACCTGTCACTTGATATAGTAAAGAAATTATGGGGCATGCACAAAAACATGTAAGAACGTGTCTATACCTTGTTGAATAGAGGACCTAGTGATGCCAGCATTGATAACAGCGGCATTAACATTTGACCAGGCCTCTGGGATAGTGCTGTTTCTGTCGGCGTAGTAGGCGAAAAACGAATCGGCTATCAGGTTCACCATGTTGCATTCTTTCAGGCGGCAGGTCTTATTGTCTGCTTCCAGCTCAACCTTGGAAACTCCGATGTACTCTTCGCCTGCCTTTCGAACCATCTCTTCGTATGGTTTCAACATGTCAAGCATACATTGATCTGTTGCAAATAACACGTGTCTTATAAAGAGGAATATGAACTTGAGATCCACAGGTATGTTTAATAATATCAATATAACCCGTTCCATTTAGTCAGGATTGTTTTTTTATAAACACATTTTTAATGTATGCTGCATTACAAAACAGTAGACTTATAAGTGCTTTGGTAAAAGAGATGTTTTTATTTCAATTTCCAATAAACAATAACGTGGCACAGACGTTTAAATGTCCCTTCTGAAAAAAAAAAAAAAAACATTTGGCGCCTATATGAAAGTACACGGGTCCATACCGGTAACAGTTTAGCCATACCGGTCACCCGTTTGTCAAAGTGGTCGCCCGTGTGGCTCAAAGGGGTCCCCCGTATGAGCCATAACGTTCACCTATTTGGACAAACAGGTCACTCCTTTGGCAAACGGGTCGCTCGTCTGGGCAAATGGGCGACTCGTTTGTGCAAAGTTATAACACGTTTGCTCAAACCGGTGACCATGTTGCACAGACGGGTGACCGGTGACCGGCAAACAGTACCGGTTTAATCAAACGGCTCACCGGAGCCAGTTTGATAATGAGCGTACCGATCGACGGCATGGACACGCCTGTTTCAGCCGTGGCAGCCAATGTTCCCGAAAGGCTGGGAGCGCCGGTTCATCGATTTCAGATCGTCCGCGTAATGCAAGTAATTATATTTATATATTAATTGCGCTGATGTTCTAACACATTTTTTTTTTTTTCGTATTCGCGCGACGTTGGTGAGCCGATATTTTTTACAGAACACTAAAACTTTGTCCTTGTTTGCTGCCTCAATTTACTTACTCACCTCGAATCTCTCTCGCAGAAGACGCGACCGCTTGAAAGAATGTACTTCTAGACTCCGTTTCACTTCAATTCGAGACGCAGCGAAGGTAGTGCGCGAACACGCGGCTGCAAGAACATCGAGCATTGCGAGAGCACGCCCGCCGTCGCAGCAGTCAAACTACGAGGCCGAGCTCGCGCTGAGTACTTTCTTCGCTTGGGCGCAAGCCGAGCTTCTGGCCGGCGCGAGTTCCAGCGATCAAGCGTGCTGAAATGCGCGCGCGCGCGCATTTCAGCACGCAAGCAGGCCCCGAGCTTCTGGAGGGCGCCTGTTTTCCGAGGCTACAAAAACACGTCTTACTGGAATGCCTGGGGAAAGGGTACGGGGCTGTCCCGATGTCTTGCGCCTTCACCGCGCCCCCTCCCTCTTCTCTTGTAACCTCTGTCACGTGACCCACAGCAGCGCGCGAGCTACACGCTGATAAGCTTCGAGATCCGGAAGGGCGCGCCTGGCAGCCGCTTTTTTCTTTGTTTGCTTTTTTCAGTTGCAGTTCGAACTTCGCTCGTCCTACCTGTTTCGACCTGTTGCCTAACCCTGCGTTCTTATTAGGATGTCTCTCGACAACGTATTTGATGTGCACCAAAGCTATCAGTGTTCGAAACGTCCTACGCGTATATCGGCAACAAGCGATTCTTCAAAAAAGTCAGGAATTCTTGCGGTTTGGTTGGGTTCGGCAAATGACAGCTTGTGAGCCGCATCGTGTTGAAACTTCCAAGGAGCCGTTCCCTCTCGTTTGTGTTTGTCTGGTTGTCCTGCTTTGACCGTGTCGACATATATCAGGGATTACATCTTTCAAGTCCGCTATTATTATGGTAAGTGCACTGCAACCTACTTTTTGGCAACGATTGACCGTTTTTCTACGCGTACTCTTCCAGATTATCTATAGAATTATGCAGCGTCTATTCTCGCGGCAGCCGGGAGAATAATTTCTCCGAAAGTCTACCTTTATAGACTAGAATTACCTCGGTTCTTATTTGCTTTGCAATCTTCTCAGTTGTATAAAAGCTTAGAGTGCCTCTCACATTTCACAGATCGCTTGCACGTTTGTACTTGTCCACAGAAGAGGTTGTAATAAGCTTCCAAGGAGAATTGAAAACAAATTTTCGTGTCTGTTTTCCTGTCCATTTGCAAGCACCTACGCGAGCACATTTGTTCTACGTGTTTTCTACATTTTATAAATAGGTTTATGAGTTTCGGGACGTCTTAAATAAGTTTAATATAACCAACCTTTCAGACGACACCCATTTAGGGCTAGCGCATAATTTGCCTGTCCGAATGGTACGTTCAAACGTGTGGTCACGTGCCAGGTCGAACGGGCACCCGTATCAAACGGGCACACCTGTATCAAACGGGCATTCGTATCAAACGGGTACCGTTTCCAACTGGTACCGTTTCAAACGGGTACCCGTATCCCATAATCACGTTTGATCCAAACGGAGCGACCAGTTTGCCACCCGTTTGATTCAAACGGGTCGACCAGTTTGCCACCCGTTTGAATTTGAAATGTTTTTTTTCAGTAGTGGTCGCTCTTAAATAAGGTTACCGCCTCGGTTATCAGGCATTCCATCACGCTTCAACAAGACCATCAATCTCCAAATCCGCTCTTCTCTGACCGTCATCATGTACGCCTGTTCGTCCTACCCAAAATTTCGTGCAGTTTCCTCCATACACGTTGCACGTCTATGGTGACTCACGGTCTTGTTCATGCGTGATGCTATGATTGAGACCTCTGGTGGCAACCTTTATTGAGGGGAGCATACAAAAGCTTCTGCCACTTCAAGATAATTGCCTTCATCTGTGAGAAAATTAGGAGGAGGAGGAGCTACAAAATGTATCTAAATTTTGCATATATTAAAAGATTTTTCAGCTTTCTTGCTTTTTTTATCTACTTCATTCGATGCTAGAACGAAGGAAATGCCCTTCTATAGTGAGTTTCTGCTATCCTACGCAAGGCAGAAAACCTTGCTATAACAATTATTAAGTGTGCGAAGTATAGTACTTATCAATGGTTACAGGACACCCGTCCTTCACTCCTTGACTCAAGATTCTGGTATCTTTTTCTTGATGTTTCTAGGCTTCAGTTCGCCTCAATAAATGTTTATTTTCTGTTCCACAGTCATACCCTATATTTTTTCCTACCACTGTTCAATAATATGGCACTAGGTTGACATATTGGACAATGTTGTTCTGTTTTATCTGACCGTGTTAACTTTAAATGAGCATTCCTGAAAATACCTTGGCCTCTTGAGCATAGATATTTACAAAGGCTAAGGCTAAAAACTATCGGGCCCGGCTAGATAACGCTCGGGGGACCAATCATCGTAAGAATCAATATCGGTGAAATAATATTTTTATTGTAAGTATCTAACATTTTCTTATCGCCCTCTCCAGGGGTGCTGTTTGCGATTGACGAATGAAGTGCTCGTCTCGAATAAGTCGTAGAAAGAACAGCACATTCAAACTGCTTCATAAAAGGTCCTCGAGGCAAATGGAAAGCAAGAAGGTTGAGGAACGAACTCGAATTTTCAGAAGCTCTTAACATTCAAGTGTAGATGTTTGTCTCTCACCTCTCTTGTTATTCCTCTAATATATCTTCAAGTTGCCTTTTAATCTCAGTATTTTAGCATCATAAAAAAATACAATGACCGCAGCATTTTTTTAAAACGATACTTTAGAAAATAAAATCGTTTACCAAAACAGGCTAGGATCTTGGTAAGCGCTATAGTTCAAATATATTTTTATGAATCAACATCTACCAAGCACTCACCGGAAGAGATACACATGAAAACTCTTGAGTGTGACATGAACTGAAGATGTTATATATAGGGGAGGATATTGTCTACTTTGTGTATTACGAGGAGACTCTAAATATAGCCTCTAGTGTGATATCTCTCGCCGCTCAGTAAGGTGTTGCTTCAACAGCATAAGAGAAAAATGTTAGGCCCGGTATATTTACTTTTGTTACAAATTACTGTGTTGATCATGTTTAATGAAGTTTTCACCGAAAGTGAATGCACAGATATTTGACATAATTGTTTTCCCAACCGGCACGGTTACAATTAACTATGATGAGTTGCTCTTCTTCGATTTTCGCACATAAGCGCAATATGTTTCAATACGGCACAAGCGCAAGGGAAGCGTTACAGTTTGTATTACCCACCATAAAAAGGACCCAAAAGGCTACCATCCCGCGGAAATTCGTAAGTGAGATTTCCTTATTTTGAACGCGCCTTCCATCGATTCGTGATTTGGGCTGTTTTTGTGGCTCGTTGCTGCTTTCTGTTCGTTTTTCGGAAGCACAAGAAAGAGTGTGTACATGCTTCGGTTCCAAGCTTCACCCCGTTGTTTGCCACTATTATGGGACACGCTATTTTTTAGTATTCGCCCTGCGTTTGCGTTCTCTCCGAATCAAAAACAAAACAAAACTAGCACCACCGGCAAAATAACATTCAGGCTCCCTAGGACTACCGTAAAAAGGGGGCATTTTATGTAGATGATTAATCTCGTTTTAAAACTTTATGTATGTCAACCAGTATCACCGAATTTTAATTTCTGAACACCTGTTTGATGCTGTTTTTTTTTCCAAGAATTTGGGACTTTAAACACGCCATCTCCGTGTATTAAGCACGCCGATTAATATTTAATACGGCGCAGGCCGATTAAAAAAGACGCCAGTTGTCTTTTCAATGTGCCCCCGATGTATGTATCAGACGCAAAACTTTTTAAATTAAGTAATTGCAGTATTTGAAAACACTAAAAATGCCCTTATAATCTAAAAAGCACGTCGTTTGCTAATTTCCAACACTTTAGTTTAAGTATGATAATGATGCCTTCGTCTATAACAACATAATATAACATGTACTTAAGAAATACCCTACAACTGATAGCGCACCATAACTATGCCGATTTTACCTTCCGTCACGTTGGCATCCAGTAGAATAGGATTTCCGGACCACGCCATCAGCTTTCCTTCGCTATTAAATTGTAACTCTAAATAGCCCAAATATTTTCCAAACCAGTAGTCTTGTGTCACGAGGGCTATTGTTTCGTCGCTTCTTTTTACGATGGTTGGATAATTCCCCGCCGGCGTCTCTCCTCCCGGGCCTTTATCCTCAGGAGATGAAACTGTAAAACAGATAAGAACGATTAGTAAAGTCTTCGTTTTAGGCCACACTAAATACTTCAAATTTTGCTCACTGGTCAACGAAGACAGCGTGCAGGTATCCTCCTTGATTTTTACATTACTGCTACCTTGTCTGACGTGTCAGTGCCTCATTTATAGTTACCAATGCCTGTCGGCTGCGAGAAGGCGCAATGGCCAGAGGGGGGCCAAGAGTATTTGTGACTTTGTGTGGTGGAGCCAGAAGCGACCAGCAAACTTGTCGTGCATTGAAACCAAACACATCCTCCGCAGAAGATGGTTGTCATGCCCATATTCACCGGTCCGGTAGAGATGGACCAAATAGCAACAGATAAACTGTATTTTCTGTTATGCTCCATTATATTATTTTTTGTTATATCACCCGCAAGCGAGTCGGTGCCAACTATTTATGTACGCGCAATTAGCGGTAGACTCCAAAGCACCATAGTGCCACCGAAGCAGACGTACGAAACGCGTGTGTGCTGTGCCAACGTCGCCTGACCGCGCTTGCCTATGTATTTGGTGCTTTGTCACACCGAGCCCCATTTCAATCAAGACTGTCACTGCGGGATTAGCTTTGTCCATGTTGTTAAAAGCAAATGTATGATATAGGTTCTAGTAATGCAGATATTGTAAACCAAGAAACAATTAAAACAAGTAAAACCTCTTGGTGGCGTTACCCACCATCGCACAAGTTGTGGAGGGAAGCACCTCTCGCATAAAGTACCCGACTGATATGGTGCAGCTATATACAGAGTGCTTTGTTGTATTAAAGTTCATAAATCTTTTAAATGTAACAGTAAGGCTCTAACCACAAATAATAAAGACCCCGACGTTTCGAGGCCAGCTCGGCCCCATGATCACGGGTGACTGTTTTGGTCTTGTCGTTGTCCTTCATGGTGCCGGGTGTTGTCTTCTTTTAAAGCGGCCGTTGTTTATTGGCGTTTGTTGCTGATGACGTATCACTGGACGCGCCCCGCATGACGGATCGTTCTATATGAAGTGCAGGGTAGCGAGCTGGCAGAATTACAAGGTATTTTCTTTTTGTTTAAATATTGTGTGCAGTTTTATAAATATCACGGATCAAACTTTGTTTTTTGGCGGCAAAACCGAAACTATATGCGAGAGGATGGCAACACTGATCATCAACCGCGCGGCCACGACGTGACGTCACCGTGGTGCTGCGATACGTGGTAAAACCCGTTGGTACAACCAATCAATCACTTCTTCACCGCGACGTGACATCACGAGGGTGCTGCGCCAGTGTTCCTTGACTTAAAGCTAACCCGCTTACCACCCGCTAAAGAGCAGCTGGTCGCATCTTTAAAATCGGTTTTAGTGGAGTACGCGGCTTCACTTTGAAGTAATATTTCGGCTGTGATCATATTTTGTACCACAAAGTAATATGAGTCATTCATCTTGGTTTCGTTTACGACCGGAGTGTCCCTTTAAGTCATGAAAGGTACACAAAACGGTATGTGCGGTTACGTCTAGGGAAACACATTAAGGGGGATAGTCGTCCCAAGAAATCAAATACTAAACTCCAATTTGTGAATTGCATTTTCATTAGTAAATTAGTAATGCTTTCAGTTAGAAACTTATTGAGCGTCATCCAAAATGAACAAATCAGTAAACCTGATAAAGATTTGAAGCACGTGGAGGCGCAGTGGTGCGCTAAAGTTACCACTCGTGCAGCAAACGTAAGAATTTCGGTGCGAAAACGCGGATGATAAGCGTGCGGTTGTGTTACCATCCGCGGTTTCGTACCGCCAGCCGCATGCGCTTGTTGAACGTTAGCGCACAACCGGGCTTCCCACGTTGTTCCAACTGTCACAATTTACTGATGGAGTGCTTTTTGATTATATTCAGCAAGTTTCTAATTAGGACCACATGGTTATTTTCGCTAATTACAAAGTTAATTAACACGTATTAGTTAATTACTCGAATTCTCAGGACAATTGGCTCGCTATATGATGTCTCCTTACCATGCAACTCACCCGTACAAAACACATTAGTGCAGTTTTTATTGAAATTGTTTAAACAATCTGTAAAGCCTAAACGCAAGAACCCGTTATAGTAGGCTAAGATCCTGCGTATTGACGTATATCGGCCGTACCGCAGTAACACTGGTAAGAACATTTTGTTTTGATCATGCTCACTCTGCTTAGGCCTATAAAACTTGAGAAAATATTGGTTGCCGGTAGTGCTGCACTGTACAACAATGCAACATACGTATGTGATGGAGACTCTAGTTATTCGAAAAGGTGTATATGTATATAAAATTAGGACAAAGAGTTTGCCTAAAAATTCCGGTTGCTATTGTCCACAACTCGTCAAGGAAAACCAAAATGCATGCGGACTCGTGAAGTATAGGTCCTGGTAAACTGACGATATACGAGCTCTCTTTACAGTGGTAAGGTTAAGAACGACGCCGCGCTATTTGATTGGAACCGCTATTCACGACCGTACTTACAAATATATTATATTTAAATAGTAAAGTGGTTAGTACACTATCTTAGAAACCGAAAGGGGCACATATCATGCCCTTCTACGGAGGCAAAGAAGCAACGAGGACACGAGGACGAAGAGGCAAGACCAAGTGCTATTTAGCGCTTGGTCCTGTCTCTTCGTCCCCGTGTCCTCGTTGTTTAGGCGCTTCACAAGTTAAAGGTGTACGTACCTACTAGCCCACCTACCTATTTTAAGGCAAAGAAATGTTACTGAATTTCGTGAACATTATCTAATCAACAACGAATAGTACGCCATGATATTTTGCTTTTAGTTTGTGTGTATCTATTTGTGTGTCTTTCAGGGGCCCTAAACTGGTCAAACACAAAGTTTGTGCCATAGTTCGCGGAGAGCGCCGACTGGACTCTTGCGACGATGATTCAGAGTATATTTCGCCCAAGTCCAATCGGCGCGCTCCGCGAACTTTCGGATCCAACATTGTGTTTGGCGAGTTTAGGGCACCAGGTTTTAACGGTGCTCTTACTGAAGATAAAATGGAGCGCATAGGTATGAAGTTTACACAGCACGGAGATTAGTGTCTGTTTTTGAAAGCATCTAACTGAGCAACACGAGGGAAATCTGGTCAAAAAGTGTGGATAACTGTTCATCAATAAAACTTCTTATCAACCAATCAATATAATAAACTATGCTAGATTCCTGTGCCGTCACAGTTTAACTTGTGAAGTTTTATTTTGTGGGGTGGCACAATGTTGTCTTTTTCTAGGCCGTTTGTGTTACTTGGGTTCTGTTTAAATGACAGCTATACCCGCACCCCTAAAGTAATCAAAGTGAATAAACATATTTACAAAAAGGTGAGCTGTAGGATTCATGGACTTGTATCAAAGGAGAAATACTTATGTGAATTGGTTTGATTTCATAAGAGAATAACAGGGTCGACTGCGTTTGATGGTTTAGACTTGCACATACCATTATTATATTGCAGAATTATACGGAGGAATGAGAATAAATATAAACCTTATGCTAACTAGAAATTATTTGTAGAGTTTGAATAGCTGTCTTTAATAACAAATGTAAGGACAGTACATTTTTTGTACTATATAAATTGTGTAGTGAAGATATGAGGAGTCTACAGATAGTAATGAAAGTGCTTTGAATGTTTTAAAAATATAGCCTATGAGCCGTTTTGGTAATTACAACAAAAACGCGCTCTTTATTTTATTTTTTTAACTACGGTTTCCTCACGTCTTGCTTTACTCTATATCCTCAAGGTTTCGCTCTACGTTCCAGTGAAGGATGTCAGTTGGTGTGTTTAAATATAGATGTGTTTCCACACTGCTTTCGCATTGTTTGATATATGCGCTCTAAGAGGCCAACACGAATGTCTTAAATCGACAAACTGGAATAACAAAAATATATTTGACTGTACTTACCGTTGTATAAAAATGTGTTCGTATGACCTCCAACAATAATATGAAGGTCTTCCACACCTCTGGCGATTTCCTGGTCTTTCTCGTAACCAACGTGACTTATGACAGCGAAGATTTTTACACCCTGTTGCTTCAAGTTGTTTATTTCTTTTCTAATGCTGTCAATCTCGCTCAATATTTTAATATTTCCTGAAAAGTTACGCGGTAACGTACTGCATGAGTTGAACGGCATGTGCACAAGTTGAAATTAACACTTAATGACAAGTTTGGTAGAATTGACAGACATATTTGAGGCTGATCCCAAACGTGAAGAACGCTACAGCTGGAATACGAACGAACTGTTGTCTAACTAAACTAAGAATCAAAGCTTGTCTTTATATTTCTCATAAACTCGGGGAGTAAAGAATTCGCTGTGCATAGTTTGTTATGAATGGTTGCAGAATGCTTGGGATGGTTTCGGATGCCTTGCACACACGACGCACTCACTTACTATTCGAGTTTATGAGAATGTTCAAGAAAATTTTGAATTCATTCAGGACCCGTGCCGTCTTGTGATTGCGTGGAGCACTACGCTTCGTAATTAAAGAACCAGCTGCGCGCGCCGAGTCATACTTAGTGTAACTGCTTTTCCTCTCGTTCGCCTCTTAGTGGCATCGGCCACGGGCGTGTTTCAGGAACACGCCGAACGGTGCTCGATTCCCACTGTACCGCTTTGTGAATCTTGCTAACTATGATTAAATATTACTAATTATGATTAAGTAGGCTTTTGTTTGTTTTGTATGTTTATGAATTGCCAGCTATGGGGTCTGAATGCTTCATGTTGCTTTGGCCCGCGTATATGGGTTTTTGTTGCACTTGAGCGTAAATATTTTCGCATTAAATCCAGCCTATAAACACATTCAGTGTTAAATTAATTCAATACGACCTGTTAAACAAATAACGCGTATTGTAAGCTGCGGCAATTTGTATGGGCCAGCCTTCTTTATGTTTTGATAGTCAGTCAACTGGGACTGTTTATGCGGTTGAAACCTGGTTGAAGGGTACGTCATTTTTTGTTGTTGGATGTTGTTTTGGTTTCAGGTCCCTCATCGCAGCTTCTAAGTGCGTTCATTAGTTTGCTTATCTGCGAGGAAGTGTTTCTAACCTTCAGAAAGAGTTCACGGTGTATATAAACGTGCCGTTGCGAAATGAAGCAGTAGCCGTGTTTGCGACGTTGTGTGCTTGGTTGTTGAATATTTGTCAAGTGTCGGGCTTATTCTGAAGACATATTGTTTTGTGCTTTGCCAGTCACTTTTTGAAGCTGCTCCCCAAGCTGGCGAAAGTGACTGAATGTTCAAAAACAAACTTCTCAACCACCGGAATGCTTCAAAGCCAAGGCTGACGAACCCTGAAGGGCAGTTAAAAAACCCATCGTTAACTACAGTTGTTTTCTATTCGATTAATTAAAGGCAAGACCCCGCCTAGTTAGAAATCAATTTTCCGTTTCTTTACTAAATTAGGACAGTTTTCACATCTATTTTGCGGCTCAAGAGCGAAACTGTAGGGAAGGTTGGGAAAATTGAGCATCTTAAATGGCTATACATAAAGAAATCGATACGTCTATGTGATTGGCTATCTTCTACAACGCGATAAAACTCGTAAATTCTTATGTCAAGCGTTTGTAGACGACGTCAATGTCTTTGAGAAGACCGTTCGTCGACACCGATTTTACATCTGGATATTCAGTTTATATGTCTCGATCACTATTCCCATTTGTAATTTTAAGTTCAAAACAATTGTATCAAAGGTCACAATTTGTTGTACCGAAATTCTTAAGAAACACTATCTGCTAGGCGTCTGTCCGGCTGTACATTAATAGAATATTGGAGACGTGTAATGGTCGCTCTCTAAAAGCGTTCTTCGTGTTTGTACTACTTAGTGTAAAATAAATCTCTGCATTGGAGCTGTTAAAGTTTAGAATCAATGTATTGGAAAAGCAATAATATAATATATATTTTAAATATTATGACAACGAATACCTACATTTTATGTTGAAAGGGAAAGCTTCAAAAAGGGATCAATAGTCTTGTAAGTATGTTCAATTGTTTTCCGAGTATTTTTAGACGTTTTATTTAAATAATTGTTAAAATCTACTCAAATTCCACTAAGGATGTTTTCACTTAATATTCTTGCCTCATAACGTTTCTTTTTAATTAATTGTGTTAGATCTACGAGCGGCTCCCCACCGCGGGTAAAAGACGCAGCTAAGTACAGTAAATGATGGAAGGATCGCGAGGATGGAAGCAGTTTGTTCTCAGCTCAACTTTTTATATATTTTAGTAATAAAATTCAACAAGATCGACAAAGCCTAAACGTCAGTATGAAGGTCGATCCACCTCCACTTTCCGTACCGCCGCCAGGCAAGCCTGCAATCTCATTGGACAAATATTACACCAATTTCAAAACTTTCACGATCGCTTCCGGCGGGTCGACAATAGCCGACGGCAGAAAAATTGTCATCCTACTTTGCGCGCTTGGGGTTGAGGTTAATGGACATACCGCAAACTGCCACAGCATTTTGCTGCGTCGGCGCCCACTCCTGGCGTATCTACAATTAGTTGAGGTGCAACTCCAGCATCAGGTACTCCCGCATCTATCGTTTCAACAGTATATGAAGCAGTGGTGATGTGAAACCTCTTCACGCTTGCAACCAAACAGCTGAGAGGTCTTTTTTTTTTGCCACGCATATTCTTGAGGTGAGACTATACAAGCGTACGTCGCAGTCTCCTGAAGCTTTCAAACCAACTTCCGATTTGACATGATAACAGATGAAACGATATGCGTTCAACTCTTTGAGAGAACAATTCATCTCGAAGTTTCAAACCGCCGACTACTAGAGTCCAATTTTTCTCTCGCACCAGCTCTTGCTAATGCATCCCAGGTTGAGTAGGCGATGAAGGAGGCCAAGCGTTTCACTAATGCAGTCCTCAAGTGGCGAAATTTAAATTAAAGAAAAAAATAGCAGAAGCTTTGAGTGTAAGTGCTGAGCATAGGTCGTCTGGCAACTGCTGCAAATATGGTTCCTCACATCACGTCACACGGTCAGTTAACTGTGACATACGTGTGTCTCACATTCCCGTTAAATTTCTATCATAAATATGAACTTTTAGCAAACCGTCACCGTGTTCCGCGTACTGCACTACTGAAGCCTCTAAAGCATGCTTTTAAGTGCGCGCCCTGCGGTCACGGTATCACTCCGGGAGCGCGCTTAAACGGATGCTTCAAATGCTCCAGTAGTGCGGTGTACGGAACACGGTAACGGCTTGCTAAAAGTCCCTAATGTCTTATATTGCCGTCAAACTTCTCATTCCAGTCAAACAACAAACTTCCTAAAATGGTCTATCGACCTCTTTCCTACAGGTTGCAACTTTCGATTACATAGCTCACTAACTACTGTTGATAAGGAATTCCCATTCCGGGAAGATTCAACTCACTTGTAAAGTTTGCACAATGACACGGCACCTGCACATTACACGTGGTACGAACAAAAGCCGTCGTAATGGAACAATATACTTTACGTGTTTTTGCATACCCAACTTTAATTTGCTTCTCCGAATGATGTAAGAGTAGATAACATTTATGCGAACAATCTTCCAGAGCTTGTCAATGACTTCCGTGTTCTGTCCTAGGCCATGGCACAAAATTCGTCCACAAAGTGAAGACGAAAGTGTCCGGCAATAAAACCACGAAGGATAACTTCCGCAGTGCGCGAGAAAGTTTCCGAAGAACTAGCAAATCTGAAACGCTATGTTTTGATTATTCACACGGATGCGTCAGGGTGGGCATCCCCCATTGTGGTTGCTCGGAAGAAGATTGGAGACATTAGGCTTTGTACAGACTTACAGTAGCCAAACACTTAAATTGTGCATCATTCTCATCCACTTCCGTGTTCAGACAAGCTTTTTCATCCGATTCCCGGTGCCTGCGTATCCAGCAAGCGTGACTCTTGTTTGCATACCACCAGCTGGGTCTGTCAAAAAATACCTGGGACTTTACGGCTTTTGTGACCCACAAAGGTATTTTCAGATTAAACTAAATGTTCCTCTGGCTAGCTTCCGCCGTCCCTGCGGTCCAAAATATTATTACCGAAATCATTTGAGGCACGTGATGCACTTTTCTTTATCCGATGATCTGTTTACCTTCGTTTAAGGTAAATCACTACTAATTCGTTTATTTAATGAAACAACTTCATTTCCTTGTACATGAGCTTAAGCCGAATAAAATTAATCCCCGTGAAATAATTTGGAAGATATCATGCCGGCGTCTACTCCCACTAAAGAAACGCCACTGTAGTCGTTCCGTGGCTCTCTTATTGACTACCTGAAGTTCATTGCTAACTTTGCAACCATTGTGGAGCCCATTTATGCGCTTCAACACTACCGAATCATGAAACACGGGGAAACGTTTACTTGCCTTGTACATAACCTCTGATCAATGGATCAAGAAGACGTAAAGAAAGACGCAAAACAACATCCGGATTTGCGTCGAGTGACAGGAGGTCCCCTTCTAATGGTAGAACACGCAAGAGAGGTTGTTCGCTTCCTTCGAAGACCGGATTCAAAACTTTGTCCCATTCATAGTTTTCGGTGTGACGTGACCTACCGTCGTTGCAACTGGCGCGTGATGTTACAGATTTGACGCTATTCAACAACAGGTACATTCAGATGATATACGCAATCTTATTTGCGTCAGCACCGAGCCTAACTAATCTGCAAAAGAAAAGGATGCTCTGGGCCTGCGAAAATTGCCATGTCGTATTTCTTTGTCGGCCTTTCAATCTTAAGGCGGACTACCAGGCTCTTATTACACTGCTTTCTACGAAAGGTAACGGTCGACAACCGATGAGCCCAGTGGGCCATGCGACTTCGTAGGTATAACTATAAGACACATTACTAGAAGGTTAACGAGAATGTAGTGGCTGGCTCTTTATTTTTTGTCTACCTGCGCTGAATTTATTGGACGCCACCGAATGATGAAACATGGAAATATGTTTACTTGCCTTGCAAATAACCTCTAGTCAGTAGATCAAGAAGACGTACAGAAGGAAACAAAACGAGATCCAGATTGCGTTGAGTGACAGGTTATTAGTACAAGATGGACTCTAGAACTGTAACGGGAGTCAACACTGTCTTGGTGAACAAGCTACGAGAGGAGCTGTCCTTTATGAAAGGCTGAATACTACGCAAAGGAATGCTAATGATCGTTTTTATCCGACGTCGACTCATTGTTCCTGAAATTGTGCAAACCAAGCAGCGTCTACGTGAGCACTTCTGGTGGCCAAAGATAGACGATGAGGTTGACAGCTACATCAGAGACTGTCACAAGTATCAGACAAATGGTAAGATAGCTGAGAAGCTATGAAAATAACTTCACAACTATCTTCATAGCCGTGAAGATAGCTGTAAAGCATTACGTTTGCAGACGGCCTTGTTGCGTCTTGAGCGTAGATATAGCTTGCAGTGGACATCGTTGGAACATTCTACGAACAAGCTGCACAGTATAAAATTGCAATCACTCTGGTGGGTTATTTCAGTAAGTTGTCGGATGTCTTTTACAAAATCATCTGACGGCTGAGGCTATTTGTAACCTTCTGACTATGATCTTCAGCCGCGAGGGATATCCTGACGTCATTGTCTCGGATCTTGGTTCGCAGTTTTTACTCCACACCTTCCAAGGGTTTCTCTAGTCAAGAGGAATTTTTCGCCATTGACCAGGTTGAAAACTTCAGCCGTGTTTTAAGGGGTTCATCTGTACCATCATCAACGAGCTAGATTAATGATTCTACTTGCATAAGTGAGTTCTTAGGTGTATACAGTACTTTACATGAAGCAACAAAAGTTTCTAATGCTGAGCTAATTCAAGGATGTGAAGTGCGAACAGGTCTAAACATACTTGGCTTTTCGTGTTCAGACAGGCCTAATTATATCCAGATGCAGAAGCTTCGTTCATGTATTACCGAGTACCAGAAACGTAGCAAGGAATAAACAAACGATGGGTTGAAGGCGAAGCCTGTTTCAGTAGGTGAATCAGATACGTACGAGTCAAGCTTCCTACACACCATCAGAAAGGAGTACCATCGTTTGATCCAACTGCACAAGTTTAGAAAGCAGTGGCACCATGCGCCTTGGTCACATCAGGAGGATGGTGCTCGAATTCACTGAGATGGTCTCGAGCATATCGAGCGCAAGAATAGTTAAAAGCGGACTGCGCAGACCCTGGAGAAACTAAAACGGCTAATTAGCAACAATTTCCAACTCTGCCAAACTCCACTAGAAGCAAGCAACCTACGGACAGGCTTGCTTCTAAGGAACGTATCTTCAATGGGAGATTTTGTTGT
Source organism: Ixodes persulcatus (assembly GCA_013358835.2). Taxonomy (NCBI): domain Eukaryota; kingdom Metazoa; phylum Arthropoda; class Arachnida; order Ixodida; family Ixodidae; genus Ixodes; species Ixodes persulcatus. The sequence goes on along the minus strand of JABSTQ010009472.1, from coordinate 448,619 downwards.
GCCTACGAGTGGCCTCGTGCTATGGGTAGAAGATTACGACAAAGGACCTAAACGATGGATGGATCGGGAGGATCGAAGCAGTTTGTTTTCCGCCGTCTTGGGTAGGCTTCAGTATTAAAATCCAACTTGAAATTTATAGTTCAGGTTAGATCATTTAGGAGACAGTTTAAGAAACGAGACAAGTGAATGATGATAATCGTAATTAAAACTACGCTTCAAAGTAAAAATGAAAGACGTTTACACATCTCTGTAATGCGAAATTAGAGCGTAGCTATTAAGGAGGAGGAGGAGGGGAAGATACGGAGGGGAGGGCATGCCCCACCTCCTCCATCGTACCCCTCCTCCTCTTCTCCTCTCGTCCTCCTCCCCTCCTTATCTGCTACTACACCTCTCCTTTTCTCCTCCTCATTCTCCTCTCCTCTTCTTCGCTTCTCGTCTTCTTCATTCCTCCTCCACCTTTCCTTCTCCTCCTCCCCTCCTCTCCTCGTCCCATCCTCCTCCTCTCATCCTTCTCCCTCCTCCTTCTCCGCACCCTCCTCTCCTTCTCAACCATAGCCTCCGCTCCTCCCACAGTTTCCCCGCTAAATTTAGCAGAAAAATTGACGCCACGTGACCTCAATCACCAATTCAGTCTCGCTGATAAATTTAGCGGGGAAAATGATGTCACATGACCTCACTACCAATTCAATTTCCCGCTAAATTTAGCGGGGCGGTTACGCCGACGGCGATGGCGACGGCGACGGCGACGCTGCTATACGCGGAAACGAGCGCCTAAAAACTGAGCTCTAAAAAAAAGGGCATTTTTTTAAGACATCGGGAAGCTTCAACCCTTTCATTAGCAAAACTTGACTTGAAATACTAGAGACCAGCATGAGCATGCACTTATTGAATGCTCACATTATGCTAGGCGGTTTACATAAAAAAACGAGGCGGAGAAATCAGAATAATAAAATTTTCGATCAAATAAAAACCTACAAACGAAACACAGCGCCATAAAAGCACAGCCAGCGCTGTTTTCGGCGCAGGTTTTAGTTTGAAATGAACCAACTGGCCCGAATCTTCCACTTTATTTATATAAAAATTTAATTTATTGGTGCTTCCTTTCACTTCATGACCTCACATTGTCTTATTTAGTCACGAACGTAGAAGTGAACACGACTAAGCCCTTCATTTAAAAGCAAAATGTGAGACTTCACCAGCTATTTCTAAAGCCTTTGCAACTCCGATACAAAAGGAATATCGGTAGCCAAGTCTGTTAGGCGGGAAACAGATGTGAGCAAAGATCGCGTCACATCGCACCGCTGTGCGGCGTCGCTATAGGAAATACCAATGACAGCAACGGCTTAAAGCCCGTCCGCTGCCATGGCTACGCCGCACAGCGGCGTTAAGCGACGCAATTTTTGCTCACATGTGTTCCACACTTTAGCGCACCGCAGCTCGGAGCGCGTAGAGCGAAAGCTCGCGCTACAGAACCCAGGGTTCCTGGGTTCAATCTCCACCCCTGCCCGTTTCGATCTGGATGGGCATCGTACCGACGTGCGGTCGTGTATCCCTAGTGCTTGGTGCAAGTTAAAGGGGAACTCACACCTCAAGGGCCGTTTTTATTCTTTTGTTGTTGTTGTTGTCTAAAACGATGCAAATTGTAATCACAGATGCGCAAAAAAAAAAAAAAAGATATCCACAACTCCAAACAAAATACTTTTACGAGCGCGCGCGCCTTCTTATTTGGGGCGTTTTCCCCTCCCGCTTCTTACCTCCTCGCCTCCTTTTATTTGTGAGGTAATCAATTAGGAAACTTAGATTTGTAAGTGACATATCTATAATATTTAATAACGGCATTCGCAACACACGTTTTTTTAACGCAATGGCGAACGCACTACGGCCCTTCTTCTTCAAATACTGAAAATCGGAGTACGGAGTGATGTCGCCTCCTGGCTTTTTATCCTCCTACAGAAAACATGACCGCGGTCGACACATGTAGCACAGAGGATGATCGGTGAGTCGGGAATTTGGACGAAGTTCTCATTTTTAGGTGCCTGACATCCCCTCAGACTTCGAGAAGGAAATCGTCAAACAGTCCAAACAAGTGGGTTTGGTATCTGCGTATACCGTAGTTTCGGTTGTGGCTCCACCGGTGCAACCTTTCACGCACAACCGGCGCGACGTGGCCCCTCACGTCGCACACAAAAGTTTACTGGGCGTTCATTTTCACCTCACACCGTTTCAAAGAATTTGAGATCGCTGAAAAAGCTCTAAATTAACTTCAAACTTGAAAGAGAAGCGTCTTCTGCTCACAGCGGTAGGCGCACGCAAGCGGTTGATCGCGGTACGCAGGCGAACACGACACTTCGGGTCGGTTCGGAGGTGTGAGAGAAACTCGAGTTGCAGGACGAGACGATATTTGACGTCACTGCAAGGGCGCGGATCGCGCGGGAACTTAATATTTGGCGTTGGAAAATTGTATTTTTTATTCCATAAATACTGAGTTCTGAAGTTTCGAGTTTTGAAAGTAATGTCCAGGCATGGTTTTCAATCGTTTCGGATAACAAAAAAAATATATAATTTTGACCTGTCAGTGCCCCTTTAAAGAGCCCAGGCTACCAGTCGTACTACACTGGCTAAAATTCTCATCTACAGCTGAGACACCAGACGCCCCTCTAGGATCTAGGAAATAGTGCTTATTTAACACCAGGAAGATAGCAGTGTTATGATAATCACTGTAACGTATAAGCTCGCTTTTCCAGTGAAGTGGATATCTTATAACACCTTATTATTTCGCTTTTTCTTCCACTTTTTTATTTTAAATAACTCATGTTATTGTGGTCAACAAAAAACAGGAACACTCACATGACATTTGTTAACCGTGTGTTGCATACTTTAAAACTTTCTATGCAAATCATAAAATTTTGAGTTTTTTCAACCATTGGTATTGAGCTAAAACCAAGGTTTCTTTTTTTTTTCTTGGCTTTCAGGAATGTAGTTTATTAATTACAGAATGCCCACTACAGTGGACAGCATGCACTGGGGGTACAAGATCCCTTTCGTCCCATGACCGTAACTTTGGCTTTTTTTTAAACTCGACGTCTTTTTCTTGTAGACGGAGCTTGGGTTTCCGTGTCGCGATCCTCATCATCACTTTCATCACTTTGGATGGTATCTTCCAAACTATCATCACACCTGCCTTGATCATTCTCTGTGGCATGATATCGATGTCATCACCTTGCTTTCTAAAAGATCCTCATCACTTCCTGACGGCAGACCGTCTTTAATTAGGACATTGATTCCTGAGTCAGATAGTGGAATTTCCAATAAAGCATCGATGCTTTCTTCCCTCAAAGGCGATTTGGTGGCAGACCGTTTGCCACTAAAACAAAAAATAGCAAAATATAGTTGTTTTATGCCTTCGAATATGTAGAATTATGGTGCTTTATTCATTACAACAAAAACCTGGACCATTCCAGTATATTTACAGCGCCGCTGACAAAAACAATTTGTGCATAGCACATAGCCCCGTAATGCTGCTGTTCATGGTGTCCACCAGAGTGGACAGGCCACAAATAGATCACTTACTAAACAATGAAGACTAATTGAGCACTCATATTTATACAGATTACACCTCAAGACTTCATCGAAGGCATGAAAGTGTTTAACAGAGTGGTAATAAGTTTTTTCAACAGTTTACGACGCATTTGAGAGGATGCACGTGCCTTATCTAGAATTTGTGGAAGCTGCCATCTTAGATGCTGAATATGTGAACACCAGTGGAACGGCGGCGCCATCTATGAGTAGCAATCGAAAACCCATATGTCCACAGAAGTGGACACCATGCGTACGGGTATTATGCGGCCTGGCACTTTATTTAAAAATTAAATAGCTTTGTCCACTGTAGTGACCACTATGCAGCAAAGGGTTTACCTGTAATTATGGAATGTATTGACCGAGGCACATCCCTTCAAGTTCGTATCCTTGTCCTTGAAGGGACATGCTCAGCTTCAAACATAAAGAAGGCCGTGAAGCGATGACATGTCTCCGTGTCGCGTGAAATGAAAGAAAACATATCTGACCTCTTTTTTATATTTTTTTTTAATCGGGAGAGCCGTGGACCTGCCGGCTTTTGACCGTATGTCGTTAAAAGAGAAGCCATTATTTAAGAGAGAATTAAAACACAAAGAAACAGACATACAATATAAAAAGGCGCTTTAAGATTACTTTTATTTCTTTTCAGGGAGTAGCTTTTATGCCTGAACAAATAGGGGATGAAGAGGGAACGAAGCGCGTGGTGGAGAACAGTCGCTTATCTTACCAGAAAACCGTTAGTAGCATACCCACTCAAGTTTTGTTATGCAGTAAACATATATAATTCAGTACGCAAAATGTTTATAAAAAAATAACCAGGGTAATAGTTTTACATCTGCTGATGCGACAGCAGCGTGAAAACAATTAAGAAGCGAGACTGAAACGTCAAAAAACACTGTAATACTCCAAGGTTTGATCAAGTTAAATTTGTATGAAATTACGTAATTCGATGAGAGGGCGTGCAATAAATCGGCGTTCGATGTAACAATGTTCAATGAAATGTCCGGTACCGGATGAAACGGCGTTCAATGAAATGACTTCGATGAAATGACGTTCGATAAAAAGGCGTTCAGTGAAACGGCGTTCGATAAAATGGTTTCGATGAACGACTCTGATGAAACATCGTTCGCTGAAACATTGTTCGATAAAACGTTGCACGATGAAACAGCTTAGATAAAATGGCGTTCGGTGAAACGGTGTTCGAAAAAAATGGCGGTTGATAAAATAGCTTTGATGAAACGACTGCAATACAACGGCGTTCGCTGAAACGTCGTTCGATAAAACGTCCTTCGATCAAACATCTTAAATTAAACGAATTCGATGGAACGTCGTTAGATGAGATGGCGTTTTGAAAACGTCTATTATCAAGTGGCGTCCGATGAAGCGGCGTTCGATGAAACAGCATTCGATGAAATGGCTTCAAAGAAACGGCTTTGATAAAACAACTGCAATGAAAAGGCGTTTGCTGAAACGTCGTTCTATGAAATAGCTTAGACACAACAGCTTTGATCAAACGAAGTTGAAATAAAGGAAGTTCATACGAATACGGTTTTAAAGAAAAAGCCTTTGATGAAACGGCCTATCATAAAACGGGTTTTATAAGCGGATTTGATGAAACGTCGTTCGATGATACGGCTTTCGATGGAACGACAGTCGATGGAACGGCTTCGATGAAACGACTTTGTTAAAGCGAGGCTCTATGAAACGTCTTTGATGAAACGAGTTTAATGAAATGGCGTTCGATGACGCGGCTTTCGAAAACGGTGTTGATGAAACGGCGTCCCATGATAACACATTCGATGAAACGGCAGTAGATGAAACGGTTTTAATCGAACAACTTTGTTAAAACGGCGTTCGAGGAATCGGCATTTGAGGGAACGGCTCTGTGAAAACGGCGTTCGGTGAAACGAAGTTTGATATAACGGTTTTTATAAACAGTTTTGATGTAACGGAGTTTGGTGATACGGCACTTGATAAAACGGCAGTCTATGAAATGGCTTTCATGAAAGAACTTCGTTCAGATACCGTTCAATAAAGCGCATTCGATGAAACGGTTTTGATGAAACAGCGTTAGATGAAGCGGTTTTTATGAAACAGAATTTCATAAAACGGCGCTCGATGAAATTTCTAGACTCACTTGTTGTGTGCTGATATATTACTTTCACAAATAAAGTCGGATACCGGGCATTTTATCAAACACAATTTCACCGAACACCATTTATCAAATAAGTGTGCGTTTAATCGGACAGTGGCTGGAGATTCGAGCCAGAATGCGCAAACGGCGACCAGGTAGTACAGACCACGTGGTGGCGCAGGCGGCCAGTGGAGGGTAAGAACGGCAGTTAGGGGTATTTAGATGTGTCCATATATACTCACCCTACGAGCGCGATACCTCCCCACCCCGGACGCATGCACGGTTGCCGTGTGACAGCATCATATGTATATAGTCTTGACGCCATTTACTCATTCTAGCTGATATCGCTAGCCATGCACTGTACACCGGTTCATCGAACGCCGCTTCATCAAATTGCTTGAGCCCGTTTCATCGAATTTCTCTTTACAGAATTCTGGAGGATTGCTGTGCTTCCTATATGTTCCCCTCTCGCTTCTAAAAATGCGTTGATGCTGCTGTCGTATCACCGGAAACTGAACTACTACCTTGATCACTGGCTCAGCTAAATTTTGGTTAATGAAATAAACAAAGTTACTATATAACAAAACTTGAGTGGGTAAAAATACCTCTTGTATTCTTATAAGATAAGTATCTGTTCTACACCACATATTTTGTTCCCTCTTCTTCCCCCTATCTTAACTCATGAAAAGAGAGATATATCTATGCTTTTGTATTTCATATTTTCTTTTTACGCACAGTTTAAACCGGAAACATCTGACAAAAACAGGGGACAAACTCACAAACGTCTTAATTCAGTCCATCATTTCCAGTTTAAATTGTACATAACCTAAGTTAACTCACCTATTTGCTCACTTTGTTTACTTGTGTTTGTATTATATTTTAGAAGGATGGCTTCCTTCCAAGGACATTAGTCGAAAAGCCGGTAGGTCCACGGATCTACAGATTGCAAACAATGAACGAAGATGGGAGGCTTTTTTGTTTTCTGCTTCATGCGATATGGAGACATCTCAATTCTTCAAGAACGGCTTCTCTTGAAAAGATGTACCTTCGTCACCACTTTCAACGTTCTAATTGAATAAACAGTTCAATAGAACCGCATCGTTAATTGGATACCCCAAACGCAAACAACAGTTTATACGTAAATTGGAACCAAATATTCTCCGTTAATTAAAAGAACGTACAGAGCAGTCAAGGATGATAATATATCCGCAAAAGGCAACCATATCCTCGGATATCATTTTTTTTTCAAGAACAATTAATTTATTGTTAATTAGTGCACCGACCAATCAGACTGCTCACATAAATCGCTACCCTTCTTGTTTTCCGTTCTCCTTGTCAATGTAACTCTGCAATTCGCTATAAAACTCTCCTGACAGCGCGGGGTAATGTTTAATTTCATGTGTTTCCATTGAATAGAGGTAATAATTATCATCTTTCAGCGTAATAAATTTCACTATTTAGAGTAAAGTGGTGGTGTCTTAATACAATAAACATATTCTATGGCTGCCCGAGGGAAGCACTATAAATGCCTCACGTGTTTACTTCTGTACTATATTTCAATCTAAATCAATACAATTTCAGACCTGACGTGGAGAGGCAAAACGGGGAGATGTGCGATATTAGTATACTATTTTTAACTCATAATAAAAAATACAACTGCTTTTAAGTAGAGAATTTAAGAATTGTTTTATTATTTAATAACAGTTTCTTAATAATGTAAAACTTGGAAGGGCGTTAAAAAAGCTTTGATCGCATAACTCATACTTGTAAAGAACGAAGTTCAACCACAATAAATGAAGCGAAGAAAACCAAAACGAACGTCTGGTTGCCGTCCTGACTCTGAACCATCTTTTCTGAGCGTTCCTGTCACGCGCTCTCTGAATGTTACGGCTCGTGGTTCGGCCATTTCTTTTTTTTTTTTTTGTATACTTGACAACCGTGAGGGTGGGTCGGCCGTTGCAGTCCATATACCGTTAACCTTTAAGCTTATACTACGGCCAAATCTTCTAGTGCGACCTTGCCTGGCGCTTTTTGACTTGAGACGGGCCTTTTGAGCGCGAGCGTGCACGTTCAGTGAAATAATGTTTCAAGCCGAGATCTCATGCTCTCGCGCTTTTAGCTTTCACTACAATCAGTAATAGTGTTTTCAATAGTATTTGACACATTATTATAACTCGATATTTGAATGACGAATACATGTCTGATATTATGGTGCCATGTAGTGTCAACAACTGGCAAGCGATAGTTATCCTAAATAAAGCCAGTATATTAATAAAACGCATAGTAAGTAAGGTGCGACAACAATGTGATATGTACGAGTATATTATAATCTGTGACCGGTTTCTTAAAGGTTCTACATACAGTACAAGTTCTTTTTTTTTTTTTTACTCTAACAAAGCTTTGTTGCATGCGCAAGTAAATCCAGGCGGAAGGCTATGAGCGCATGTTTAAGGTGGACCTTTATTCTATACCTATCCTGTCACCGATTATAGATAACACCCTTGTTCTACTTTCAATTCTAGGATCAGAAACCTTTTTTAGTTGTTCCGAACACGGTATTGATTTAATCTTAGTAACCAATCAAACCGTTTTTTTTTTGCAACTTTACTGGTGTACGTTTTCTTTTTTTTTTTTATTTGTGAGTAAAGCGCTTGACTCTGCAATATAGTGTGCTACCCACGCCAAAATGAGATGCTACCGATAATCAATAACAAGAAAGCGCCACAATAGAAACAGAAAACAAACCTGGTTTAGCTATTGTTAACGTTTCAGTTGTGACGACTCCCATGACTCCCATCTTCACGCCATTGAAGGTGTATATTTTGGATTTCAATACAGTTATGTTGTTAAGTGCAGGTTCATCTTCTGTTTCCAAGTTGGTTCCCAAAACAGCGACATTGGCTGCTTCCATTCTAACGAGGAAAGGATAGAGGCCTTCGGGTCCATCGTCGAATTCGTGGTTGCCCAAGCACTACATTCGAAGAGACAAAATCTTAGCAATACTAAAACGGGTTCATATGTTTCCGACAGGAACAGCATTTAAATTGTTTGTTTAAGAAAGTTCGGGAACGTTTATTATACGGGTGTCTTGTAATTTTAATCAACAGCAATGCTCAGCTCCACTTTGGTCACAATAATACTATCGTTTTTATACTCTTTTTTTTTGTAATTATCGGTTTCGTACAGCCTTTAAAGCCTACAAGTAAAATATTCATTTCAAACGCGCTTTGAATAAGAATACTTTTTTTTTTTAGAAGATGAAGTTGAATTGGAGTGCTTTCAAACTGCTTAGGTTGACATATTTAAAAAAAGTTCATCCTTCGACAGTTCACATAATCAATCTATTTGTCTTCAGAAAGGCAAAGTAAATTCAAACTCGAACAAGTATTCTACGGAGTACATTTTACTTTGTTGTAAAAAAAACTGCTTCACACCCTGAATAATTTGTTTCAATATCTCGAAAATGGTTATTTCCATTTTCATTGTAATTTGATTTCTTTTTCAATGTAAAGTCTTCTTAATATATGTCAACATTTACAAAAACAATAAAAAATACAAAAAAAAAAGGAATTCGCAGCTATCTTTATCTTATGCCACCCAAACTGAATTAAACAATCGCTTGGGATGCATATGTGACGTCAATTTTTCCGCTAAATTTAGCGGAGAAACTAAATTTCCGAATACGTCACCTGACGTCACGTAACGAGACGCCGATTTTGCCGCTAGATTTAGTAGGGTAACTAAATTGGTGTATATGTCAGGGACGTTATGGTACGTGACATCAATTTCCACGCCAAATTTAGCGGGGAAATAAAATTGGTAATTGGTCACGTGTCGTCAGGTCACGCGATATCAATTTCCCCGACAAAAATAGCGTTGAAACAGTGATGGTCTATAGGTGTCGTGGCAGCAGGTAACGTGGCACCAATTGACCTGCCACATTTAGCGGGCAAATTTAATTGGTGTACATATCACACGAAGTCAGGTCACGTAACATCAATATTTCCGCTAAAAATAGCGGGTAAATTGGAGTAACATATAGGTATTGTCTGGTGACGACGCATATAATTATTCCGTTAGATTTAGCGGGGACGTGAATTTGTGTTTAGGTCACCTGACATCGATTTCCCCGTCAAATTAAGCGGAAAATGCACGGACGAACGGACAGAGGAGTGAAAACATTTTGTGATTGGGGTTTCGTTAAATAGCATTTTATGCTTAAAAACGAGCCATCTATACCCGTTTTCACCACAAGAACCATAGTAAAAAAAGTCCGGCTTTTCGCGTAGCCTTGCTCATTTCCCCCTTTATGTGCATAATTAAGGGATATGTAGTGAATGTAAGATTAGATAGATTTTATCTTATAAGGACGTACACGTTCGAAACGCCAAAAGTATCGCTATTTCTTCCGACAACTAAATTTCGTAAGAACTACTTTGCGCCGCATATGAAGAATGCGCAAAACTGGCTTTTTTATTGAGGTGAATACGGGTATAAGTACTGGGAGACAATTAGTAAATCTTCGTATGCGCACAAGAGTCTTACAGTGTAGGAGCCTATTGTTCCTAAAAAAAAATACGAGTGCTGTACTGGTTTGTTAAAGATCGTGTTGCATAGCACCTAGGAAATTCGACGCCGTAAAGCAATTACTACCTTTTATTTTTTTTTATTTAATATACCTCAAAGCGCCCTTTCGGGCATTGTATGAGGGGGGACTACAAAAGCATTCTGTCCCATTGAGCGCAGCCGGCGTTGTCTGTAACCACAAAAAGCGGCACCTGGTCCCATCACTCTAAAAAAAAGTGTATCACCTTACACTCTTTTGTCCCATATAATGCACCCCAAAGCTTCAGTGCGACGTACAGCGCACTTTAGCAGAACTGACCGCCCCAAATTTTACGAGGAGCTTCATAACGGTGCGATATAACTTACTAAATAGCTAAAGTACGCATCAAAGACCGCGGAAAGAAAACACTGAGGTTTTGCAGTAAGACCAAAGAAACCCCGATAATTATTTTTTTTTTTGTAGTCAGTAACACGTACATTAGCTATTTTAATAAGTCGTACCACACGGCTGTCAAGCCTCTCGTGAAGGTTGGTACCGTTAGATCGACGTCAGTGCGCTGTACGTCGAATTGAAGTTTCGGGGTGTATTATATGGTACAAAAGGTGTGAGGATACACCTTTCTTTTTTAAAGTGATTGGCTGAGTATTGCGGCACCTAAATGCAAGTCATCAAGCACGCTTGTTCAGAAATAAAACTTTAAAGAAAGACACAGCAACGCAGCTGCTTCGTCACGGAAGCCGAGGGGGGGCGCTCAAGGTCAAAGCGGACGCGCATCAGGAATAAAACACAAAGAAAAGCAGAGCAACGTAGATTCATCGTCACGGAAGCCGTGGAGCCGGCAGTGTTCGCCGCGCCTGCGCAGTGAGGGAGTATGATGTCACCGCCGGAGTGCCGTGTGCGATAGGAAGGCGTGGCGCGCTGCTTCTAGGAATGCGCTGCATGTAGGAATGCTTTCGCACTTTAGAGCGCACTATTTAGGCGCTGGTTTCCGCGTTTCGCGGCGTCGCCGTCGCCATCGCCGTCGCTGTCGGCGTCGCCGTCGGCGGAGCCGCCCCGCAAAGTTTAGCGGAAAATTGAAATGGTGTTGAGGCCACTGATTTTGTTCATCGGTGACGTGACACGAAGTCATGCGAGGTAATTTTATCCGCTAAATTTTGCGGAGAAAATGACGTCACATGACTTTGTGTCGCATCACCCATGAACAAATTCAGCGGGAGGAGGAGGAGGGGAGGAGGAGGAGGGAAGAGAAGGAGGAGGAGGAAGGGAGGGGAGAGAAAGAGGAAAGGAGGGGAGGCGCAGGAGGAGAGGAGAACAGGAGGACGGGAGGGTACGGAGGAGGAGGAGGAACATACCCGCCCCTCCGTACCCTTCCCTCCTCCTCAAGAGCTGCACTCTAGTTTCGTTTTACAGAGATTTGTAAACGTATTTCATTTTTTAAGGAACAACCATTTCTAATGTCTTGACTATCGGGTCCTTCGCACGGTGGCTTTTGTGCTTTCCTTTTAATTCAAGAGAGAATCAGGAACACCCCGAAGCCAGCTCAGCAAATTTCAATTATTGCACAAGCAGCACTTTGTCGTTCTCCGATACGTGGAAGTGAAAACGGTGGAAATACGATAGGTTACTCTATGCTTAGTAAATAACGTTGGTTTAGATTAACTGATTTATTGGTTTTGTGTGCAAGACACTGTTCGACACTACAAATTGATTCCTCTGGCAAAATTAAGAGCTTCGTTAATTGCTTTTAAAACCAATCATATAATAAGGAGCAGTAAAAGAAACCTTTGTTTAGATAGCAAAAACATTTACTAACCAAAAAGAGTATTCGCGAGTGAACGCCAATTCTCATTAATCATCCATTATACATAAGAGTCATACACCAAACTCTGTTTAAGCCTTGCGTTCTTGTTTACATTAAAATATGCATAAAATCATCAGCCACGATATTTAACCTAAAGTAGTCGTGCATCAGTTGATCCTCATGCTGCTCAAAACGCAGCAGTCTATAGTTGCCACTCACAATATTGAAGCCATGATAAACATGGCCTATTTGCAGCGTACCTGTGTAACACAAATTTACTAACCGTCGTTTTGTCACCGTGAAAACGGCAATATTGTACAATCTAGAAGCGGAAATGCTTTTTCACGCCGACGTTTCCGGTCAATGACACAATTGACTTCTGTCCGGTGGAACTCCACACGCAGTTAAACGCACACTACTTTGTGGAGCAAGATTTTATTGTCATCTTGCCGTACGCAATGCTGCTGTTAACCCTGGCAAAATATAAATCTGCCATGAACAAAATCACTTCACTCTCGGAGCTTCTTCGAATATCCAGACCCTCCAACAGCACGAGCGAGAGTTCTGCGGAACAGTCTGGGTGTGAGATGCACAACTAACGAAGACCCGTTTCAACGCCCCGTCGAAAGATAGAGAAATAATGTAAGTCACATTAAAATTTTGAGAGTGAAACCGAATACTTAATTATACAACGCCTTTTCAGGAAATAGGTTGCATTAAAATCGGGTCAAGATTCAAATCCGCCACCTGGGAATCTGTAGACCGGTGCTTTAAATCGGAGCTACCGAGGCAAAGCGCCGTACCCAGAGGCGCTAAATGAGACTAATGGTAGTTGAACTAAGCAGAATGATGGCAGGTTACTCGAAAGCAAAAGACAGGTGTCATTCGATGTGATAAAAAATTGTGCTAAATATCAAACTGACATACGTACCACAGCGTCGTACATCATGTTTTCCATTGCCAGTGCCACAATGTTATATTTCAGGACAGTGTACCAGACGGTACCCTGATAGAAGTCTCCACCGTTGAAAAATAACGTGTTAGTAGTAGTTTTCTTTATCTCTCTCACCTATAAAACAACATAGACTTGCTTACAAAAGTGTGTGCTTTATTTTACATCTCTTAAATTGTTATTCGTTCAAGTTTGGAAGAAACAAAATATTAAAGTATTTGTCCTGCCAATATTTAGCGACACATCTACTCATCTACTTTTTCTAATGTTTTAACAAGTTTTACAAATATAGATACTGCGTTTTAGCAAATCATGCAATAATAAAACATTAGCTAGTTTAGTGCAAAATATGCGACTCCATAACAGAGATGGCAATAATGTCATTATTGCAACGTAATTACAGTAATTAAATTATTGTCAGTGGTATTTAGTAATGCAATTAAATACTTTTCTATGCTAGTACTTTAGTAAAGTATTGTAATTTCAAGAGAATTACGCATTACTTTCGAAATTACTTTTGTCCCAAATAAGGAAGTTAGTTTGCGAGGTTTTAAAAAAAGAGAAAAATTGTTTTGCATGGTGAAATATTGTTGAAAAGACATCAAAGCAAATAAACGGCGGCCCATTTGTTAAGCTTAAAAGTTTATTTTTGTGTGTGTGTGTGTTTTCTTTTGGGGGGAGGCACGTTTTGTGATTGATTTCTACTGTGCGGAAGGGCGCGGAATACAAACTTTGTTCCAGAGGTCGGCATTTTAGGTCGCCCTCACTCACCCTCACCCTCACAGCCACACTCACCTAAGCCCCTCACTCATCCTCACCCTCACAGCTACACTCCCCTTCAGCCCCTCACTCACCCTCATCCTCACAGTCACACTCACGTTCAGCCCTTCACTCTCCCTCACTGAACCTCACGGCCCTCACGCCCCTCACGGCCCTCGCGGCCCTCACGCCCCTCACGCCCCTAACGCACTCACCGCCCTCACGGCCCTCACGCACTCATGGCCCTCACGCCCCTCACCGCCCTCACGCACTCATACCCCACACGCCCCTCACGCACTCATGGCCCTCACGCCACACACCACCCTCATGCCCCTCACTCACTCATGGCCGTCACGCCCCTCACGCACTCACCGTCCTCACGGCCCTCACGCCCCTGACGCACTCACCACCCTCACGGCCCTCACACACTCATACTCCTCACGCCCCTCACGCACTCATGGCTCTGACGCCACTCAGGCCCGCTTCAGATGGGCAATTTCGCCCAGAAACTTGACGTCGCAACACCAGCAACACGGACCGCCCGCTGTCACAGACAGTAACGAATTGCTGCAGTTTGACATCATCATCATGAAATTTTATTTTTCTTGCACTATTTAGAGACAAAATTACGTGCTATAAACGTGTTTTTATACATTTAAATCTCGTTGAGAATACTAATGCATCTTTTTGAAACAGTTTGTTTCCAAAAACGGTCACTTTCAAACCAGAACCAAGTCTTTTGTTGAGGTATCACGTGAAAATATCGCGTCCCTGATTGGATGCAGCCGCTTCAAACGTTTTCGAATTGCTCCGAGTTGCTCGCTCGTTTCGAGCCACACCCGATCTCAGCAATTCGTGTCGATTTAAGGAAAGCTAGGGAACAACCCGCCAACAACACCAAAATTGCTGAGAAAGTTGCTCCGTCTGAAGGGGGCCTCACGCACTCACCGCCCTCACGCCCCTCGTGCACTCATGGCCCGCACACCCCTCACCGCCCTCACGACCCTCACACCCCTCACGCACTCATGCCACTCACACACCCACCGCCCTCACGCCCGTCACGCACTCATGGGCCCCATACCCCTCAAGCACTCACCGCCCTCACGGCCCTCATGCACTCATGGCCCTCACGCCACTCACCGCCCTCACGCCCCTCACGCACTCATGGCCCTCACACCCCTCACGCACTCACTGCCCTCACGGCCCTCACGCACTCACGGTCCTCACAGCCCTCACAGCCCTCACGGCCTTCACTCACCCTCACACTCATGAATGTTCCTGGTTCAGAAACTCACTCACCCTTACCTCACCTGTGAAGATGAGGGTGAGTGAGGGTAAGTGAGGGCCCTCATGAGTGAGGTTTGCCGAGGTATGCTTTGTTCGAGTCAGCTGCCCTTTGAAGCAATCGAGACCTCTCTTCTACGGGCCTTTCGACGAGGACGTTTCTCGCGGGGTGCCTTGTTACGTTTCTCGCGGAGTATTGTATTACTAGCCGTGCATCACGTACCGGCTGTTGTTTATTTTCTTTTGTACTTTTGGTGCGCATGGAATCTTGTGCTTGAGCGCAGCCCGGCATCTGGCACTGGTCCCGGTTATGTACGCACGAAATACACCTGGGTCTGGACATGTACTCTACCGTTGTATAGGACACTCGAGCGCCCCTCGCCATGAAGCACCGGAGCTTGCTCACATCCGCACTCAGGATGGGCTGCGTCTAGTCACGTAGGCCGCGAGTGCTCAGTGTTGTGGACTGGAGTGTGAACGTCATAACCTCTGTAGCCTCGGGGCCTGAGTGTGTGCTGGTTAGAGAAAAAGAGCAATCCCTCGAGGGCATATAAATGAAAAAGCGCGAGAGCCTTCAGAAAGATTCGGCTCTGGGACCAAAAAAAAAAGAAAAAATGAAAATTTATGCTTTTAACGCAAGTTCTTTTTCTTTTCTCCTGTATATTGTTTGCGTTGCAAATAAACGTGGCCACACTGGTCACTAAAAAAACTGCCCTGTCGCAACGTGCTCAGCGGGACCGAACAACTTTTTATTTTCTGCAACTTTCAGGGGGTTGTTTTCGCTGGTCATGACCATCTCGACCGCACCCCCTTCTTTGTAAAGTTGACTCGATCTGAGTGCAAAGCCTCGTATGAAGAAATCGACAGACGCACAAATGTGGGCTGGAAAGGCGAAGGAGAAAAGTTTACGCTTAAAGACATCGCTGGAAGAACATGTCTCACGAATTCCAGGCAAGACAGATGCACGGCGTCACGTCATCACTACGACACTATACTTTGTTCATACATAAGCTGACAGTGCGGTGGGAGCAATACGAGCTTAGCAGAACCAATCAACCGCTTTCCCTTGATCACATGACCCGTCCCTTTCTCTGCACGTGGGTATGAACGAGAGCGTGTTTACGTGGCCAAAGATAGACGTGTGACTGTTCCAACGAGCACGTAGCTTCCACTGGATGAACAGCTTGTAGGCTACAAGGCGACGGGCACATATATCACTAGTGAGATCAACACATTTTAAAACCTAAGATGATAGGACAAATATATCGCAGCCTTCTTGCTCTTTAAGTAAGGTCACTGTAAGCTCAGACCATTGTGAACAACAAACGCCCGAAATAAATTGTTAATCCCAAGTGCAATGTCAATGCCCCAGAACGTTTCGTCTGCATCCCTTTTGTTGTTTGACAAGACGGGAATCAAGCATGACAGGGGCCGCTCGCATTATGCCTTTCTACCTCTCCTTAATAGGTTTATTCCGAAATAAGCCTACGGCCAATATCGCCACCCGTATGTTGGGAAAGTACACATTCAAGGAAGGTCGTACCATCCATTTCTTCAACTGGCGACGTTTCTGCCTAGCATCCCCCTCTGTGTGACAGCACGAAATTAATTGTACTCTTCAGGTGTTTGGGAACAATACTCTTCGAAGGGAATGACCGGGAGTACGTTAACTAGTGCTCTTGGGAGAATAGGATTAGATTCCGTCCGAGGAGGAAGGGAAACCTTTCAGGTGACGACTCCTTGTAAGAACGAGCTCCCATTGTCCGACTTAACACAAAGACACGGACTTAACTTCTAAATCAGCAAGACGGAAACATATCACCATTTAACAGCAAAACAGCGAAACCGGTAAGTCGACTGTCTTTGAGTCAAATCTAAAGAAGAAGCTATTTATCATGTTTAACACTTTTGTCGTGTGTGCCAGAAAAACGACCGTTCAGTATGGATCACTTCGGGGCACTTTTAAGGTTGTTGCGGTGTAAACAGGGACATCTGAGGTTTTGTACATATACTGTAAATAAAATGAACACTAATTACTGCCACAAAGTATTGAAAAGTAATGTCAAAGCAATTTCATTGCTGTTGGGAAGTAATTGTAATATAATGTCATTACTTTTAGTTTTGGATAATTTGTAATGTATTTTATTTAAACTTTTGCAGCTTTCTGAAACGTAACTAGTAATATAATTTAATTACTTTTTGAAAGATATTTTCCCATCTCTGCTCCAGAAGGCAAATTTAATAATATCGGTGACAAAAAACACCTGTAAATATAACTATACACTATTGTGAGACTAGACGTATCAATCGATAGAACATATTTATACACTGCATTTTATCACTATAGCTTTCTGTACCGCGCTTCATCATAATACCTTACCAGAACCAGCTCGCTGCTTTCTTTGTATTCGCTCAATCGATGATTGTAAGCTTTGCAAGACACAAGCTCGCGTTTGTGTTTCGGCAAAAGTTGTATTAATTATTACAGATAAAACTAAAGTTCTGTCGTATTGTAAAACATGAGAAACACTTCTGCATCCAGCTTCACTAGACAGTAAGACAATCGTTGACAGTGTCATTTACACACTCGGGTGTTCATGGTTTTTGATTTCGGTGTGTATTTTATCGTTCTTTTTTTTAGCTGTTGTGTCATTTGTATTGTCTGTTCTGTCGTTAGAATGTTGGGATTGATCATTCGTATAACTCGAAACTTTGTAAATGGGGCATGCATAATTCGTCTATTCTAAACACATGTAAGATCAAGACTAGAGTTTGGTTTAATTGAATGGAATTCGCTCAGCGTATTTGATACAGCCCATATAAAGTCCCTTCAGTGACGACTCTTATGGTTTATCAAATATGTTTTGACCTAAGCCATTTTTATAAATATGCATGCCTGCTTGATTCATTAGGTCAGTGGTTCTCAAATGGCGGTCCACGAATCCTTTGGGGTTCCTGACGCCTCCTTAGGGTCCCCGAAGCTCTCAGATGTAAGCCGGGCCGAGCAATAAAACTTTCTTTTCATCGATGCTAGCTGTCCTAAGAAGCAATATCGACCAAACTATGTGCGCTGAGTGAGCAGGGTCAAATATTTTCTATTTCCGAGTTTCAAAGTTGTTTCAAACTTTACTTTAATCATTGTAATCGTCCAAAAAGCTCCCCCCTCCCCGGGTGGATGGGGTCCCCCATCACTTCTGCCGACCCAGAAGGGATCCACGAGACATCAGTGGTTGAGAACCACTGGATTGGGTATTCACTTTTTTATGAATCACAGGGCTGACAGGCGAAGGAAATTTTTAATTCGCATTAACATAGACTTCCGGGTGAATATTAATGTACCTGCTCGTCTAAATAGGAGTGCTCTTACTTTATACCCTTGCAATCAATATATGTCATCGCCCATGACAAGAATTCAGACAGGTGTAAATAATTTCGGAAACACAAACTGATATTTTTAACTATTTTGTTAATTTCAAGAGGCAGTTGTATCAGACGCTTATCCCTTCTTAGAAGCGTATTTTTGTTTTCGCTTGCTTCCGAACTGTTATATATATACAAATATAATGTTTATACGTACGTTTATTTTATTTATTTCATTGCGTTTTGTATATTATTACGTCGTGCCGCATTACAAATAATTGTTCTTTATTTGTACAAAAATAGAGATGATAAAATTGATGACGATGATGTTGCTGTTAAAAATTACAAAGGCGAAATCATCTTGCGCGACAGCCAGCGATTCACTCAACGAGTTCATTGCTGGGAAAGAAAAAAGTACATAGGTCACGCGAGAGAAAAGGGGACTTGCTCAAGACGAAGCAGCAAGGACAGTTGGCAGGATTGCGCACCGCGGTCCTTGTAAATGTTAAACTTTGTGTTTTCTTTTGTCTAAGTCAGTTCGGGGATACGCATTATGCAACAGATGCTGATATCTCCCATACACACGGGCTCGAGCAGTGGTATCTTTGTTCAAGGCAACATGCTCGAGCAACCCTTACTTTTGGATTTGTTTCTTCAAATAAGAATGTAGATTAATGCAACGATTTATCATTTTCGATCGCGTAAGCATACAAAACTAAACATTTCTTTAAAGTTATTGTCCATGCGAGACAGTCCTGAAACTCCATCATTTTCATATCAACAGCAATAGAAACTTAATTACCTTGTTTTCTGAATCGTGCAACATTGACATTATAAACTGAACTAAATGTGTTCGTCTTGGGCAGTTATTAATTTTCTGCTACCTTATTATTGCTATTTTAACTCCAGAATTAGGTGGTGTTATGCAACTACCAGAGCGAGTTCACACGAAGTACTAAAGTGACAGAAACAGATCAAAAAGCCGAGCGACAGTCGATATTTTGCATACGCGTTAGATGTTCTGTCAAATGGTCCGCTGCTTCTTGGAGATACTCTAGAAATTCCTTCTTCTATTAAAGCGAGGAGTTTAGGACCAAATCGAATGACTGTTAGAAAATGTCTATGAGGCGCAGGTGATTTCTTTCTAAAGCCTTATGAAATAACAATCGAATATTAGCCGGATGGAGTTGTGAAAAGTATAATTTGGCCACGTTTTGGATATATTATTAAATATTTGTTGATAGGAAATTTATAGATAGTTTATCAAGTCACAACACACAGATATTATCGTTAACCACAAAGGTCCCTCTCACGGCATTATTAACTACAAAGGTCCGTCTCACGGCACTCAGCACAATTTTACACTATTCGACTCAACAGTAAGCAAATGGGGACAGAACGAGCGGGTTTGGTAGGGATAATTAAACTTGAGGAAGAAAACGAGAAGGGACGGACAAAACACAAACTTCCAGTTTGTGTTTTGGAATGTAGATGTAGTTTGTGTTGTGATGTAGGAATGTAGAATGGAAGTTTGTGTTTTGCCCGTCCCTTCTCGTTTTCTTCCTCAAGTTTAAGTAAGCAAATCTTTTCTGTTTTTTCTTGCACTAAAACTTGCCGTTTTCTTGTATCTACAACAGAACAAAAGAATTTCGGGTGTGTAATTCACGCCTTTTATAATAATCATCTTGATGATATATAGCCATTTCTTTAACTGCGATGACACGTGCTTATACAATAACAAATGCTCAGAAACAAAATATTTAAAACAGCAGCTGGTAGTTGTCTTTTTTTAATTCCTGGTATGAGATAAAAATTAAGTCACATTGGACGTTTAGTGTTTATACACTTTTACACTGTTTATACACTTTTAAACTGTAGATGAGCAATTGCCAGTGCAGTACGACTGCTAACCTGGGGTCTTCAACATGCTCACGCAGTAGTGATACACGACGGCACGTGTATCACTACTGCGTGAGCATGTTAAAGTATGGTATGAGATAATATAGTAATGGTGCATGCGAGCTGGTGAATGTTAACCATTTTTTTAGTACGCGATACGTGTACTGAACACCTACGCCCTGTTTTTCAAATTCAGTGTGTGTCATCCCTTCATTGCTGGCATAAGGTTAGTGTTGTTGCTGTTTTTTTTTTTCAGTTTAGACGGCATCATTTGTCTTGTGAGCCTTGGTAAGAATAGAATAGGTACTGATCCCTTTGTTAAATTTTGGGGGAGATTGTAGAGCTATCTTTGCGAGTCGGCCTGAAGGCCGCCCATAGTACTACTTTGCGTATTGGAGGGTTTGGCGTTTGAACTGGTTAGAGGTTGCCCCTTTGTGTTGGTGGTGGCTGATTGTGGGCTATATAAAGAGGCGGAATAAATAAACCTGGTAGCTTAGTTTGAGACGCCGTCTTGTCACCAAAGGAGTGGCCAACATGTTCCCGCTTTCCGCTACCCTCACCACTGACTACTACTATACGCCGTCTTGTCCTTTTCTGTAACTTCTACCTATGTGTTCATCTCTGCCCCAGTCTCAGGTTTATTCAATATAGTTTTCCTGGTATGAAGCTAGCGCTTTTTAAGTACACCACTTTGTGGCATTCACGGTTGGCCTGTACAGCCGTAAAGTTAGTAACGTAATCATTATTACCCCAACAAGCGATTATGACCTATTGCACATGTGGCTGAGGCAAGGTACGCTGGCTTTGATAAAGGTTGCGTTATATTATTTATTTTTTGTAATTTTTACCATGGATTATTCTTGGTACGCAGCTGTTGGATTGTTCATTGACCTGGTCAAAATTTCAATAAAGAAATTTATATAGGTACAGGAAAGAGGTAGAAGAACTCATATCTTTATTGAAAAGATGTGAAAAATAGCAACAGCTGGCAATCCTTCACTAAAAAATGAAGATTAATAATATTACTGGGCACAATTATTGCTCCAGTTTTTTTCTCGGTAATTAGTACCAATACAATCAGTTGAAATTGTAAAACGATATTGCTAGAAAAAAGGGCAAATACCGACAAAGCATTATTTCCGTAAGTCTTAAACTTGAGATGCATTGCTTTTTCCGTATTTCCGCACTTGCGCCTAGCGATTGACGTCCTTATTTCCTTCGCATCCTTCATGTCTACCTCCATGAAAGTGGCAAGATCCACTGCTGCCTTGAATGTCAGCGTCGGTTGAGCTAGCAGCTTTTTGAGAATGTTTCAGTCCTTAATGCCGTCAGCAAGCTTGTCTCGAAGTCGGTCGTTGAGGGGAAACACCGAAGTTGCAATGCAGTGAAAGCTGTTTGAGCGCAGCTACGTAGTCTGCGGTGGTTTCGGATTCCATCTGCTTCCGATGATGAAATTTGTAGCGTTCAACAGTTTCATTGGGCGTCGGGTCGATGTGGTTCTGGACTAGTTGAACGATCTGTATGTACGTCTTGGTGGTTGGTTTAGCAGGTGCCTCTAAGTTCCGTATTAGGCCTCCCATTTCTTCTCCGACAATAAATAAAAGAACATCGGCTCGCTTTGATTTCGCAATGTCGTTCGCAGCGAGGAGCAATTCGATCCTTTCGGTATATAAGTCCGTAATTCCAATTTCTGATAGAATTCTTCAATTTTTCCGATACGAGGCATTCTTTATGTTTGAGATAGGGCGTCAATTCAGTTACCGCCGTCCCCTTTGTTTCGATGTTGCTCGGTTGTTTATATCCGTCTTCGTTGCGTGGATCCCATCCTCATTGCCATTGTTTTGTACCGGTTAATTTGAGATAATGCGAGGATATATTTCTTTAACTGTTTAGGGTACAGTCGGTTGGTTTTGCGAGCAGCGTTTTTTCTGCACTGCGACCACGCACAGCTTGTGGCTTCCAGGCGTCCCGTGCTTCTTCCTGACTCGCCAGCTCGGATCTTTCCTCCTGGTATCTCGGGTTGTATCCGCCGCGCCGTTGTTTGGGCTCAATAAGTTGTGTTCGCTTTACACGGCGAACAGGCACGTAGTACACGGCACGTTTCGTTCTGACTAAATCTTAAACAATACTTTCAAGCAATGGGATATATTCAATATGGTATAAGGTCAACTGTATGCTAATTTATCAGCAAACGAGAATATATTTGCAGCTTTTGAATAAGGTGGCTCATGCGGCTCAATTTTCACGAGCATAAAATGTGGCATCCCGTTGTTTCCTCTCCCCTGCGAATAGGATACTAAATGTTTGCAGGCACGACTAATGCCTAATGATATTTTTATGACTGAACGTTTCAGGATGTCGCAAACACAACGTCTAATAACACTTCTTACCTAGCATGTCATAACATCAACGTGTGGAGTAAGAAAATGAACACGTTGAGAGTTACCCTCGGTGCGCGAGTGTTCATCTGATCTCTAGAAGCCATTAGCTGTATCCGCTTACCTGAAATGAACACTATCCTGACTCCTTGTGAGTTTTAGCTACTGATAGTGTCACCGTTATTTTACTTCGGGGCGTCATAGGAGTCGATTTCGACAGAATTGCAAGCAGAAGAATAAGTCTATGCTTCATGTGTCACAGCTTTCTTCGGTGAGTGTGGAAACGAGAATATGCCACAGCAGCGCGAGTGAAGTTGTAGTAGCCAGTGAAATTTTTTTTCTACTTGAACGTTTCCCAAAAACACCCAAAAACACCATTTAGGTAAAATTCGTAAAACCCTACACTTCCTCATTTTTCGTATATTCATGGAAGGAACGCCACTTGATTGTCGCAGCCTATCCCAAAGCCGTCAGAGGCCAATACCGCTTCCGTCAGCAGTCTGCCGACACCAACATCCGCTTAAAATAAACCAAAGCTAACTGAATCAATAATTAAAAAGAAATATCACAATAACGGTACTTATATTAATTTCTGAAGTTCTATTTGAAATAGTGAGCGAACAACATATATTTAAAAGAACGCTGTATAGCAAGTGCTCTACTCAACATCGCCCAAATGTTTAGCGTAAAACCTGCGTATCCTTCAGAAATAAAATAAAGGAATATGTTGGTTGCTGCTCAGGGACTTATCTGTTAAGGTGCATAGTGTTTATGATTTTTGTTTATGTTATTATTCCAAAATTTCACTAACTCACAAAAAGTCATCCCTTGAGTGGAGAAAACAAGCATTCCAAATAATGCCTGCCTTATTATTTCCATAACTACTGAAGAAAATACTAAGAAAGCGTCAGTATAATGATGCAAGATAACGATGTGTAGTAAGGTTGGAAACCATAGGCAATTTCAAAATGTTATATAATAGTGATGTACAAGCTTGAACAGGGAGAGTTTTGAACAAATCTGCCACTGCCAAATAGAATATGATTTGGGGGTTGCCTATCGAATAAATATTTGTCATCGCATTTATTTTACTATTTACAGCAATCTCCTATTATAGCGTGGTCTGTTGTGCAAGCTATGTAACATAGGGTCAGAAAATATTCCTTAGATGGTTGAGATTATATCTGGAGATCACTGCATCAGGAAAAGTTTCGGATATTGTAAACTCATCTTGCATATGTAAATATTTTTACAATTTTCTGCATACACTTCAATTGGGACACTACATTAAGGTGAATTTCTAATAAACCCTTTTGTAGTTGGCTATTATTTATTATTCACCTTTTTTGTCAAAAATATTCTTGGTATTTCTAAGCTTTATATTTATTAAATATTAATGCCCGACTCCTGAGGTGCGGTCCCCCGCAAAAGCGGGCGTGCGATGCCCCGCTGCCAGCATCCACATGAACATAGCCGTACACTATCGCTTACGCGTGAATGCAAATCTCAATAAAAAAAATGACAAATGGAATCAGTTGACTTCGAAAGTAGTTGAAATTGTAAACAATGAGGCTTTTTTTTTATTTGCTGTATTGTGAAGTGTATTATTTTGTCTTTCTAGTTTCGTTATTTATTGTTTCGCTTAGTTTGTGCATAGGCACATCCTGAGATGTTCTAATATAGTGATTCTGTACATAATTGAAGTGCTTATTCCCCACTGCAATGCCATCTGGCATTCTGTGTAAGATAATAAATAAATAAATAAGATAAATAAATAAATTACAAATTTGAAGTACTTTAAATTCAAATGTTGCAATCGCGACATGCATTGCGAAGTTTAGAATACATATTACAGAACTATTAAACCTTTGTCAAATTAAAACTGTAGTCAAAGAATTTTCTTAATATTCAAATATTTAGTTTAGAACAAATAAAAGAACTGGAACTTTATTTTGGTTTTTTTTGTAAGTCTCTCAAGTTATACCAATGCTGAGAACCGTACCTTCGTGATGATTCTGGACACCCCGCCGTAGCATTGCTTGTTATTTGCCTTTTCCTCTGTGCAATTTCCTCCTCTCTTGTCGCTTTGAAGAAAATGAGAATGGATATCATTAGTGTGAAGAATTGTTAAATTAAATCCCTCGCCAGATCTTTGCGATGGTGCTGCATACGATATCGTAAGAAAAGCAGCGAGGTAGAATAACTTCATTGCTGCGCTTGACTAACTGCAAGATGGAAAGAATGATTTTAAACAGAGTATGTCTCTGCTGATTGCTTCTTTTCAACGCTCCCCACGCACAAGCTCATTGCTGCGCATGTGCAATGCATACGTCATTTTTGATAATAGCAGCTGGACACACGAACAGCGAAGAGCAAGAAAGCCCCCAAAAGAAAATAATCCTCCGACTGGAGGTATTTCCTTTGAACTTTTGTCTCGCCTCATGTAAGCGTCAGAAAATGACAATGTTTAGGTGTACAACAATGCATCTGGGCAAACAGCTAAAGGGTGATTCCACGTCAGTTCACACAATGCTGGTCCGGGTCATAATTTTGATATTTTTTTTAAAAAATACTTATGAAAGTCATGTCTCGGGAGGAACATTCAGCTATATATGAACGACGTAACAATTGTTTTCGCTGAGATAAAAAATAGAGACGCTCGAGGCGTGTAAATTGAGAATTCACGATGCTAGTTTGCACAGTAACCATTTTCCCATCAAAACTTTCACGCCGCCATAAGGTTTACGACACATACACTAAACATTAAAAATATCCAGAAAACATTTCTATGGTAAGAAAAACAATCAAACATGTCATAAAACGCGTTTTGAGATATATTCACGATTTTTTTTCAAATAAACTATATTTTATAATACATAAGGAGACATGAAAATTCTGTTCCTTCAATTATTTTTACGAATATATAAAAATAATATACCTACCCTTAAATGTCTCATTGTTATTAAGGCGGAAATGCAGCTGATTTCTGGATAGGTGGCAAGATTGGGTGACGATATTTAAAAATCTACATGTTTTATTTATTTTTTTAACTCCCCTTATCACTTTGCAGTGACTTGAACTAAATTTTTATGGTAAACCATTGAATAACATCTGACTCCAAACGGGTAAAGCTACGTCAAACCTTCACTCGGATCGAGCCGACGTCTTCGTTATAGCGGCTTTGCCGCATAACGTCCCCTTCATGGAAGCGTCAAAAGATGGAAAGCGGTACTCTATCGTAGAGAGTGGAAAGTCCTGCTGTTCTGAGCATTACTTTATCGTTGTGTGACCATACCGCCCGCCCTTTCCTCTTCCCCCCTTCTTTCCCACCCCTGAATCACGAACAAGAAACATCTGTGAACGTCACTGCTGGCGGCAGTTACGAATCGTAAGCACATCAAATTACCTTGAAACCCAAAGATAAATACGAGAAGAGTCATTTACGGAAAAATAAGGCGAGAGTAGTTGTAAGATGGGAAAGTATGCAGGTCAGTTGGTTAGGAAGCATTGCAATCTAAACCATGAGACGAGGAAAAACAAAAATAACGGACAGTGCGAAACGAAATCTCAAACGCAGCTGAGCTTACTCACAAGAAGAACGACAATAAATACATGTCCACGCAGAACGAAAAAATAAGGCAGAGAAAGACATGCGACCGCAAAGACTTCACTGAACCTGGCCAGACAAACTAAATCCCTTTAAGATTAAGGACAACAACGGGAACGGGCATCTCTCCCAAGGACCTAAACAGATGAGTTTCACCACGCTATGTCAACCGACCGAGACAAAACCCCTAATCCCCCTCTCCCATTTTACTGCCTTAACCCTTCTTCCCCAACACACACACACAGAGAGACTGCACTCCAATACCGGAAACCCAAAAAACATTACAATAGAGGAAACTTTCACAGGGTGATTCAAAACAAAAGACGGCTGACTAACGCTATGCTTACAGGAGACTCGGTGCCTTTGGTGCTCAATAAGTGGAACTACAAACAAACAACACCAGCTTAACCGTGCGCTACAAACCGAATATATCTACAAGGTAAGACAGAAGTTGATAACCACAAGGACAATTTCTTTCAAAACTCTGGCCGGAAATTCGGAGGCGGGAGACGTTTCAAGTTCTGTCATTCACGAAGCAAGTAAGAGTTTAGTGTCAGACCGAACAACCATGGCCCAACGATTCAACAACGTACGATGGTTCTGTGTAGACTATCTACGGAGACACAATAAGAAAGCGTATAGCGATAAGCACCTCGTACCGGTAGGGAGACTAAACAAAGTGCGGTTGAAAAAGCTAATTGCTCCCCGGAATATGAATGAATCTGACCTTTTATGCCAACACTGCTACAAATACCTCCAGAATGAGATTGCTTTTTTTTTTCACAACGTGACTACATCACACTCTTCTTTCCGAGACTCTGATGAAATTCTGGCTGAAGCGAGTCAAGACTTGCGTGCTGCTAGTCCGTCGTTAACTCCATTGAAACCACGCAAAACAATTAAATAAAAACAGGCGCGAAGCGTATTTGAAGACAAAACAAGCTCAAGTGAGTTCTTCGATATGTAGAAAGCTTTCAATCGTTTATGGCCTGAAAACTGGCGAAGACAGTTATGAGCACTGCGCGGAGTGGTTTGACGCGTTCCGCGAAGCGCTGAGGGCATGCAGTTCCCACCAGGAACGCAAGCGATTGTACACGCTTCTGCCACCAAGAATCTCTAAGAAAAAAATATTACATCTGGTGCCAGAAGCGACTGCCTACATGATTGCTCAAACAAGAAAGCTGAAGCGTAAAGGTGGTGTATGGGCAACCCCTGATTCCTAAATGGGGAAAAAAGGCAAATGCCGAAGACGTGAGTGTTGCACTTTTGTTCTACACACGCGACGACTTCACGTGCTCTGTTTAAAGCCCCAACAAAAAGGACGTCGTCAGAGCCATGATGAACAACAAGATCAAAGTCATAAAAAGGTTTATGACCCGCTTTATTAAAGAAGCTTACCAGCTGTTTAGGAAGCACCATCCCCATCGAGAACTCGGCATATCTCCAACTTTTATTCTCTACGACCAAAATGGGTAACAAAAGGGTCCCGATCACGAGGTGTGCGCATGCAAATATTACGTCAATTTTCAGTTGCTTTTAACTGCAACAACAAATGCCTCGAAGAAAACTTTTACTGAAGACGACCTCAAGCGCATCTACCCCATTAGCGTTCCACAGAACGATTGCTTCCTTCGCCATTGCAAAACGTGCCCAAAAACGCAGACCATCTTGCTGCCGTCACTCCATCTCGATGAAGACAAAGAGATCAGTTTCGCGTTATGGGACGCTGGCGAACTTGTCAAAAAGGTTATGGACCTTTCCGCCTTCCTGCGTGAACTGGAGTCATGGGGCGAAAAGTATATGAGGCATTCTTCCATCCGTGACCTTCAACGAAGCCTGATACGTGACACAAGAACCGCCTTACCACCCAAAAGAGTGATGTTCCACTTCTATTTTGCGGAAAATTGGACAGTAATCTTCCCAACCGAAGTGCAGAGTTTTCATGGAAAAAACAATTGTGTCTCTCTTCACGTGTTTGGTTACGTCCCCGCGAGGTACGCAAAGCTTTGCCGTTGTCAGTGATGACACGACACATGACACAGCTCACGCTCTTCTAGCCACAGAGGCCATAGAGGAGTATGTTGATGAATATTACCCAGTCTTTTCTGAAATATTTTTTGTATCAGACGGAGCGGCGGCGCATTTCAAGACTCGCTTCCAATTGCACGAATTGTTTCAGAAGCCGTACTCTTCGGCAAGAGGCATCTTTTCGGCCACTGGACACGGAAAAACCGCTTGTGATGGAGTAGGTGGTGTTCTTAAACACCACGCAACGCTCACCATCTTGAGATCTTCGCCCAACTCAACGATTGTCACCACTAAAGAGTTTGTGGAAGTGCTGCGTGAAAAAGTAGCAAATGTCTGTATGTTCCACCTGCGGAACTAGTTCGAGAGTTTCGTGCGGTGAAGCAAGCAGAGTGGACCACCGTTAAACCTGTGAGAGGAATGCAGGCATCTCATCTGTGGAAGTCATCATATGCTGAGAGGCCGGATGTATACATGGCCACTTGCGCGACTCTGACTTTTAAGCTTATGTGTGCATAATTATAAAAAATTTAAAACAAGATTTTGAAAAATATAATATACATGCCATAACTAACGCTCAAAATGCTTGGTGCTGTGCGGCAAAGCGGCTATGACGAAGACGTCGGCTCGCTCCGAGTGAAGGTTTGTCGTAGCTCTTCTCGTTTGGAGGTCATATGTTACTAATGTTTTGCAATCTCAAGTTGGTTCAAGTCACTTCTAAGTGCCAAGGGGAGTTTAAAAAACAATAAAAGAAGGAGTTTTTTTTTTAATATAGACGCCCAATCTTGCCACTGTTTGAGGAACAAGCTGCATTTCCACTTTAATGAGAAGAAGGCAATGAAGGGTGGGCATATTATCTTTATACTATATTTGTCAAGATAATTTAAAGGCGCGGATGTTGATATGTTTTTGAAGTATTATAAAAGATACGTTCTTTGCAAACAAATTGTGAATATGTCTCTAAAACTCGTTTTATGCCATGTTTCATTCTTCTTTTTTTTTGTTGCAAAGACATATTTTATTGGTGTTTTTGATTGTCTGTGTATGTGTTGCATATCTTATTGGAATGTATTAAAAAGGTTATGGTAACGGGAAAGCTTCGATGAAAAATGACGACTGTGCAAAGTACCACCGTGAAATCTTCTCAGTTTCCACGCCTCGAGCTTCTTTCTTTTATATCTCAGAAAAAAAAAAAAAGAAGGTTGTTGCAGCATTCATATATAGCTGAATGCTACTCCCAAGATCATGGCTTTCATATATATTTTTAACAAAAAATATCAAAATTATGACCCGGATCATCATGGTATAAACTGATGTGGAATCACGCTAAAGTGAATGGTTTAAAAAAAATGACCGCATCTCCACGTGGTGAATGATGTTGATTGGGGCGAAGCTCTGGTGGTGCTGATGATACTGATTTTATTGTTCATAGGTAGTGCTGATGGTGCTGATATTTTTTATTGCTCATAGGTAGTGCTGAGTTCCGGGTTGCGTTTCGACTTCATTATTACTGCTTTATTGTCGGTGAAATGCAGAGCGAGGGGTTCTTCTAGCGGATCAGCTTGGATCCGCTAGAAGCCGTGGGAACGCATCTCCACCGCTTAAGTCAACGTTCCATGTCAGAAAGAGAATGTGTGGTATGGAACGTGGTTATATACGCATTCGAGCATTTCACCGCAGCGCGCTCTCGTCTATAAACGTTGAGCCAATGCATGCGAAGTTTAACGCGATTATATACGCATTTGACCACAGCGCCCTCTCCTGTATAGACATTGAGCGGCCACATGCAACGTTTCATCCATGACATCCCCAGCTCTTGAGTTACCACCACATCTCAGAGCCCCCTACTCGTGCCGCAGTCGTGGTCCAGTGGTTAAGGCGATGGACTAGAAATCCATTGGGGTCTCCCCGCACAGGTTCGAATTCTGTCGACTGCGCAAACATTTTTTTCTCTTTTTTATGAACACAGATGGGATGGCAATCGATGTGAGCACGGACGGACGGACGGACGGACGGACGGACAAGGCTAGACCCTAAAGAGCTTCGCCCCTAATATTCCATATTTAAAACAAGTACAGTTTTAAGGTGGTAAGAGGAGCGAGTCAGTGATCGCTAAACATAATGCAAGGAGTCATTTTATTTACCTCTCTAACCCGGCACACAGCTCGGGCGACCATTGGGAGACAATCAGACGAGGCGGATCTCCACATGAGAGAACAATCACTTTACTTTTCGTCGGCCCAGTCGGCAGCCAGACACCATTGAGATAGGTGAAGCGCTGTGTGATTGTCAGAATTACTATGGCAGGGAGTTCATCAGCGGATATTCGTCAACTTTTGCTTAAATCTTCAAGATCCATCGGATTACGCAGTTTATAAGAACAATAACTTTGGAGCACGATTTAATGAGTGATGGCCACATAAAATTCGAGTACTGCTCAGGAATGCCGTAAAAAGTGGCCGAAGCTTGACCATGACCACGTGCCTATCAATTCGTCACATCTCCTGTAGAATTTCCTGGGAAAACACGGCGCCACCTAGGTCTGCAAGGCTCCCTTTAGCCCAAACATGGATCCCAAGATAGTTTTTGCATTTCCCAAAGCTGACATCCCTGTTGAGAGGCAGATGATTTGAGAATGTTGACGAGATTAAACAGAAAACTACGAGTCAACAAAAGGAACACTAGAATAGGTGTGTGAGCTCCCAAGGGGCTGCTTTGAGGAAGATTTGAAGATTAAGGTGGCATTTTCATAGAGTGCCTACAATTTATGAAATTATAAATGGCTGAATACTTTCTGAAGAAACCTAAAACAGAAAGTAGGAAACAAGCCGGGAAATACAGCAAGAAAAAAAAAATGAAAGCCGTTTACAACTCCCTGTAACGCCGAATCAGAGGGCAGCTCTTGAGGAGGGGAAGGTACGGAGAGGAGGTTATGCCCCTCCTACTCTCCTCCCATATAGGGGAAAAAAATTTTCCGCTAAATTTAGCGGGGAAAGTTTTCCGCTAAATATAGCGGGGAATTTTTCCCGCTAAATTTAGCGGGAAAATTTTACCGCTAAATTTAGCGGAGAAACTTTCCGCTAAATTTAGCGGGGAAATTTACCCATAATGCACCGCGCGGTTACGCCCACGGCGACGCCGACGGCGACGCTAACGCCGCTGAAGCCGGAAACAGGCGCCTTAGTGCTGCGCTCTGAAACAAAACAGACGCCATGCGAAAAAGAATCTACAACAAGATAAACCCTTCTATTATTAACGTTTCACATCTTTGGCATTTCCAGCCACCCCCTCCCCTTTCTCTTCCGCTTTTCTAAAAAGGAATGGCGCAAATTTACTAAAAAGTAGGCTCAGAAGCGGAGGGGCTTTCGAGGCATAAGTGTGTGGGACATCGTATTCCGTCAAGCGTGGACCTTTCTCGACAGCCCGAGGATGTGCTGCCGCGACCAAGAGGAGGAACCGTTGCACTCCGACCAGTTTTCGATACTGTTGACCCTAATGTATTGGCAGACGCCTTAACCGCCATCAGCTCGCCTGCATGTCCACAAACAACGGGCTGCCCAAGAACTCAGCCAACGAGGTTTCTTCGAGACAACATCAGTTACAATCGTCAATAGGCTTCCAACGCTAGATCAACTGGGATTTTTTACCGAATGGCGAAACGTGGGCCTCCGCCAACGGCTCGATTGTTGTTGTTGTTGAAAACTTTGTTTAATAATAGATGCAATAGAAGAAAGGGGGGATATAGAAGTAAAGTTGTAGAGAATATAGGTGGGTGCCCTTAGTCCAGGGCTCCAATTGCCGTGGTGACTGCGACAGCTTTTCCGACGAGCATGTGTTGCTTGTTGGCATCCTCGCTTCGTATTCCTGCTTCCCACTCCTCTTTCGAAGTTTATTCAATCGGTGTAAGGCCGGGTATCTGCTTGCATACCCATACTAGGTGTTGCACGTCGGCCTAAGGTGCGTCACAGAAGGGACATCTCGGCGTGTGAAAGCGTTCTGGATATCATATGTGAAGTTTTGCTGGTGTGATGATCGTGTTGATGATCGGCTCGGTCGACCATTTCTCTGTCTACACCGCATCTTAAGCTACGGCTGCCAACATTTGACGGCATAGGCACATAAGGCACATACGTGACCAGTTTGAGATTCTTGCTACCGCCAATCGCTGAACCCAGGAGCAGAAGGCACTGGCACTTCCAGTCAATCTCAGTAGTCCAGCATTGCAAGTCGTTCATCAAATGTCGCCAGAGTCTCGTACGTTTTCAACTCTTCTAGTTCAGGAGTTGGAGTAACGTTTTCGTGATGAGCCACCTACACCACACTTCGTCGCGCCACCGTCAAAAAGCTTCGGGTAAGAAATCCCAGCTCGCTAACCACGTCGAGCGCACTACACGCTTGAAGTTCGTGGGTTCGTCTGAAAGGACGTGTAGAACTTGTTGCTACTGTTGCGTTCGTTGATGTAATTGCATTTATAGAGATCAGAGATGCGGTTGGCCTTTTTTTACATCTATGCACTAGAAGTGAAGGCCGCCCGTAAAGCATTACAATTGGCAGGGACGCATAAGCCTGCTGTACCCGCTTCAGCCCTGTCAAAAAAAGACACGTGGATCGACTCTATTTTAGGTTGATTCTAGGAAGCTAAAAGACATCACAGAAAATATTACGTTTTACTACTGTGGACGGACGACATGCTAGACGCGCTCGCGGGATCTACTTGCTTCTCTACCTTTTACCAAAAGAGAGGCTACTGGCAGGTTCCATCGCATCCATCGGACCGCGAAAAAAAATCAATCTTCAACATCTACAACGCAATCTATCAATTTACCGCCATACCGTTCGGATTACATAACATTCCCGCAAGATTTCAATGAAGACTAAAAAAAATTCCCCAAGGTTTGACCTGGTCCGCTTGTCCTGTTTGTTCGGATGGCATTCTTGTTTTAGAGCGCTGCCCTTAGGCGCCCGTTTCCGCGTATAGCGGCGTCGGCGTCGGCGTAAGCGCCCCGCTAAATTTAGAGAAAATTTTAATTCGTATTGAGGTCACGTGACGTAAATTTGTTCGATAAACTCAGAGGGGAAAATGACATCTCATGACTTCCTGTCACGTCAACCATGAAACAAATTCAGTTTTTCCGATAGATTCAGCGGAAAAACTGACGTCACGTGACATCAACACCAATCTGAACTAGTGTTGTAAACTGAATTCGTGCTGAGCTCATGTGGCTTCAACTTTCCAGCTAAATTGAGAGGGGAAACTGGGAGGAGGGGAGGGTATGGAGGAAGAGGAGGGGGTGAGTTGTAGGAGACGGAGGAGGGGAGAGGAAGAGGATATGAGGAAAATGAAGAGGGAGGAGGAGGAGGAAAGGAGGGGAGGAGGGGGAGCAGAGGAGGATGGGAGGAGGCGAGGAGGAGGGTAGGAGGAGGAGAGGGGGAAGGAAGGGTATGGAGGAGGGGCATACACTCCCCCATCCCCTCCCCTCCTCCTTTTCAAGAGTTGCGCTCTGATTTCGCATTACAGAGATTTGTGAACGTCTTTCATTTTTTTAAGGACCTTCACCAAACATCTGTCTAATTTCTCTAGCAGCTGTTCAAGAGACTTCAGGATGCAAATTTAAAATTTACCCCTAAAAGCTCCACCCTCTTTGCTCGCGAAGCTTGATATCTGGGGCACTTTATTGCTGCCAGTGGTGCCTCTCCTGATCCTGAGAAGTTGTCGACAATAACCGACTGGTCGACCCCAACATCATGCGTTAAATATTTGAGCTTCCTTTTACTGCTCCTGCGTTTTATTTCTAGATTCTCCCAATTCATCAATACGCCTGATAGATAAAAAACGAGGTGTTTAACTGGTTGGCCTGGGCTCCTTTGAGGCACTAAAGTGTGCGCTTAGATTGCCTCCAGCTCCTGTTTTCCAAGAGACAACGCGCTGTTCGTCAATTATGCAGATACCAGCCATAGTGTCGCAGGTGGCGATTTCTCAACAATATAGCCCGAACGAGTAATTTGTTACTTCAACAAAGCCTTGCACAAAGACAGAACAAAACTATTGCACCACAAGACGTGAACTTTTCACTATAGTCGAGGTTTTTTTCCCATTTCAAGCACTATATGCCTATAGAAGTTAATAATTCATAAATACCATGCAGCGTTGCCATGGCTCTTTAGATTCAAGGAGCCGGAAGGTCATGTTGTACGCTGGCTAGAACATCCCCCCAGTACAACTAATTGAAAACAAGCATCGTGCCAGATCTCACCACAGTAATACTGACGGCCTCTCTGGGCGTTTATGTAGGGAGTGTGCATTTCGACAGCGTATGAGCAGAGTTCATCGTAATGTTTCACAAAGTCGCACCCTGTGCACGTTCACCGCAGCTAACAGTATGTGGTCACCGCACAAAACCCAAGAAGCACAGTTTCACGATCGTGCTATCAGCCTATTTATTTATTTTTATTTAGTTCAGATACCCCAAAAAGCCCGTGAGGGCATTGTAGTGGGGAAGGGGCAAGCAAGGTGAATGACACCACAGCAACGCCACAAATCGAATGAACCCAGTGCAACAAAAGGAACCCAGTGCAACAACAGAAATATTACGAACACACCAACCCAGTGCAACAAGAGAAAGAACACTAACACACCATTATACATTTTATAAAAAAGTACAGAGATATACGTTGGGCGTTAAAGGCTAAGTAAGGTATAAAAGAAACATGAGCCATCATTGTCTGACACTAGCTCTTCCGGTAGTTCGTTCCAGCACTGAATAGTTCTTAGGAACAAAGAGTGCTTCGAGATGTCAGTTTTTGTTGAGAGAGACCTAATTTTCTTTGAGCGATCACGTCTGCGAGAGATAAAATTGGGCTCAAGTTTACATCTTTTTATCGATGCCGGAACGTTCATAGTTAATTTGAATGTAGAAATTTTAAACGGAAGCATTCACGGCGAGTTTGCGGAGGATCGTTTTAAGCTCGTTTTTTAAGCTCGTTTTTTAAGGCAGTCGCACTTTGACGCCAGCAATAGGAATTCAAAACAAACCTGGCAGACCTATTCTGAATCCTTTTTATGCTGTAAATCAGGCACTGCTGATGTGGATCAGAGTTCGGAAGCATAGTCGAGGATCGGCCTGATGTTAGTGGGGATTTTTTACTTCACGTGGACAGTCCTCTCAAATTACGTTTAATTAACCCTAACATTCGGTTTTCCTTAGCTGTCATGTAATCTATATAATGATTCCAGGAGAGGTTGTGTGAGAAATATATACCTAAATATTTTAAGTCCAATGACAAGCCTAGATCTACGTTGTTGATGTGGCACGTGGTAGTGAGAAGGTTTCTCTTTTTAGTGAACTTCAGTAAATGACATTTCGCCACACTCAATGGACCTTTTTCACATACCGACGGCACCAGGCGGTGGCTGTACGAACTAAAAATCGAGGAAGTGACCTACCTGCGCTACCAATCGATAATGGGAGCTACGCTACCAGTTTCTTCGCTCTCCGAGCAGCGGCGCGTGCCCAAGGCGACTCTAAAGGGGGGGATCTGTGGCGTCCACCCAAACGTCATGTTTTTCTTTCCGTCCACTTTCTTTTTTTGTGTAACACAATTATATATATGTTGCAATTACGTGTTCTACTTGCTGATCCACTGCCTCCTTCCGAATTTCCTCGATTTCTAGTGCCGACTTCCGCCGCTTGGCATCGAGTGCTCGCGCGTGCGCAGAACGCTTCTCGAAAAAGGTCCATTACATCCCCCAGGTGTGGCACCAGCTTGCTGTCCGATCACTACCCACCTGTAGGATCATACAGTCGCCAGAAACACTTACAGCACGATATACAACACAGCCATTTGCATACAAACGTATAGAGGAGGAATATTTCGCTACAATCTTGTGAATAAATATTAAAAATAGTAGCGGTCCTAACACGAAGACTGTGCCACACCAGAAGTGACGGGGATAAACTTAGGCAATTCGCCATTGAGTACCACCGCTTGAGTCCTACAACTTAAACAGTCGGTGAGCCATTGGAGAACAATATAAGATATTTTGAGGGCCTTTAGTTCATGTAATATAAAATTGTGCGGAAAGAGGTCAAAGTCTTTTCTAACGTCAAAGAAAACACTTTCTGTTTGAAGGCCTTTGTCATAAGTGTTTGCTAAGTCGTGATAAAACTCCACCATCTGAGTAGTGCAAGAGAGGCCAGGACAATAGTCCATGCTGAAAGGGAGTGAAAAAATGGTTTACTATTAAGTGCTCTACGATTTTTTTTAATATTTGCGGTTATCTCCTCAAGTTATTCTTCTAATGTATCGGACGGATTTTTTCTATATTTTTTTATAAACCCGACTTTTACGTTTGATTTGCTTTCGAATTGTAGCATTTATCCATGGTTTATGTTTATTATTTTCCCTAATAGTCCTGGATGGTATGTGAGATTCAGGGAGCACCTTAATTTTATGTTTAAAGTTTAACATAATTCTTTAACGTCGCACTGAAAAGTAAGAGAAATATTCCGAGACCTCTGACGAAATACTTTCATAATTACTCCGTCCATACATCATTACTTTGCGTGGAGGCTTTGACACCCTATTTATTTTATTTTATGGTAATTCGCATGCACTATGCTCACTTATACCAGGAATTAAGGAGACATTTGAAATAATACTAGGGTTATTCGTCAATAACAAACCTAAATTAGAGTTTTCCTTGTTGGTGAGAGTACGAGTTGGTTTTCATCAAATGAAATAAAGAGGTCATTAAAAGATTTATACAAGGTAGAACTGTCATCACAAGTATAAGTAGTGTCTGTCCAATTGATATTGGGAAGATTAAAGTCCCCTCCTACAATAGAACTATCTGAAATAGTGGACAGTATTCGACCAAGTTCATCGACATTATTTACTGTTGGGGGACGATAGTAAGTACCTAATACAAGGGTGCCTTCTTTGGGCAACTGAACTCGGCACCAAACAGATTCAGTGTCATTTGGCGGCACTAGAAGCTCACAGCTCTTCCACTGTGAGTGTATCAATAAAAGCACCCCACCGCCATGCGCGTTGCGATTATTACGGTAGACTGCAAAGCCCTTAGGAAATACTTCACTATTAAGCGCAGAGTCATCGAGCCACGACTCAGTGCCCATAACTACGTATGGCTGTATTGCCTCGACTAAGCAGAAAAACTCGTCTACTTTATTTTTAAGACTGCGGAAGGTTATCAACATAACCGTCGGGCCAGTATCTGAAGATATGAAAACATTATCAGAACATGTATTAGTGAAAGGGCTATGTCATTCTTGTGATCTTACATGTCTATTGTCATGCACGAGGACCGCCTTCTTTTACTCAGTATCCCAGATATACGCTTCCCTATTCACAATCAGCTTATCGTACCACAGAAAGACTTTGTTAGCCTTGTATAACCTTACTTCTTCTGAAAACTCCCATAACATACGTCTTGTATCAGCGAAGTGCTTTGCTAAAATCCTCATGAGACACTGTAGTTAGTATTTTTAAATTTGAACCACGAGTGCTAATATACTTTATTTTTCATTCCACGACACAAAGTTTACAATAATTGCCTTTTCCCATCCTCTCTATATTGACCAATCCGATGTGCCCTCCGAATCGAACTGGGGTTGATGCCAATTTTTTCGTTGCAGAATTGTAGTATATGCTTCTTCGATTCTTCCCATGTCTCATTGCTCTTCGTATCATCTATGCCGTAAAATACCAGATTGCATCTTCGACTGCAGTTTTCAAGAGCATCAATCTGTGTTTGTAGATTTTCGGTCAGTCCCTCAAAACTATTCACGTTTTTAAGTGGTCATTGCTCTTAATCAAGGTGTCCAGTTTCTTTTCAAATTCTTCTCGCTTACTTCGAATACTTGAAAGTTGTGCCGTAACCCTGTTCATGCAAGCAGTTAGGCTCATAAGAATGGATTCCATATTTGCCATCTGCTCAGCCTTCGTAGAAGGGCCTGGATTCAATTCGACATCACCCGCCAGTAATAATAACGATACTAGAAATATCAATTTTCTCCAAAACCTGCGGTGCACATAAAAACAATGATGCTTACAACGTGTATATGTCATTAGGAAAATGCCTTTGGGTGGAGCCGGTAGGTAAAAACAAACTCTAGGATAATATCCTGAGTAAACAGTACCAACCTGCATCCAAAAAAAAGCACGGTGAACTCATGCTGAGATCCCTGCTGGATCCAATTCTCATAGAAGTGATGGCGTCAGTCGTCTTATAAAGCCGCTTGGATAGTCTATTCGTCGAAGTAGGGGTAAAATTGTAGCATAATGGTACCAAAAGAAGTTATCAAAGCAGACGATATATCAATCAATTCTGAGATTTTCGACTTCGTTTTCATTTTTTACACAGATATCTAAACGCAGTAACTAAAAAAAACATTCCTTATACGAGGCAATATGTAAAATAGGTGAGAAAAAAGTTCCCACACGAAGTGTTGTAAGTTGGGCGAGTTGGTATGGTGACATGTGAACATGGTTACCACACGAGTTGGAACTTTTCGCGACGATGCTGCCAAACGAACGTTGTTTCTGAAATTGAGCTTGTAAACTAAGTTAATTACTCGTCACGGCGAGCCTTAAACTTCCTTCGTTCATAAGAATATAGA
Organism: Ixodes persulcatus; assembly: GCA_013358835.2. NCBI lineage: Eukaryota > Metazoa > Arthropoda > Arachnida > Ixodida > Ixodidae > Ixodes > Ixodes persulcatus. The sequence continues at coordinate 409,637 of JABSTQ010009472.1, read as the reverse complement.
CGAAATTGGTAACAAAGTTCAGACCAGATTGCGAAAACGTCACAACTTACTTCCACCACTTTTCCTACACAATGAAAATTCAGTGTTAAAGGAGAGATCGAGTCAAATAAGATGTATTCTTTAGGACATAATTTTTACTCTTGCCTCTGTCTGCAAGTTTGTTTTTCATTTTATCTTGGAGGCCAATCGGCGGCCAGAATACGTTTAGCAGTATAAATTTGCTGCTAAAGTAACCTCTGGGAATTTACGTGCCAAACCAAAGGAGGGCATCTCGCACACTTCAGCGAAGAACTGATGGTTAATTCACCAAGTGAGGATCTTTGGAATTCTTCTGATATTCTGCGGAAATACCTAAACTCTCGATTACGTGGCGCATTATCTGCGAGACCTTCATGTCAGCGTCATAACTACAAAAAGGTTAACAGGGTACGATTAATCTCTAACCTTAAGGAGCCGTCAGAAATATGTCTTCATTGACTTTGCACCTTCCACTATAAATAATAATAGTCCATGAGGTTCAGAGTTCATTATTGCTGTAAAACTAAGCGGTTGCCAAATAAGGTACACTCATCCCTACTACATTTGAACTAAGATACGAAACCTGATAGGAACTCATGTTTGCTGACATGTTTGGCCAGCAAAGTTGTTGAACACCATAGCAAATGATGTTATGGGTACATTTTACCTTTGACCTTTCTTTCTGCTGACTATCAACGACACGGAAAAATCCTACAAACGTACCAATAACAGCTTCGCTGTAAAAGGAGGTTCGAATAATTGCATTTTAATTGTTTAAAGCTTTCCGCCTGTCGCCTTACGGGAATTCTTTACGCTGCATGCCGATCGGTAACTCATGTTGCGCTAGAAATTGTGTTTCACTACCAACTTCCGTGCCTTCCAAACTGTGGGTCTGACAGATCCAGAGGGGGTAGCGAAGTAATTGCTGCCATCAGTATTTTCTTTGTTACAGATTTTAGTTTAGCTAGCTTCAGCATACATTTTATTATGTAGACTACTACTAGTACTCATTATTGAAGCTGACTCTTGTAGCCTCGTTAAAAGCGCGAGCAAGGGTCGTGACGCAATATTACGTGTTTTTTTGTTTTGTTTTTTTTGTTGGGAAGGGGGGCGGGAGGTCTCCGGGTTGTGGAGTTTGGTAAGCACTGAAATCGGCAATACATTCCTGTATAACCTAGCAACAATGAATGAAAAAGCCAAGGAGGTTCGAAATTATTCGAGCAGAGAGAGAGGAGAAGAAAGCGCTTGAAGTTGCGACATGCGTGCTGTTGTGTCGGTGTACTGTTTTGACGCCGTGCTGTTTTGGCACGTGCTCTTCTGTCGCTGTGCCGTTTTGACGCTGTGCTGTTTTGTCGCGCGCTATTTTGACGCGCGCTGTTTTGTCGCCGTGCTGTTTTGACGCTGCGCTGTTTTGACGCGTGCGGTTTTGACCGTGCTGTTTTCTCGCGTGCTGTTTTGTCGTGTGCTGTTCTGTCGCGATCTCATTTTATTTACCCTCCCAACGGTGATTCTGATTTTCCTCCGCGGTTGGCCCGAATTTTCTACGACAAGCAACACACGCGATGTTCTTGACATTACGACGTCGTTTGCCCTTCAGTGTGTCATGTCGTCTCAAGAGTCATTAGGCTGTCTCGTCCTTCTCAATAGACGACGGAGCACGAACAAGGCTGGCATAGTGTGCCCACATTGGAGAGTTTCCTTCTGCACGATAGGAGTCACGTGCTTTTGGGGTCGCATTTGCATGTCGAAATTACGGTCAGCGAGCAGGCCAGCTGGTGGAAGTTTACCATGATGATATTAACCCGACACTGGGCCAGAAAGGGGAAATTATTTCGCAGTTGAAGAGCAAGTAAAAGGCACAAACAGCATCTTAGAGACCATTTCTGTCCCTGTTAGTTTCTCTTCCACTGTAAAACTATTTCCTCTCTCTACCCCAGTCTCGGGATAAATCATCATTGCATGACGAGCTGCTGTGGTCGTCCGCGAGCATTTCTGCCTTCGCACCCGCTTTCCTGCTCAGCACACTACAACGGAACGCAAGCGCGCTTGAGATTAATGTGCCCAGAAGGCGTCCGCCATTAAATTGCAAACGCTTCCTGGGAATTCAGCCGCTCCCTCTCCTAAATCTAGTCTCTTTGTAGGCTGACGTATACCCTTGGTATCCTTCCCGAACGTTGAATGACCCTTTCAGTGTCATTAGATCTTCGCGTAGTTCTCCGGCGATACAATCTTCTCGTCTGCATTTGATATTTCAGTCTCATTTTCCCTCTCATGTTCCACATCTCCTTCGCTTCTTTTTGTTGAGTTATGCTTAACTCTTTTTTACATATTCCACTGATATGCAGTATTGTCTTAGCAGGTCGAATAGACTTCTTGGAACTAGAGTATTGAGGAGCACCCTGTTATCAGGAGCCTTTTCAAAACCTTACCTAGAATTGCGTCGCTCATATTATTGCCGTGCTCCTGCCAATCGTTAGCTGTTGAATAATACCTCGTGGCAGGTAGGTAACATCTACAATTCAGTAACTCAATTCTACAATGGTTTTTTTCCAATTTGCATATTGGAGAAACATTTTTAAGCATGAAAAATAACGTATTCTTAAAGCATTGTTTTATTAGCAAATACAATATTCAACATAGACCCTATTTTTAGAGCGCAGCTCTTAGGCGCCCGTTTCCGGCTTGAGCGGCGTCGGCGTCGCCGTCGGCGTAACCGCAAGGTCACGTGACCCTCCCCAAGGTCACGTGACCCTCCAAAGTCACGTGACCCCCCAGGTCACGTGACCCACCCAGGTCACGTGACCACCCCGGTCACGTGGCTCCAGGTCACGTGACCCCCCCCCCCCCACCGAGGTCACGTGACCCCCCAGGTCACGTGGCCCCCAGATCACGTGGCCCCCCTGGTCACGTGACCCTCCCCCAGATCACGTGGCCCCCCTGGTCACGTGACCCTCCCCCCAGGTCACGTGACCCCCCCCCCCTCCGCGCCTTCTCCCCCTCCTCAAGAGCTGCGCTCTAATTCGGCGCTACAGGGAGTTGAACTTTGAACTTTGAACTTTGAACTTTATTTCAGCAACATTATGCCGAGAACACCGGACAAAAAGCTAACAGAAGCTAGCTTGACTGGGTCCGGTGCCCTTGCATGTACAGGGAACACAATCATATTTAAACAATCCTAAATATTTCTTACAATATTCAAATCAAACAATTTAAAACGTTTCTATAAAATTTTAAAATCACCGACACTAGAGACCAATTTTTTTTTCTTAATTTAACAACACAAAAAAGTACGCAATGTTTTCTTAGTTATACAATGAATATCGATGCGGTTCATTACAATGTTGTTAAGCAATGTAGGTAGATTATGAGCAAGAGACTGCAGTGCATAATTTGTACGGAAATGAGGAACCTTCCAGAATTCTCTACGACGAACATCGAAGACTGATTCACGCTTAGTCAGGTTTGCTAGCTGTGACAAAAAAGCAATAAACTCCAAAGTTGAAAATGCGTAAGAAAATAGCAAACGATAGTCATAAATACAAGAAAGTTTCATAATATTGTAGCTCAAATATAATGGTTCAGCATGTGTGTCGTACGGAACATTAGCAATGAAACGAATAATTTTTTTCTGAAGAGTTACTAGTTTGTTGACGTTATACTTTTGGTCGTTGTGCCCCAAACCAGTTGTAGACGGCTTTCATTTTTTAGTGGTACATTTTGAGTCAAATTATTTTCTAACAAAGCTGCACGATCAAACTCGGAGCAAGAGACTGGAAAGGGTGGTTCAAACTGAGTTTTTATAAATTCAAAACTAAGTCAGAAAACAAAATTAGTCAACAAATGTTCTCCACTAAAAACAAGGGAAGTGTCTGATGTACGTGTAAATTCGTAATGAAATATTTTATATTTTACTAAAAATAACAACCTCGCAAACTGGTTTACGCTCCTTGTGAATACGGGGATCCACAACCGCTCAATCCTGGTTCCCGCTTTACTGGAAACGGACGGCCGAGTTTTTTTCCGAAGTAAAGGAGATTTCTTGGAGCGGCCACCGGGAGTGGTATTGATCCTGGTGGCACTGACCAACAGTGATGGCAGCTGGTGGCCAATGACGGAAGCAGCGTGATGCCCGAGTAGCGCAAAAACATTACCCGTGCCGCTGCGCCAGACCTCCAGCGACGAACTCAGGAAACTCAGCTTAATCACTCTTTCTATGCACCTCCTGGTGAAACGACAGGCCATAGCGAAGCGGCAGTGATCAAGCAACCATGCTTTATTGACTACCATGAACTCATTTGTCATGCAGCATGAACAAAAATAAAATCCTTAAGCCTTTGGTCTTGATTGACTAAAATACTTATTGACCATAAAGTACACCTTCATTTCTATTATATTACAGAGGCCTCAATATTATTATTATGGAAAGCAATTCAATTGTTTTAACCTATATGTAGAATTTGGTACTGCTAGGAAACCGCCCCCCCCCCCCCCCCACGCACACACACATTGGGGTGTTTTCATGAACTGTGGGAGGAAAATGCCTCTGATTTCGTCAATAAGACATACCACTTAGCCTCAACACTTAACCTTACGTGAAGGAATCCTCTATAATAAATTAGACATTTATTATATCAGCTATTATCACGCGCAAGCTTTGTATGCCGTCGAAAACGAGTCCAGTTGTTCTTTCAACGAGAAGCGTATTGATAACAGGCGAAAACAACGCAAAAAAGGCACAAGGACAGGTAGACGAAAGAAACAAACACAGTGCTGACTTACGACTTCGTTTTTATTCTCATCTTCTTCAATACATAGATGTAAGGAAATGGGATAAAAACAGAGAAAACAATAAAAAAATCAACTTCATTGCTTCTCTGTCTTGAACAATATGGAAACAAAATCGTAAGCCAGCGCTGTGTGTGTGTGTGTGTTCTTATCTTTCGTCTATTTGTTTTTGTGTTGCTGTTGTTGTTTGCTTTGCGTTGTCTTCACTAGTTGCCAATATGCACCGACTAGCCTACTTTCAAACTCTATTACAAAAAGCATCTTAGCTGCTTGAAGATGACTTCTAGTCTAGTCTAGGTTATCAAGATATGCTTATATAAATTAAACTGTCATTTTAATGCAACCCATTAAGGCAATAGCACGTCTTTACTTACCTTTGTATTCACCACGGAGATCGGGGACTCATAAAGAATATAGCATTAAAATATTAAAAAGGCCTAAAAATATATCACCGTCTTCGTTAATTTGATTATAACGCTTAAAGCGTACGTGCACCGATATTGGGCTTGAATGTTTCTCACTTTACACAAGCATGTTGAGATTATGACCGAAGTGTAATTCTACACACCAGCATTTACCCCTAAGCATTTTAATTCGCGGTATAATTTTGATATTATAAGTAGAATAACTTATTTTAGCCTCTTTCTCAGCAAATTTGATGACGTCGTCACGGGGATCGCGAAGTTAAGTTAGTCGCAGAGATTGTCCTTTAGTGACGACAGTTGAATACTACTCATGAATTGGACACGAGCATTGTATGAGTCACTATGAGTTCTCGACTTGAACTAGTGGGAATCAATGCTTCGACATTTTGGTACCGGCCCTTTTCAAATCACCGCAATACTAAGAGTAGGCGAACTCTAAATCCCATAGTCCCGCTTGAAGGAAAAAAAATCGTCCCTTTCCCCCACTATCCTGTGCAAAGGTTGTGGTAACGTAGCATATGAAGCAGCGCCAAGGTAGATGCGATCGCCGTGGCGCCGTTTTTTGCGTCGCGGCAGCTCTGGTACCATAACTCCGGGAACAAGAGATACGTACTGAAACGAGAAGGAAAGAGCCGTATACGGCGCTGTGGCTTCCTTCTAAACAGCCCCATTAAAAAAAAAAAAAAAGAAAAACGCACCGACGTGAACAAAAAAAAATACGAGGACACCTAAGCACTTTATATGAGTTGTGAATGCGAAAGCATGAATGTCGCTCTTCCGCTCTCTTAGGCCGTCTGCGGCGTACCGGCGTGGACGGCCACGTTTCGCTACTGCCCAGCTTGCGGCCGACGACCGAGCGCGAGCTCTCGTGAAATGGCCGTACCGCGCTGAGCTCGGCCGTGCAACCACTCCGGAGTCTGCCTGTGCGGGCTCTGCTGGCTCGGCGGCCAACCGCTCTCTCTTACCGGCGGCCGGGCCGCTGCGCCGCCATGGAGAGGGCTTCTCTGGTGGCGTTCCTTGGAACTACGCCGCGCAAAAGCCAATGGGAGCCTCAATCTTTGAAACTATGACGCGCGCCAACCAACGGGAGCTTATCCATCAGATTTCTGCTACAGACGACAGGCTTTGCTTCACTGGGACAGGGAAGTTTTGGTGCTGTTTGGCGCGGCTTCAAAGGCTGATGACGCCGGTTCGCTCCATGGTACAGTTGATGCTTTCGTGTTAAAAAAGAAAAAGCAGTGAGCACGCACGCTCGACGAAAATGCTGAGAGACCGGAACTCCCTCGTTTACCTTGTGCTGAGAGAAGAGCGCGTAGCTGGCGTCGCTCTTTGTTTGACCCCTAGATGTGGCCCCCAGGAGTAACTCAAATCTACACGAGCAAGACTTTCGGGTGGCGCTCGTATCCAATTAGTAGCGAGAGCAGCCCTGCGTCAGACGGTCCGCTGATGCTCCCGTTTTCTCTTTCCTTTTCAGGAGTGCAAAACAGAAAACGGTTTTAGGTGCCCAGACGCATAACGCATTTTCTGTTCAAAATCAACGACCGATACCAATCAATGCCACGAGTGATCGCAGGTTTACAATTTTACCTTGTACTGTCCGACGATTTTAATATTGATATTTTAAACGAAACGAGGTATGAAGTTTCAAAACACTTGAACAGCCTGTCCTCCTTCGGTTTCGAGAAGGTCATACGCGACTGCACGGAAGAAGAGTTTTACGAAGCGTAATCACACAGTCATGTATTGATCTCATAGTAAGTACAATTAGCGATGTGGCTTTACTTCCTCCTGTAATTAAACAGAAGGTAGAATACCGTTACTTCACGGTACTTTGCATACTGAGTAAAAGCCCAACAAATAGCTAATCCAACCAGAATTCATTTAAAACTCTCTTAGATAACAAAAAGACAGACCACCTAATCAGGACATGACTAGAATTCAGTAATAATGCGAAAGCATTAGCTGTGCCATGGAGCGAGACAATATTATCATCAGCAGCACCAAACGACAGATAACTTCTCTTCTCCAAATGGAGTGAAGCGAAGCCGCGATCTGAGGCATATCCCAGCCTTGAAGCCGCGCAAAAAGCCGGACCAAACGGCAAATAAATTCACCTGTCCAAGTGAAGCCGAAATCTCATGGATAGGGCCAGGGCTCCCAATGAGTTAGGAAAAAATCCGCCTGGACCACCCGGACCAGGAGGATTTTTTCGGTCGCGCACCAGTCGCCTAGCTGTGTTTGGAGATTTGTGTTTGTCCTTTGTTCCTCTTGTTCCCCTTCTCCAGGAATTATTATCGTGAATTCCATGCACTACGAATAAGGCTAAATCTAAATTATACTAGTTATCAAAGTAAAATCATTACACGAGACAATTCACTTCTACAAAAACCAAAAAGAAACCTGGGATCTTGTGAACTAATTAGTAGGCAGAGCACAAAAAAGAATTGCGTAAAAAACAAACGGAAAAGACTCTTTTTGTATGAAATTTATTAGAGTTTAGTACAAAATAAAGGGCGCGTGATGTTTTTTTTTTTTTTTTAATTTTAGTTAGGAAGGTTTTGTGGCACAATTAATACTGTTTTTATACAACCATGCCTCAGCGGTGCTTTCAGGCAGCGCGTCCCGACCTAGGTGCATTTTAACTTCGTTAGTAAGACGCGGCGCGTCCGCTGGGGAGACGGGGGTGGCACCCCTGTAACCTCTTCCACTATATCTGTTTCGGCGCCAAAATGGCCGATTAAAGCTAAGATAGACGTAACGTGAGGTTCCTCGAGTGGCCGCTGCGGGAGAAATGGTGGCGTTGTGTTCGCCATTAGCTAGGTTCTCGAGGACAGATCGGGGCCACTTTTTCAGAGCAGTATGTATGGCAGTTTCCCAACTGAGTGGTTTAGTAACGTTGACAGTAGACTAATCGGGAGCGTGCTCGCAAAGGGCGGCGCTTCACCGGCAGCCACAGCAAACCAATAGGAGCGTGCGCGTCTTGATGTGGGTGGAGGTACGGGAGCCAGAGTTGCGAGTCTGTTTTCCACGAGCCGCCGCGCCGCTATTCGCCGAGATCCGATCGCGTAAGGAGCCCGATCAAATGCGGTGCGGAAAAGTAGACGTTGCACGCGCCCCGGAATAGCTCCCCTGCTTTTGAGCGGGCCGCGCGCCTGGAACGTGCGGCGCCGCTATGCGCCGAATTCAGTCACGTGAGAAGCAGACTCAACATGCCGCGCAGGAAAAACGCCGCTACGGGGGTGAACACGCAACTCTTGCTCCCGTAGGGTGGGTGTTTCAAGGAGCGGCCAGGTTCTTTAAATCGACCGCAAAATTCGGTTTCTTACCCTATCGCGCTACGACTTTGTGCAGCGTTGCCCACAGATGGTGCTTTTTTTGTGTGTGTATAAAATTTGCAAAGAGCGAACTTACCTGAGGAAAAAGTATAGAGAGAAAAAGGCTTAGCTCCTATGGAAACGCAGCGAAGCCACTGATCTTTAAAAAATACGGCGCCGCTTCGCACGGGAGACAAGAGATGGCGCAAGCGGTCGCGATACCAACTGCCGCCAACGAACGAGCATACAGCGTCGAGAGCCGGCGTCTTTAGCAAACGATCGTTTCGACTTAAAAGCGGCGCGCGTTCCGCAGATGGCGACAGTCGCAGAAACAAAAACAGGCGCGGTAACAACATGGAACTGCAAAGCAAACGACATCAGTACCTCGAAAAAAAAACAGTCAAGATATCCCGACAAACCATTTTTTAAATCGATTTTCTGTCCATTCAATATGTTATAATAGTAAGGATGATAAAATAATGCATTGGCAACTGATATCAAAAAAGCTCGCGCCGTTTTTAAGTCGAAACGATCGTCTGCTAAAGACGCCGGCTTTCGACGCCGAATTGTTTGAAGACCGGTGGCTTCGCTGCGTTTTCAGAGGAGCTAAGCCTTTTTCTTTCTTTACTTTTTCCCCAGGTAAGTTCGCTCTTTCCAAATTTTACCAAAAAAAAAAAATGCACCATCTGTGGGCAACGCTGCACAAAGTCGTAGCGCGATAGGTTGAGAAACCGAATTGCGCGGTCGATTTAAAGAGCCTGGCCGCTCCTTGAATCACCCTGTAGTATAATGTACGGCAATTAAGGCATAAGCTTGCATGCAGCTGATCATGTGCCCTGCTGCTTACAAACACAGCGCGGAGCAATGATGAACACTAGATCACGTGATTGCTTGTTTTATATGCGAGGTGAGCGGATAAACCTCCTCCTTTCCCTCGAATTGTTTCGGGACTGCCATTTGGTGCACGAAAACAACAACACCAATACGTGTTTTCCATGTTATATCTACTATCGCGGACAATATTAACTGGAACAATCCTTCGTGCTTCTTTGGCGTACCGACCAGTTTTTTTTTTGTTTTTTTTTAGAGAGCTGTGGTGTGAAGTACGAACGGAATGCGAAGTTGAAGTCCCGTACTTCGGACTATTTGACAAATTGAGCGATAATGAAGCTGATTGGGACCGCGAGGGAACGTCGAGCATTGATCGTAGAATTGTAGGACGGCCCCTTTATTACTTCCGGATAACGGCACTCCATTGACGAGCGCAATGTTTACACCACGGTGGTTGACAAGCAGGTGGTGCGTGTGCGGGCATGCCTGTCTGGCGCCATTTCGTTTACCATAGTTCATGGCCAGTGCCCATTGCAAAGTCGCGTCCCATGTTTGAAAACGCTACCAACCTACCTAAAAGGCTGGTTATACCCTTTTTCACTCGAAGTCCGACCGCAGCCGGCGCAACTATCTGATGAAGCGAATCAAACAGTGCCAAATGTAGTACATCCTTGTGGTCCTCATCATTTTTGTTTTTGTATACGCCTGGTGCCACACACCAAACCAAACAGGCACGGTGATTGCGCCGCGCCGCGATCCTGCGCTTCCTCCTGTGCGTCGCTGCCTTAGTCAATGATGGCAACCCCACAAAAACATTCAGCGCCAGCGCCATGACGATGCACTTTTCGGGATGCTTGATTAGCTCCTTCGGATCGCGGCTTGGGCTGCAGTCCTAAACAGTCTCAGCCTCTAGGGCTATAAAATCGACAAGCACAAAGTATGGGCCGAAGTTCACGGAGCGCACTGACTGGACTGTCACGACGATGAGTTCGCGCTTTTGTCGCCGGCATCCAATCGGCGCCCTCCGCGAACTTTCTGCTCAAACCTAGTATTTGGCGAGTTTAGAGCCCCTAGACATTGTTGCAAAAGTTTCACCAAAAACAGGAACAAAACCTCGTTCTTCGTTCCTTCTCAATTTGTGAACGAGTTCCCGTTACAGGCTACAGCGGTTGAAAAAGAAATGCGTTCCCGCGTTACTTTGCGTATAAATTATGCGCTAAATAATCCGTCGATAAAATAAAGCGAGCAAGTGAATATATCCGCATCGAAATTTACGTGTCGATCGCCACGATTACATCCGGTCTCGTTCTTTATTTTCTACTATCTTTCGGACACTTCCTCATCCCTCGAATTCGGATGTTGTGTGATTGCGCTGCCGAACCCAAGGAATCCTGAGATCAATGCCTACCCCGGCCCGTTTCGATATCAATGAGCGTCGTACCGGCTCACGGTCGTGTATCACTATACAACCCGATGCACGCTAAAGACCCAGGGCTAGCGGTTGTAATGCACTGGCTAAATTGCTCGTCCACAGTGGGTAACAATGTCGCCAGGTTCAGGCTGTCTAACCTCCCGTTGTATAGACAAATAACTATTAATTATTTGTTGAAACAGCCGGGAATAAAATAACTAAATTCCTACTAGATTCGATTAAAATTGCAAATAAAACAACAAAAATAAAAGGAACACAGTTCCTCCTGCCGGTCCCTCAAAAGCGCAACGAGTTCCGGTTCCAGTTCCACCGACGCAAAATGAAACGGCGACGTTCCTCCGCTCCTCATAAAAGGAACGCATTCCATGAACGTCGTTCCTTAGAGCGCAGTTCCGTGCAACACTGCATCTAGATGAAAAGGTAGGGTTGAAATGGTTTTTTGTTTTTTTTATTGATAAATATTTGGTTTCTACAATGTTCTCGGTTTGTATTTCTGCTTGTTTTTGTGTGGTTAAGATGCGTTTCGTTTTTGTCACGGCTATGTTAATTTACCTAACACGGATGCATTTATTTGGATGCCTGGCCCCACACACAAGCAGAATACTTTTTTCTTGGGCCATCAATATTTATCTCTAATATTTTTATCAGAAATAAATATGTATGCATGCATGCATGCATGCATAAATGTGTGTGTGTGTATGTGTGCGCGCGTGCGTGCGCGCGCGTGTGTGCGTGTGTGGGCGTGTTTGTGCGTGTGTGTGTGCGTGTGTGTGTGTTTGTGTGAAAACTTCAACACTACGGCATTGCTATTAAGGAGGTGTCGGCAGTTCTCGGCCGATCATGCTCCTCTTCCTCCCTCGTTCCAGTGTGGGTGCCACACACGGCAGTCGAGCCTTCCAGCCGGCCTCGGACCAAAACTACCCGGAATATTCAAAGCCCGTGAGCAGCCACCTCTATTTCCGCATGACGTCATCACACTAGAATAGGGCCTGAGCCCGGCACCGAGCGTCCTGCGGCGCTGCGACTGCAGCCTCAGCCGAACTCTCAGGTAGCACTGCTGTCCAATCTGCCTGTGCTCTACCTCACTCTGATGACGTTAAGATGCCAGCGCACGGGCTTTGATTATTTTAGGCACGTTTGTTGCAAGTCTGGCATCAGGGCGCCGCCATCTTGCTCAGTTGGGATAGGCTTGGACACGTCGTAATCCATTTACGACGCCTTAGCAAGCCTTCGTAATCGGATTTACGCGTTCAAGCGCATCCCAACTGAGAAGACCGCGGCGCCCTGACGCCGGACTTGGAACTTGCCGGACTTTTCACTTTCTCTCGTCCCCAGCCCCATTTTGGGCATTTCCGGTATGGGCGAAAAGGAAATAATAAAACATTTCGACCTGCAAATGGTAAAAAAATAGAGGGGAGACAAAACGAGAATTGTGACGGTTACGATTATATCCATAATGTATTCTATTGGCATGGCGACGGGAAAACAATGTCCTCGCCCATACTGGAAGTGACGATATTTCGAGATGGCGGCGCCCTTGTGAAAAAGGTCTACAACTATTTTGGTCGACATTGTCAAGGCCATCGTAGCTTCTAAAGTGCTCCAGTCAGACGCTGCTGCAAGAGCAGGTGGCCGAGGCGTCGCCTTGCGTCTCATTCCGATTCGTTTGGGTAACTAGCTGACAGAGTTAGAGCACTGGAAAAGCCACTCTAGCCTTGACAACGTAGCACAGAATAGTCGACGCCGAGTATAGGTGGTGCTGCTCGGACGGACGAACGTTTGACGCCTCGTGTTGGCACGTTGCGCAGCACAGCTGGGCGACATTCCGAAGGGGAGGAAATAGCATTATCGAAGAGAGGTGTCGATCAGGCATGCGTCCAGTTGAAATAAGGCGTTCGCAGTGCGCTTGTCTACGGTTTGCATTGATTAAAGTAACAGAGCTCACGGGTTGGTCATTTCAAGCAATGTTGATGTGCCAGCGCGTCTAGCAACTATGAAAGGTTGCATGAAATACTGGGTGATTCAAGAAGCGCCCAGGCTCTTTAAAGGGCAGCTCCGGTCCATACTTTCGATTTTGGGATTATGACTGTTTTTAGTGCAGTCAGCGTCCCTGAATTGCAAGGTGTAATTTTTTTCTCGTTATTGTGCGTAGTTTTAAAGATATCGACGCCTCAAAGTTTTGTTTGGGGCGCGGCCAACAAAACCGAAACTAGCCGCTTGAGGTCCCGGCAACACTGGAAATCAGCCGCTATGTGAACGTGACGTCAGGATCGTTCTCGTTCAATGAGTACGCAGGCCGAGCGGCACCTACCTCTGTTGCGCTAGCCGTCTAAAGATAGAAGCTAAGCTGATTTTGTTTTAATTTTGTATACGTGGTAGTTATCCAGCATATGTAGCAAGAGTTAGTGCGTATACCCAAAAGCTAGCGACTGGAAAACCCGTGAACTCGTACGGTGCCGTACTCGGCGGCCGCCGCCGTGGGTGCGCTATGCCGTACTCGTCGCTTGTATACCCAAAAGCCAGCGGCTGGAAAACGAGTGAACTCGTTCGGTGCCGTACTCGGCGGCTGTCGCCGTGCACTGCGGTCTTCCGTACTCGTCGCTAGGCCTAAATTGTCATCGGGCCTTCGTGGATGGAGCGGCGTTGCTCTACGCCGCGCTGCCAGTGACGTGCAGTACTGGGGGCCCTCTCGCTTTCGCGCTGCGGGTCAGTCCCAGACACGAAGCTTTGAGGCTCTCCGGCGCGGGCTGCGGCGCCCGAACACACGTGTGCTGGGCTGTACACCTCTGTTTTTTTTCGTTCTTTTTTCCTCGGGCGCGTAAAAGCCGAAGTCCAAAGTCCACTCGTCCAACAGTGTTCACCAACACCTTCTTCAATTTCCGGTACGTTGGAAACTTGTGAAAAAGCACCTCCGGGTTGCGCAGCGGGTTGTTTGAGCAGCCCACAGCGCTACAAGTTGCACTCGGCATCTTTCGAGGAACAGCTGGGCAGTCTTGGGCGCACCGAGTTGCTCGCTAAAACGAGTCTTGGAGTCCACACAAGCAAATAAACAAAAGGTTATACCGAAGCCACACGGGCTACAGATAAAAGCAACGGCTAAACACGCCAATCACAAGCCGAAGTAGCGGTGGTAGCGGCTCAAAGAAGCGCACTCCGCGCAACGTCCGGACCGGAGGAAAAAAAAGAGAACGATACTGACGTCACGGCCCAATGTTGCTTTAGCGATCGGCAACCCGCTGGCCGCCCGCTAAGGAGCAGCGGCTCGCGGCGGGTCGCATTTTTATTATCGGCATTAGTTGAGAATGCGGCGTCCCACGGACGTAATATTTTGGCTGGGGTCGTATTTTGTGTCACTACAGCGATACCAGTAATTTATTTCATTTTGAGTTTTGGCCGGAGTTGCCCTTTAAATCGACCGCAAAATTCGGTTTCTTAACCTATCGCGCTACGACTTTGTGCAGCGCTGCCCACCGATGGTGCATTTTTTTTTTGGTAAAATTTGCAAAGAGCGAACTTACCTGAGGAAAAAGTAAAGAAATAAAAAGGCCTAGTTCCTATGGAAACGCAGCGAAGCCACCGATCTTCAAACAATACGGCGCTGTTTCGCACGGGAGACAAGAGATGGCGCAAGCGGTCGCGACGCGAGACGGCCGCCAACGAACGAGCATACAGCGCCGAGAGTCGGCGTCATTAGCAGACGATCTCTTCGACTCAAAAGCGGCGCGCATTTTGCAGCGGCGACAGTCGCAGAATCAAAAGCAGGGGCGCTAACAACAAAGAACTGCAAAGCAGACGACAAAGGTACCCCGAAAAAAAAAAAACAGTCAAAATATCCCGACAAACCATTTTTTTAATCGCTTATGTGTCCATTCAATATGTTTTATTAGTAATGATGATAACATAATGCATTGGCAACTGATATCAGAAAAGCTCGCGCCGCTTTTGAGTCGAAAATATTGTCTGCTAAAGACGCCGGCTGTCAGCGCTGTATGCTCGTTCGTTGGCGGCAGTTGGCGTCGCGACCGCTTGCGCCATCTCTCGTCTCCCGTGGAAATTCGTCTGCAGAGACGGGTGCTCAGAATAATCACATTCTGAAAACTCACTGACCCAAGTAGACCTTAGTATACCAGTCAATGTGAGACTTACCTGTATATTCTTTGAATAAACTAGCGCTAGCTCAAAGTGTTCATAAAAGCATAGCATCAAATGAACCATTCTAATTAGGCTTATTTCACTGTCCAAAGAGGCAAACGAGGGCTGCTACTAATCTTAACTTCAAGTTGCCTCCATGTCGAAATACGTATGGTCAAAGACTAAAGAATATAAGGCGCATTAATTCGCAATTCAATGCCCAACGATAAGAAACAAAAATCAAACTTCTTGCCGTGTTTAGAAAAAAAATTGTATGTTTGATTTAGAATAAGATTTATGCTTAAACGTTTTGTTAGGTCAGTAATGTCTTTGTATGTTGTTTGTTGTTTTATGTGCTTGCCTGTCGCAATGTGAAATTTATTTTCTTTGAACCCCATTCTAGCCTCAAGGCTATGGGTCCAATCATTTTTTGTTTGTAAAGACTAACCTTGAAACTAAAAGAAATGAATTGAATTGAATAATCTTCCTCCAAATTGCACACCACTTGGCGGGGGTTCGAACACGCTCACTGGGAATCCGTAGGCCGCGGCGCCTTGCCTCATAGCAACCCAGGGTTTTCTTTTTCTTTCTTACATTGGCTACACTGCAGCCGCGAAGTTACACAAATGATGAGACTTATACTATGTGTCTCTCACACTCTTTTAAGAAACAGCACCTGAGGTGTTACCAGACCTGAGGTGTTCCCAAAACAGACCTGAGGTGTTACCAGCAGGGTAATCCAGGCCCCACAAAAGGTATACTACAAAAATATACATGATTTTACCTAGAGGACTATCATTTAGTGAAGTTACTTCATATGCATCTCACATCTTCAAAGCATAATCGCTTCTGGATGCAGATTGCCTTTATTTATTTTCACTTGTCTTTGATTTGCTGAAAGATTTCTATCGCTCGAAGTAGAGGTAGACTTAAGTGCAACGACCTACCTTTATTGACTTCCAAGCAGAATTTTTTTTTTTTTTTCATCGAGTTTCCTGTGCAGTCTTTTTTTCGATCCCATCCCCACACGTAGAGAATTACAGGTAAGAAAAACAACTCATCGTTTATTTTATTTTGGAATTCCCTAAATGTTTTAGGATGCATCTTATTCAAAACTCCCTTTTATTTATAACATAGATTAAAAGACATGATACTCTGTATGTAATGGCAACGACTTGTTCTTGATCAAATATGTAACAGGTAATGCGAATTCTTTCAAAGATCGACGTGTGAAACGGGCTTTACTTCAAGTCTTTGAGGAACATGCACGACATTGCTCTCTGGGGACTCTAATTTCCCTCGACGTACCGGTAGAGGCCACAAGAAACAATAAAAAATTCTATACCAAGTGAACGGTTCCTGAATTCCTTATGAAGAGAACTTCAAATTTGTATACTTCCAGGGGGCCCAAAAGGTAGACAGAGCACACAATGTTCAACTGGGCAGCAGTCAAATTTAAATACAGCTTTGAGTAATACCGGTGTTTCTATTTTATAAAAAAAAAAACAATAGGTGCCATCGTGATTAATGGAGGGTGGCAAAATAGTTTTCTCAAAAACTACACTTGTCTTCTCGAAAGAAAAAAAAAACATTTATTTACTGCTTTTGTTTGTCAAGCTCGCGGTACGTTTAGCGAGTGTTGTTCACACTCACCTTCGACATGTCTAATTAGCTTTTAAACTCACCTGGAAAGAAAAATATAAGAGTCATGAACTTTTCAGCAAATAACTTTCCCTCGCATGTATGTAGTACATGCTAATTTATCCTAGTGTATCTCATAGGTGGCCTTTACGTATTGAACTCCCTGCGGACAGCACTGACTTAGCTCATGTCAACTAGTAACAGGTTTATGCAACCTGATTTGAGACAGGCGCAAGCAACCGTACTGGAATTCACTCAAGCGCTCTCGGAACAGGTTACGTTCAACTGGATTTGGCGACTATAATCTCCTGTTGTGTTCATGAAAATATTTGACAGGCCTTAATTAAACTTAAATCTGCTTTGGAACGAGCAACATTGAGTCCAGGAACCGTTGGCTCACGGAGCTCACGGACACGCTGCGAAGCACGATTGCCGTCTTCTAGCATCGGAGGACAGCTCCTGTGTTTCGAAGTCTTTGGTTTCTTTTAAGCGAGAGGAAAATCATGGCGACCCATGACGGTGTGAAGAGTAGAGCTGAACAGGCGCATAATTGGGTTGCTGCAACAGCTGTGGATGCCCAGAAGTCGGGTAGTTGTAGCTGGGACCTGCCGCAGGCACGCTCCTGCTATCTGGAGCTGATGAACCGTGTACCGCTTGTTCATAATGGCCCCGTTGCTGTGCCGCATGGTGATGACGAAGTTGTTGCTCGATTAGGTGTGGTTGCTGGTAGGGTTGCTGGTAAAGATGTTGCTGCGGGTGCGATTGTTGATGGAGATTGTGGTGCGGCTGCTGAGGCGGAAGTGGAGGTGGCTGTTGATGCTGGTACGGGAAGAGATGAGAGAACGGCGCTGGTTGGTACCCGCGGCCTTGGACGGGGTAACCCTGGGCCGGATCTACGAAGCGACTACGCTGCGTCGGCACCTGTGGCGCTATATGTGACTGCACGGGCGGCCTATCAATCTCTGGAGCAGGAGGTTGAGGGTTCGGAAGGAAGTAGTTTGCCGCCAGGCCATCGGGCAGCCTCTGGAAGTCTGAAATTTGGGGAACCAGAACAGCAGCCGGCCCAGGACTCTGCGCTTCGTATCCAGCCTGGTAGGGGACAGTGGCATACGAGATAGGGAAAGGCTGCTGCTGGAACTGGAACCCTAAGCTGGCAGGGTGTACCGTGTTGATCGGGAAGATGTTTCCGATGTTGGGATTTTGAAACGGGGGCACCTGCAAGGGAATGCGTCTCTGAGGAACGTGAGAAGGACCGGCACTCCTCTGGTCGTCGTACTGGACTGGCGTGTTGAGGCCCCCCGTGCTCAGGGTCCCATCGGCTTTGATGAGGGCCACCTGCTGCACGATCCTTCCGTTCACTTCTTTGGGCACGAGCGCCGCGCCTCGGGTGGTGTCCCCGTCCCTGAGAACTCCCCGTGGACGATACGGTCCCACAGGAACCCGGGGGTGCTGTTGGATTCCATGCACAAGATTGACCGGGCGACCGAGGTGGAAGATGTTTGGACTGTAATGGCGGAGCGCTGCGTGAGAATCCATTTTGACGGCGCCGATCGGAAGCAACGGCGACTCAAAGTTGGCGGCGACGCTTTTGACGGGGGGAACCTTGAGTTCCGTGTGTTCCGTGGCCGCCTTGGGAGGGGCCACAGCTTTGACCACAGGCTCATTCGCTTCTAGGACCTTAGTGTGTCCGACGGGCAGCAGGGGCGGGGCCGGTGAGAGCCTGCGCAGGAGTCTCGTCGGGGGCGGAGAGTGTATGGCCGTCTTGGCGCTTGCCTCGACGACTGACCCGGGTGCAGCGGTGTCCACCATGACGGTGGCCGTGCGGCTGGGCTTAGTGCCGGGCTCGTTGGTCTGCACCTTGGCCCGGAAGCCCAATTCGTCGGCCACGTACTCGACCAGCCGGAGCCGGCCGTCGGCTCCCCGGAAGCCGTAGGCGCCCATCTTGCGGCCTAGGGCGTCGCCGGACTCCCTCTGGAATTGGTCCCAAGCGAGGCCCTCGATGTTGAAACCGAACTCGTAGTTGCCATAGTCCTGCGGGGATATACCTAGCTATTGGTAGAGAAGTGCAAGTGCTCTAGTGTATTAGTGGCAGAGGGGAAGAAAGTCTAACTTTCCCGTGAAATGCAGAGCCCTCTGTGGTTCTTTTCAAAGAAGGAAGCTAAGGACTTAAAATTTTAAATGTAACAGTTGTAGTGACAATGGGCAATGAAAAGCAGCCTTTTTATGTAAAAGAAAGTAACAAAGGCAGGCATCCCCGTCTAGGCGCATGCGTAAAGCTTGCTGTCCTTTAATA
Source organism: Ixodes persulcatus (assembly GCA_013358835.2). Taxonomy (NCBI): domain Eukaryota; kingdom Metazoa; phylum Arthropoda; class Arachnida; order Ixodida; family Ixodidae; genus Ixodes; species Ixodes persulcatus. The sequence goes on along the minus strand of JABSTQ010009472.1, from coordinate 390,767 downwards.
AGATAAAATAAAACATAACCTGTACAACAAATCCACCATAGACTGAAAAAAAAATGATGGCGACAAACTGAAGGAAGAAGGTCGAAGTATTAATTTCTTGGCATTCTTTTCTTCCAGATCAAAAAGATTTTTCTAAATTAACTTCCTTTAATTTAAAAAAAAAAAATTCAGCCTTTCCACTCTGGTGAAGAAGGAAGACCAGCAAAGCTCTACGCTCGTCCCGTGTGTTTTTTCTTCGTCCTCGCCTGTTTTGCGCGCTGTTTCTTACGATGAATTCCCACCAACTCGCTCAACTTTCCATTCTTCTATGATCGACATATTGTAGACCCTGAGATGGGGAACGATAAAAAAAAACAGACGTTCTCTTCGTCCCCTTTTTTTTATCCGTTTTTAATGCAAAAGCATTAACTGTCTCATGGAGCGAGCTGACGTCATCAGATTGAAGCGCGAAAACGGCACCTAGTTTCCTTCGGTTCCGTTGGCTGGCGCGCGTCGACGGGGCTCCCATTGGCCGCTGCGCTCATCAGTCTCCACGACCGCTCACCCCATGGCGCTGCGTGTCCATCAGCGCGGCGTTAACACGGAGCGTCCAAGGTTACCGTGCCCAAGGGAGCACACGCGCTGACCGGCGACGAAAAGTACGCAGCAGACGAAAAAGGGAGCGGACGAGGGACTGGCATGGTTTCGCATTCACAACTCATAAGGAATGCGTAGTTGTACCTCGATCTTTTTTATCGTTCCCGATCTTAGGGTCTACAAGATGTAGATTCATTACCAGCTCGCCTGCACTCAATCACTGCTTACACTTCTAAGATAGCTGGAAAGGTTTCCGCCATCTATGAGCACCGGCGGCAACCAGACTGGTTGTCTGGTTGCCGCCGTCGCTCATAGATGGCGGTAGTTGTCCAGAGTTTTGTGTAGTGTAGTGTCGACATTTGTTTGTTGTGGACACGAAACTGGGGAAACTAGCCCATAACAGCTCCACTGTAAAAGTAATGTAGTCATTTTTATAACCACATGTTACGGATACAGACGTAGAACAACAATTATAATATTTGCAATGCCTTGATTACCTGCAGAATTTGCTAAGAAAAGGATATAATTAAATAGCTTAAACCGTGCGTGCCCTCCGATGTCTGACTTGCCATCGGGGTTATCGTTTCTCGCTCGCCTCAGTTTTCTGATGTTCGTTCTGTGTCGCTGCAATCAATTTTAATAGTTAACGTCCTTCAGTATTATTTTTTTCATTCTTGTGAGGGTAATTGTATATGACACGATCAAGGGGTGTGTCCAAAAAAACGGTATTACTTTACCGGACTATAACCGGCCGGCACAAATATTGCCGCGCTGGTACCGGCAGGCCCATAACTGGCCGGTATTAGAGTGGTAAACAGATTTGATATTGAATATTTATTAAAAACATTCCGCGCATCAACGGGCCAATCCATTCCATTGTTATTTTATTGTCAAGCTAAAATATGCCACCCCTTAAGGAGAGTCATAATTGACTTGGTGTTTTCAGGTTTTATGAGCATTAATAACATTCCTTCCAGAAACACCCTAGGCAGAAAACAATTTACCGCAAAAATTGCACGAAACGTTCATCTGAAGCGAAAAAAAAATTGCCAGTTTGGAAGTAATTCCTTATTAGTTTAACATCATAAAAATATAATTAAAAAAATAACGAACAAAAAGTTAGGGCGCAAACAAGCTGGTGACGCTGGGTGCAAACAAGCTGGCTTCTTTCCTCATAGCACTTCACCAGCTTGTTTGCGCCCTAACTTTTAGAGCTGTGTCTGGGACTTCGTGTTGTGTTGTTTTTCTTTCGCCCCAGTCACGGGGTTTTGCCTAAAATGTTTAAAAAATAATTCATCTGTTTATTTAATTAGGAGTGTAGCGATTTTATTATGTTGAGTTCAGAATGCAAAATATTGTAGTTTAGATCATAGCTATTTAACAATGCTTCAAATAAACAAATGTAGGGTTAAATTATTTTAAAATTATGGTACTGTCTCATACAAAACTAGTTTAATGGTACTAGAGTGGTTCTAATCAAATCGCCTTTTATGACGCAAACTCAATTTACGAAGACTAACAATTAAACTAAAAAGTGTTTTTTTCCGCATTTCACGAGACGCGTGTTAATTCTGTGTTACAATATTTGTGGAATTAATTGTTCTCGATCTTGCAATGCAACAAAGCATTACTATTTAATAAAGTTTCGGAATATTTTGATTTGTGCAGGGGAGGTTCCATCAATGTTGTCCTCGCAATCCAGCTATCTCACGACTTTCTTCCTTGTTTACTCGCGACAGATGCCAGTGGGGAAACCTACTTCGTTCTGAAACAAACCACGCAGCACTCTTTTTATAGGACAGATCTAAAAAATGAAAGCCGTTTACAACTCCCTGTAACACCGAATTCGAGCGCAGCTCTTGAGGAGGAGGCGAGAAGGGTATTGAGCGGAGGGTATGCCTCTCCTCCCTCCTCCTCACTTCCTCACCCTGTCTGCTACAACTCCCTCCAAGCGGCGTCGCCGTCGCCTCACGAGGGTCACGTGACGTCACCGGGGTCACGTGACCTCACGGGGGTCACGTGACGATGACGATGACATCATCACGATGACGTCATCGTCACTGTCATTGTCATCGTGATGACATCAGTTACGTCACGTGTGACGTCATCGTGATGACCTCATCGTCCTCGTCATCATCACTGACGACGTCATTGTCATGGTCATCATCACTGATGACGTCATCGTCATCGTCATCACAGATGACGTCATTGGAATCGTCATCGTCATCGTCACTGATGACGTCATCATTGATGTCACCAGTGACGTCACGCGTCCCATCACGCAGCGCGCGGTTACAGCGACGGCGACGCCGATGGCGACGGCGACGCCACTCAAGCCGGAAATGGGCGCCTAAGAGCTGCGCTCTTATAAGGACGTGTCTCTATGTTTATAATCATGTTTTAATAAAAAGGCATGATCGATTTTTTTCTAGGATGCTTAGTGCGCGTAGATTCAGCTATTGGTATAAAAAGACGAACTAAAAATGGAATCCCTTTAATAAAATGGCTGCCCTGAAGAGCAGAGCACTTTCATCTTAAAGATGTTAATAAACTCTTATACATCGTAGTAAAGTAGTGATTTGAGCTGTTTGATACTTCAACACGATAAAACAGCGCACAGAACGCGGAGCAAGAGAAAAGGACAAGTAGAACGAATGAGTGCCGTTTCGTTCTACATGTGCTTTTCTCTTCCTCCGTGTTGTGTGCGCTGTTTTATCATGTTCATGTCTTATACATCATAATACCCCAAGCTCGGTTGACTCAGCATTGTACTCACGTCTTGTTCTCGATGTAAGATGCTGTTGGCCGACTCAGAAACCACGGCGCGTACCAAGGTCGCCACGATCAGCAATCGCTGCACCTGCGCAGTATATGTTGAGACATACTTAAAACTATCCCGCCAAAATAGAAATCGGTCATATACAATGTAGAACTGTATACGCACTAACCAACCGACAAAGCGAAGGATCGTGTTTGCTTTACATCCAGCGAAGCGGCAAAAACATTAGTTCGACAAATTGCACCGTCAGTAACTCGACGTTACGTTCATTTTCGCGATTGCAACTGAACAGTTTCATGTTTGATCGGGGCTACATTTGGGGTGCGTTTTTATTCCTCAGAACAAAGCGTACAGTGACTACGGTATTCCTAACCGCGAAACGGAAGGTAGTTTATGCGAATAATATGTGCGTAATGTATTATTGCGCTATTTCTACTTAATGATATAATGTTTCGTTCGCTAATAGCCCAGTAAATCTTAGGATGACGTAACAAACCATTGAACGCCGCTATGGCGGCCGTCACATGACACCAAAATACTGTGATTCTGATGTGGCTTCGATGAAGGCTCACATTCCACCACATGGAGCTCACATGTACCGAATCATGATCCTTGGACCTATATGACCGCCTTTATAACCTCCGTGCTCCTAGGTCTCTGGATTTGGATTCGGATTTGGATTTAGTGGCGTCCCCTTTGTAACGGGTGGCCGCTCGCCGGAAATTTCGGCGATGGCCTGCCAAAAAAAGTCTTGCTCAGCCTGGTTTCCAGCTAAGACTAGCCGTGATATCATTTTGAGATCACGGTTTCCAGCAATATAAATCGAAAGCACTAAATTGAAAAAAAAACGTTATAATAAATTATTTATTGTGTCTTGACATAATTTACGTTGCATCTGTAATTAGTGACGCCATATGCATGCATTAAAACAAAAACAAAAACTTGGTAAAGAGTTACATGTTTCTACCCCTTTTCTAATCTCAAGACTTATAACCCTGTCAGACGGTCATTTTAAAGGCCTTTAGAACAAGCTCCTTTATAAAATCGGGGAACCAGCGCACGCCGTAGGGCGCGTGCGCTGGCTGATTTTATAACGGAGCTTAGTGAAAAGGAGTTTTAGAACGCCGTCTGACAGGGGTCCGCAACACTTTTAGTGCAAACAAACATCTGTACTTGTTGACAATTTTTTTTTTTTTTTTTTAATGACAGATTTACAGACTTTATTTATGAGCGCCAAAATGTACCGACTACTTGGTGCTCAAGACGAGGGCACCACGGCTTGCGACTTGTTTTTATAACGGCTTTTCACCTCTGAAAAAAAAAAAAACAAGTGAAAACCCCATTCGCTGGTTTGTATTATAGTAGGTTACAAGTCAAGAAGGTAGCGGCAAATTCCCCTCAAAGGGAACCATATATCCCTCCGCCACCTCCGCATCCAATAGCGTCCCATCGTTTCCGTGACGTCACGGCCAACGCGCGAGGAGGGTCTTGCCTTTCTGTGCATATTTGCTTTATCTTTCGACTTTGACTTAGCATTGTGGAAGCCACGAGAGGGAGATTAAGTCTTCCCCCTTCCGATGGAAACAAAGACGACTTTCGGGGATTAGCTTCCCCCTCCGATTGATACAAAGACTGCTTTCAGGGGCTCGGTTCCTTCTCCGATGAATACAAAGGTCGCTTTCTTAAAAAGTGGGGGTCGGAGATAAGTTGGCACCACTCTGTGGCCATTATCTATCCATTGAAGCAGAACAAGGAGCGTTTCCAGTGAACTCTTCTTTCGATTGCGGAGGGATTTGAAACCGGCACACCACGCTTGTGGGAGGAGCTTCTCCTACCTTCTTAACTTGTAACCGACTATAGCAGTGTCGCGCTAAGAGTGCGACAGTTACTATGGTGTTTCCGTTTATTTTCCTTAAAACAAAAAGACGCTCATAAAAACTACTTGTGTGTCGGAAAGACCTTATTCGTGGCAATAACCTAATGTCACATTCGCCTGGGGCGCACCGCACCGCACCGCGCTGCAGTCACGGACGCGTCACGTTCGCCTGGGGGGCTATGTTGCGCTTTTTGGACCCCCTGGAGACTAGGGAGAAGGAAGTGACGTCAACAACGCAGCAAATGCAGATTGGATGTTGATTTTGTTTTCTTCTGCCAACATCCAATCTGCGTTTGCTCTAGTCGTTGACGCCACTTCCTTCTTCCAAGTCTCCTGGGAGTCCAAAAAGCGCAACATAGCACCCCTGGTCGTATCGATGCGGCTGTACAACGTTTGTCAGGGGCTTCTTGCTGCGCGCGGCACCAGTGCGTTGCTGCAGGCAGCTGCACCAGCTGCACGGCCGGAAGGAGACCATGCAGGTCCTCGCACTGCGACCTTGAGTTAACGCTCTCAGCTTCCTTCGGCATCTCCTCTCTCTTGCGCCTCGTCGTTAGTCTTGGTTCCTCGTCTCGCGAAACATGGCGGCCCGCGGCCCGAGAGAACGCGATGTCGACGCTGCTGTCTTCTTTCCCTCAAGCACTCTGCTCTGGCTACGATTCCAACAGTGACAACGGGTGTCGGTTTTTCCCTTTTCGGGAAATGTGTGTGTGTACGGTGCCGCGTTGCGTCGGCCGCCGAATAACCAGTCCACCACGCCCGGCACGTGAAGCCTTCGTCGTTCGTCGGACCCAAGACGTCGGTGAGTCTTCGGACTTCGTTTGAACTTTTCTCTGGACTTTGAATCGCGCAGTGGAGACTTTCCTTTTTCGGAACTTTCGTCTTCTTTGCACCGGCTAACTTGTTTCCCGGCTGCAGCTTGTGTCGCGAGCGGTGAGTTGTTTCGCGTTGTGTCGGGAATTGAGTGCTGTCTTGTTTTCTTCGCGGCCCCGCTGCCCGAAGGTTCGTGAGTGTGTTGTTGGAGTAACGCGTGTTCGCATTTCGTTTTGATGGTTTCGTAGTGTTGTCGCCGTCCTCGAATTTTTGTTACCCAAGTAAATTTCTTGTTTTTCTTTTAACCCCGGCGTGCCGTCTCCTCTGAGTTGATTTTCACACCGGACGGGGACCTATCGCTTCTCACAAGTCCGACAGTAAAGGCACATATGTATAAACGCTCTGTTTCATAGTCCATGTGTTTTTGTTTTTACGTCTGCGGGCGAATTTTCGGTGTAACAGGTACATACCTGAACCATCCACTTGAAAGACAATTTATTACTTCCATTCCTCGCTAGATGGCGCGAGCCGTCGCCCCACTCTTGCGGATATTTTTAACCGTCCACCCGTTCATGTTTTTCCCTTGCGGTGACCGCACTACAGTTCTAGTACACCATAACCGCACCGAGCCCGTCGCACGGCGGGATGCTTGGCATTCGACTGGTAGTGCGTCATGTGGTTCACCTACACAGTGGCGTGGCCTTGGGGGCAGCATTTTCTCGGTGCTGCGCGCGCCCCAAACGAATGTGACATAAGTGGCTAAGTTTAGTGTCCTTCAATATTGTCTGACTGAAATTCGGAGAAGCGCCGATGGTGTGTCCGCACTCAAGGTACCGCTCAGTGACGAGTCAGGCAGAAAATGACTCCGCCCAAGCAAGCGTTTTTAGTTGTAGTTTTCCTTCTTTTTTTTTCTGAGGAGCGTTTGACTGGTGGCTAGCGTTCGGACTGGTACTAACGTCACGGGCTCGCCCACGTGAAGGAGAAAAGTGAAGCTCATCAACACAATCAAACCGCTGGTACCCCCTGTATCTGGGTCATAGTTGCCTGAGTGAAGAAAGGGAAGGATTCACGAAGGTCATGAACGGTAGGCACTCATAAAATAAGTAACAGTGAACAAATAAAACAAAAAAGAAACGGCAAAGCACAGTTTAAGAGCAGCTTATTACTTCTTTTTGATTAACTCACCCTCGCACGAGTGTTTGCCGCACTTCTATATTCGTGAATAATCTTCGCCTTTTAATTCACAAATCAGTAGCACAAGCACAAAAAAAAAAAAAAAAAAAAAAAACGCCGGCTCGCGTTGAGTTATTATAATAATAATAATCTTTATTTTTCGGGTGCCCTAAAACGGCCGAGCGGCCTTCTCTTAGGTAGTTTATTGACTGACTGTACACTATGAAGCACTGTTAGCAGGGACACGACATTAGCACTTTTTTTTATTTCACCTTGAAATTGTATTGGCGAGCACAAGTTTTTACTGCTCAAGTGCCCCAAATGATATTTCCTACCACACTAGTAGTTTGGATTAAATATAGCCCTTTTAATCTGAGAGAAAAACAGAAATGTCCTATGGCCTCCTCGTGCGGGCAGTACCTGTGCATGCGGAGTGTGATTGTTCATTAAGCGAATTTAAAATATAATGCCTCATTTGAATCGGTTTTATTTTCGATCTATACACCGAAATTATTTTGATCCCCAACAAACTAGACATATGACAGTAGCAATCCCAATATACTTTCAACGCAGGATCGAGAGTTCGAAAGTCTCTACTAACTTCCTTAAAGGGAAACTGAAGCGGTTCTGTATTTAAGAAAAAACACTTCAATGGCCTTCGTTCGGCCTCCAGGATCACGAATATCGAGATTATTTTTCAACTCGGTGCACGGAGGCTTCAGAAATTAATTTTTAAAGTACCGCCGAAGCCCCTCCTTTCTGGGGCGTGACGTCACACTAGGAGTTTTTGGAATCTCTGCTCTCGCGCATCTTCTGCGCCTGTCAAAGCTATGCACGCGCACTCTTGCTATTTTCAAAAAGGTCCGAACGAGACGTCACGGCTGGGGTCAGTGCGGAAAAATATACCTGTCAAGCTTGCAATTGCACGCGCTGCCCACACGTGCGGCACGCGCTTGGCGGCCCAAAGATCCTAGTATGACGTCACGACTGGTCGGAGGTTTTTTCGTATTTCCTCGCGTTTAGGTACATGTTCGGGAAAAATGAATGTGATATTCAGATTCACGGGTTAGAAATACGCCAGAATTCGCCTCTAACTCGTTTTTTTCAAGAAGTGTTTCAGCTTCCCTTTAATTTAACCCTTGAGAACTTCAAAATGGTGTAAATTCATTACTTTCGAGTTCTATAACTATATTGTCTGAATGGTTCTTACTTTATTTAAGACCCCAGAGTGAAAAAAAAAAGTTAAGGATATAAAACACCTTTTCTCACTTTTTTTTTTTTATTTTAAACTACTAAGCTACTTTCGCACAAGCAGGACAATAAACAAAAATATATTTAATTTTTGGCTATGACTTTTGTGGGAATTCTTAACTCCTACTTTCAGTGTCTGGAGCGTGATACCAAATTTATTTCTATTTCAAATTTTTTAATCAAGTACACTCAATGTGCGTCGTGAATGAAATTGATAAGCCGGATGCGACTTATGAGCTAATTGATACGGCCCTTGGTCGGCTTGCTTTCATTAAAGCGCATCTGGGAAATAATTAAAATAAATCCGTGGTCATGCAAAGTTCCTGGCACCAATCTATGCGAACCAGGCTTGACAACACTGAAATATGCATTTAAATTTGCAGATTCCCTATTCTGATCATAAAAAACGCAAAACGAAAAAACTGCCCCCACCTTATCTGTGTTGTCCTATCTGTAAAAGACTAAAAAAAAAACACAGATAAAAAAAATGTCTCCCTCTCTTCTCAATGTAATGTGTTGTTATAAAATGCATTATTAATGAGGTCACGAAAATAGTATTTCTATTCTCTCAATCCCCTACTCAAACCCACTACTTAATATTTTCTAATCAAGTGAAAAAATTACGGTACGCGAGTTTCATTTTCTTTCTCGAGTTATTCAACATACTACATTAAAATTAAAAAAAAACTGAGTAGTGCTTAGTTAACAACCCCCGGGTGATTCCACAGTGTGTTCCGGATCGCTATTGAGATATAACAAACATCTAAATAAGCCAGTGAACGGAGTGGAAATAAGCCTTCATAAAGGTGTTATTAATTCGTGCTTTTGTCATACGCAAAATTTGTGAGTGAAGGGAGCTGTAAAGTAACCGAAGAAAAGAACAGCCTGTTTTTTTTCATATGAATAGGAAAAAAAACGAATGCATCCCATCTGGTTGACACTGCAACTCACTCACGCGCTCGGATTTGCTGGATACTCTTTCGGGTGTTCATTTCACAAATACCCCGTAGGGTTGTAAACGTTACTCCAAAAGTGTACCTAAGATACAGTTACAGTTACTCATTCGAAAAGTTACCTAGGTACGTACCTACGTACTCTATTGAAAATGTTCCTAGGTACAGCTACAGTTACTTCAAAGATACTTCCTTTATTTTCCACAAATTGGTCAGAATATAATGAAAGTAAAGCTTTTTATACTAAGGATACACACAAAAACGAGTTCGATAAATATGCTTCATTGGTGTCAATGCGATGTCCACATCGGAGTTGAGTCCTCACGTAACTTATCCACCACGCTCCAATTGGTTCACCGAGGCAAGAGCTTCCACTGTTTACCGTGTTACGCCGAAATCGCCAAAACTCGCTGTTGACGTTCTTGCCCTCAGAGCCGGTGCTGACGTCTACGGGCCCAGAAGACGTCGGCCGCGTGAAGAAAAACATGAGTCAAGTGCATTTGCACCAAACCTTCGCAACAACGAGCAAAATATTCCAAGCTTCCTTTTCTTTTTCTTTTTTTCTTTGTTAGTCGGAAGAAAAATAAGCTTTTTTTCTTTTCTTTCGGAACATTTTCAGTTCTGATAACTCCAAAATGCGAGTCCTATTTATTAAGTGGAAACTGTATTGTATACACGATGTTACATGTAATTTTATTTTATTTTCAATTATATTTTATATTGCACTTATGGCAGAAGAGAGCCCCAACCAGGACAAGATACAGGCAACAAAAACTGTGAAAATCTTTCCAAGTTACCTCCTCCCTTGTATAGCTGTCAGAGGAGCTTCGAACACGCAAGGAAGTTGATTTCGGTTTGAGGTGAAGTCGCTGTTTTCTCGGGCCAATGGCGTTGGACGACGTTCCGTCGCGCAGTGATCCCGAGGTAGCCGCATCGGCCGAACCTCTTTGTCATTCGAGCTTCGATCATGGCGGAGTTCTCTACGCTCGAGGACCTCTAGCCGTTAGAGGTTGAAATTCTTCGGCGGACAGCCGACCTGGGATGATTTCCTATGACGCCACTTCGACGTGCGATGTGGACGATCGCAGCGCTTCGGAGTCATGTTCGGGTTCCGAGGACGGCGAAACGCAGACCTTTTCGGGCATTCTTCGATTTGCGGTTGGGGCAAGTCGTAACCGAACCAACGTTTGACATCGCAGCGTTACCTCTGGTACGTGATGTCAAACGATGTCGCCACGTTGCCTTTCGCCTCGGGAGGACGGGGGAAAGGCTGGTTCAGACATGTGCAACGAGCGCGTACCTACGACTGCGTTTGTTGCGACCGGAACGACCGCTCTGCGCCGCGCGTACACACACCTGCAACCACTACAACAAGCCCAGCGGGTCGTCAGCACGGCGACCGCTTCTATACGCGGCCGTCAGCTGTTTCAGCGGTCCCTCTAAAAAGGGGACGCACTGCTACTAATGCCGTAACCGAATATAGACAGACAGTTGTCTATAGCCTAAAACTTATTATTATTTTTTCTTGATAGGCTTGCAGGGTACAGTGGATGAAAAAAAGAAAATAAAAAGATGCAGTACGCCGTCTTGGACGATCACGACTCTAATACACGACATTGCAATAGTACAAATATCGCCACACGCCTTTTCTACGATTATAAAAGACAATGTAATCTTAGCAGCGATATAGCAACGTAGAAATATGATTTCGTGATCAGATAGACGTTGCGAGCGTTCAGGATTGCTAACACTAATCACTTCTCTCCGGTGATGAAAACGCGTGAAAATTCGCATCCTTGATACGGTACGCGCCAGTAATACCTTGAACTTGAGCACACGCATGAAATGCGCCAAATAAGAAATCCGGGCGATGTTCGAGGACACAAATGCTTAGAAAGCACAACTGTAGTCGAAGTAAACTAACACGACGGCACGGGCGTTTCTGCAGTCTTAAGAGTGCCGCCACGACATCGCCGCACGAGTAGGTGGATCTTCCCTTTTAGTACGTGCTGGGTTATCATAGCGACACACGACGAAAATTCACAGTCAAGGATAGCGCTTTTACGCGGAACGATGAGCTTTCACCGCGCCGTCCACGTCGACGACCACCACCGAGGCCTGGCCGGCCCGCTACCGACACGACCGGCCCGGGCCGACCGGCCTGCAACGCGCGCAGATACGTGCGCTTCCGCGCATCCCGGGGGAAGGGAAACTAACCCCCCGCGGAGCAAGGCAAGGAGAAAACGTAGTCCCTTGTTTGTGAAACGATAATTGCAGTATCGCGTATTGTAAACTAGAAATATTTTACGTCTTTTCAAATTATCATGCACTACATATTTAAATGAACTGCAAATTGTTTCTTTAGCGAAACTTTACTAACGGAGTTCCGAAGCGATTCGATAAATTGGTGTCCCTAGAACGGCATTGCTAATCCACCGTTCGCTCAAATGAACACCGCCATTTGCTAAAATGTCGTTCGATGAAACATCATGGGCGGGCTTCGTTTGCTAAGACATCGTTCGATGATGTCAGTGCCTCGCAGGTCGTACCCAACTCAACGTTAATCATGGCACATGTTAGTGTGTCAGTGCTTCAAGATTTTGATGAAGTGAATAGAAAAGTGCCAGTAAAAAGTAACCTCACTTAGTTACAAGTTAGTGGAAAATGTAACTAAAATACAGATACAGATACCGAGAAATAAAAGTACCTAGATGTGTACTTTAGGCACAACAAAAGTACTTAGGTACCGATTTCCAGTTACTTTTACCTAGGCAGTATACAGCCCTGCCCGTATCTACATTTAACATGCTTGTTCAATGTTAATTTATTGGCTGACAATATTTTTTTAATAAATCTCCCGGCGAGGCATCTATAACTAAACCGCATTTGCTCGTGTTGTTTTTTTTTTCGCGTATTTTCCTGAATTCCAAGAGATCTAGTTGCCCAAACAAAAAGCAACTTTTCTTATTAAGTTATCTTTTTACCTGCCGAACAAAAGGCTATATAAAGCGGCGTTTGCGAGACAGCTCTCTGATGCTACAGCCATTCTGAATTCCTCAATGCGAAAATACCTCTTTCCGCTACGAGCCGCGTCGCAAAGTCGAAATAGAATGGTGCGTTCCATCATCGCCCGTACGCAGCGCTGTCCAACCCCTCCATAGCGAGAGCCGGATGGCCGAGGCCGCCGTGAAACAATGCACGCCCCTCGAATCTTCCGCTCATTTGGAGCCGAGATTGAAGAGCTGCTCAAGCCCCATCACCGGAGCATCGCGAAGGGTCTTCCCTAAGCAACAAAAGCAGGACTTGGTCTCGGTACCTCCGCCTTTGTAAGAGGGATCTTCGCTGGTTACTAGAATGCGAGAGAGGAATTCGTTTGTTCCATTCGAAGCTATAAGATCCCAGACCTGATGTAACGATCGACCCGTCGAGAGACGCAGTGGGAGGTTGTCATTAAACTACTCGTTCTTTCTATGGGAGGTCGCGTATGTATCTATACATACTACAGGCCGCTAAAGAATAACTAAAGTAGCCAAGAAAGCTGTAATCTGTAGATAGCAACATACGCACATGAGTTTAGATCGCACTATATGCGTGGCTTGCACTCACGCCTTGCGGCATTCTACTGGGTGTATCAAGGAGCGGCCAGGCTCTTTAAATCGACCGCAAAATTCGGTTTCTTAACCTATCGCGTTCCGATTTTGTACAGCGTTGGCCACAGGTGGTGCATTTGTTCTATAAAATTAGCAAAGAGCGAGCTTGCCCGAGTAAAAAGTAAAAAAAAGAAAAAGGCTTAGGTCCTACGGAAAACGCAGTAAAGCCACCGGTCTTTAAACCATAGGGCGCCCTATGGTTTGAAGACCGGTGGCTTAGCTGCGTTTTCCGTAGGACCTAAGCCTTTTTCTTTTTTTACTTTTTACTCGGGCAAGCTCGCTCTTTGCGAATTTTATAGAAAAAATGCATTACCTGTGGCCAACGCTGTACAAAATCGGAACGCGATAGGTTTAGAAACCGAATTTCGCGGTCGATTTAAAGAGCCTGGCCGCTCCTTGATACACCCAGTAATGGACTTGCTGCTGAGCCTGTACTCTGTGCAGCATAGATGTCGCACCATCGATTATGTTTCTTTTTTTGTTTTGTTTTTTATTACCAGCAGGATGCGAGGACGTCACGTGTGAGCAAGATATTGATTATACACACCAATCTTGCAGAAAAGGCAACCACCCATTGATAAGAGCAAACAAAAATAAAAATAACTTTTAGTAAAGTGGGAAAGAAAAATGTATGGCATATGTTGAAGCATCGCTCGCGATATATATATGAATATATTACATTGGGCCAAAGAAGACCTTTTTAATCACAAAGCAAGCGCGGAAAAAAGGACTGCCTCGAACATTTCGTCCAGGGTATATCTATTGGCGAGCGGTTTGTTTTATCTCATCTGAAAACAATACTAGGAATTCTATTATTTTATTTGTACGACCCCTCCTGCAGGTTGAATTTTCCTAAGCGCGTGTCTTGAACGACAGTACTATAGATGTTTTACAAACACTGACCCACCAGTAAAGCTAATACCGTTATATTTTTTGTTCGATATCCCGCATATTGCCGCGTGCGTGACGGAGTTTGCGGCGTACGCGGAAACCACACGGAGGTAAGCTATTCAAACCTCGCCACCACAGTTCTTCTATTAATCGTAGCTCTTCTGGAAATTCCCAGTTCATTCTCATCGGTTATCGTGTGTTCTGATTCGAAACATTCCCGAACATAGCCTGTGTATGAAAACACCGGTAGCGCGCTGTTTCAACACAGTTGCTCTTTCTTAGCCATTGCAGAACATTCTTGTTGCATCTCTTTATATAATTTTTATTATAAACAAAACAAAAAGTAATACTGATTATAGCGGGTGACATGTGTTATTCTTCCCTACTAAAAAACTATTTGGCACATGTATGACAGTAAACGGGTTTACACAGGTAACAATTTAGCCCTAACAGACGCTCGTTTTTGAGTCATAGCGGTCACACATTTGAGCATTACCGGTCACCCGTTTGGGCGAATAGGTCATTCGCTTGGCTAAACGGGACACTCGTTTGGGCAAGCGGGTAACTCGTTTGGTCAAACGAGTCACTTGTTTCGGCAAACGGGTCACTCGATTGAGCAAATGGGTTCCCCGTTTGTTCAAACGGGTGACAATCTTTCACAAGTGGGTGATCGGGGACTGTCAAACTTCAAAGGTTTAATCAAATGACTCTCCCCTTACGCGGTGAGCCCGTTTGACACTGAAGTACAGAGCGGCGGCACGGTCATGCCTGTTTGACCCGCATGCAGTCTCGAGAGAGAGCTGTTTTGAATGTCAGTGCATATATCATCAGCGTAGGCTGAGCAACGACGTAGCAATCGCGACGCAAGAGCCGACTGAGCCTCGATCTGGCCTACCGCGCTCGCTCTGCTGAAATGTGAGGGTGGGACTCTCGAGCGCCGTTAGCTAGCTGAAGATGCAAGATGCTGCTCTGTCGTCGCAAATCCTTTGCCCTTCGAACGCCTGCGAAGCCGTTCTAGCGCTCGGTGTGCCCTACGCAGCGCCTTTCAACAATCGTTCGCGCAGCATCGCAACTTTGCGTCCATGAGCTCTGGCGGTTCATCGTCGCGGGGGTTCACGTTTGCGGGGGCTCATAAAATACTCGCATTCATGTCGCGACGATGAACCGCCGGTGCTCGCAGACTGTCAACAGGCGCCAGAAAGGTTGCGACGCTGCGCGGGTGGTTCGCCGAGCACAGGTTTGCAGGCGTTCGCTTACGGTGCTCGAAAGTCTCACGCTCACATTTCAGCAGAGCGAGCGCGGTCGGTCAGATCGAGGCGCACTCGGCTCTCGTGTCCCGATTGCTACGTCATTGCTTTATCTACACTGATGACATGAGGACTGACATTCCAAACAGCTCTCTCGAGACTGCATTCCAGTCAAAGAGGCGAGTTCATATTGCGTTATAGGGTCTATTCACTGGACGCTATAATTGTAGGTGCGGTTTCGAGCGCATGCTCAGAATGAGCTCACATTAATAGGCTGCTAAGACCGGCAACCTTTACGTTGTGGAGTGCACGTTCCAAAATAACTAAGGAAGTTCGCCATCAGCACGCGCTCAGCAATCGCGCACACAGCTATAGCCGCCATTGAATACACCGTATAGTGTTGTGACAACGTGTCAACAGTAGTACTCACCTCGGCAAGGGTGTAAGAAGCGGCGTTAAGTCCGTCGACGCCGGCGTAGATTATGACGAGATGTACATTCAGATATATTTTAACACCCCAAAGAAACTTAATCGTGAGTTGCGCGTCACTTTAGGGACGTACTGTTACCTCACTATTCTGCGAATTCCTCAAATGAGCCAACACTGTTACTGATCTTTTTTTATTTTATTTTTGTATTTCGATTTTGAAATATTAAAGTGGTTTGAGATTTTTCGGGCACACAACCCCTCCCCCCCCCCCCCCCCCCCCATCTGTTCGCATTGTGGTGTGTAGGTTGTCTATTAATGACAGTTATATAAACTCAACTTACAAAAAAAACTAATATTGTCCATAAATAACCTGCGCGGTAGATAAATTTGCAGCTCACTAATAACATTTTTTTTTCCGCGAGGGTTGTGTACATGTAACAAAGACTGTACTATATCTTAAACCATGTAATCATAAATGCCACAAAGATGCAGATTCCCAAAACTCGATAAAAAATGCGAATCTAACACTGTACCATTTATTTTTAATATCTTAGTAAAAACAACAACAAAAATATTTCAATTTGGGGACATCATGCGTAGAAAGAAGTCCCGGTTAATTCTGAATTTCAGTTAAGAATGTAGGTTCCATGGCGTAAAATATAGGATCCTAATACTTCAGGTTTTTGGTCAACCTTTGGGTGGGCAGTTCCCTTGGAATTCCAGAAGCTTTCCTTCGATCGTGCAGCTGTCCTCTTCACTTGGTATTGACAGCCGAGTAGTCGCTATGCGTATTTTAGGCCAATCGTGTCTCCGGTTATGGTCACTTAACTACAGTCTCCAGGTGGATGATAAGGCAGAACGCGGCACCTGCTTGAAGGCTGGCATGTCTGCACTATCAACTTTGGAACGAACTCACAAAAGAATGCAAGCGATAAATACTCGCGCTTTGTTCATTGTTGGTACGCGTCTTAAAGAGAAGCCTCTTGTGAGCGCACGCCCTTGCCGACCTTGCAGGAGCGCCCTCTTTGCTACTCCTCTCTCTTTCTCTCTCCTTCCCTAAGCTGAAAGCGTGGTAGAAGGAGAGCGCTCTTCGGACCAATCAACCCTCTGCGCTCTATCACTTGACTCCGCTCGCTGTGTGCCGATAACGGCTGAAGCGTAATCACGTGGTGAAAGAATGGTGCATGACGCACTAACGGTCCCCAATCCCGGGATGCCTGCTTGCTGACCTGGTTCCCTGTGTGTTGCGGCCTGTGGGGCTGCTGTGGATTTTATTGGTAAAGCATATATCGTCCGCGACAACGTATTTGAAATGTACCAAAGCTATCAATGTTCGAAAAGTCCTACGCGTACATTGGCAACGACGATTTCTTCAAAGAAGCCACAGAAATTGTTGTGATGTGGTTCGGTTCGGCAAATGAGAGCTTGTGGCACATTTTGCTGAATCTTCCCAAAATCCTTCCTTCTCGTTTTTTTTTGTGTTTGTGTTTTTGTGGTTGTTTTGCAGTGCCCGTGTCGACAAATATCTCGAATTTATCTTTCAGGTTCGCTACTTTTATAGTAAGTGCACTGCAACCTACTTGTTGGCAACGATTGACCGTTCTTCTGCGGGTACTCTTCAATAATACCTCTAGAATTAGGCTGCGTCTATTCACCCTCCAGCCGGGAGAATACTTTCTCCGAAATACTACCGGCAGTCGCCTGCCATTTGCTGCCTGAAATCATTTAGCAATTGACGGTAGAACACTGACATTTTTATGGGTGGCATTCTCTGGACGCCATATTTAAGGTGACTGCGCGACAGCACATGTTCGGGAGTAGTTCCCCGTCAGCTCTCCGGTAACAACAAGAAAAGAGGGGCAAGAGAAACTCCCTTCTCCCCGGGACTCTCCTTTGTTTGTCCCCCATTTCCCCAGACGTCGCTATCCAGCCCCCCCCCCCCCCCCCCCCCCCCCCGGAGATTATAGAAGATTAAACCACCACTCGAAATTCGTATAAAAGCAGATTTCCCCTCCCCTCTCTCTCTCTCTCTCTCTTTCGTGGAGGTGCGAAAGCAGCAGCGAGCTCAGCTATGGCCGCCAGTGAATACCACCTATTCTACCGGCATTCCGTGAAAACAGGTTTAATAGACAACATTTCGTAGATACACTTTTCATAGACACACGTTTCGTCGACAGTAAAATATCCCCGGCACTCGCTACGCGAATTGCACGCTGTAGGGACATTTTGTAGCGCGTGTATTACTGGCCGGCGGTCCCGTTCACGCACTTTCGCAGCGACAGTCAGCTACGGCTCATTACACAAATGTTATCCCACCTGGCCCACCCGTACACACCTTTGGCGGCGACAGTCTGATATGTGCCTTATTACAAAAAATAAGAAAAGCTAATTATAGCTGTCTATAAAAATATCTATCGATGAAACATACCGTGCCAATGAAACAATATGTTGATGTAACCTCGTTCGATGAACTGATTGCCACAGTAAAGAAAGGCGTATGTCTACCGGTAGAATTTCGGGGGAAATTATTTTCCCAGCTGCCGGGAGAATGCTGTCTAGACACTGTAGCTTAGAATTACACCACTTCTTGTTTGCTATATTCTCAGTTGTATGAAAGCTTAGTAGTACGTATTAACATTTCACAGATCACTTGCACGTTGTACTTGTCTACGAATAGGCTGTATGCATTAAACTTCTAGAAGATTTGAAACAATCTTTTGTGTCTGTGATCCTGCCTATTTGTAAACACCTTTGCGAGCGCATTTTTGTACGGGTTTCCTTACATTTGATAGATAGGTTTTTCAGGTTTTGGACGTCTTAATAAGTTTAAGATAACCAACAATCCAGACGGTGCCCTTGTAGATCTAACGAATAATTTGCATAATTATCCGAAGGGCGCGTTCAAATTGTGGTCACGTACCAGGTCGAACTGGCGCCCGGATCAATCAGGTACCGCATCAAACGGCCACCGTATCAAGTGGGTACCGTTTCAAAAAGATACCGTTTTAAACGGGTACCCGTATCCCATAATCGCGTTTGAACCAAACGGATCGACCAGTTTGCCACTTTCTTGATTCAAACCGGTCGACCATTTTGTTACCCGTTTGAAATTTCAAATCGTTCTTTTTGTTCATTAGGGTCATTAACTTGCAAGTTGCGACATACTTACGAAATTTCACCTGAGAAACTTTACTATTTATTAGTGGGTATAAGTGCAAAAAAATAACAGTCGATGTTAATACTTGCTGATAAAGCGTTATAAATCCTAGCCGTACATAAAAATAATACAAATTGTAAATTTCGTTTTTGAGAACACATTACAAACTGCAAGATTTTTGTAACAGTATTACATTAAACCTGTGCAACGCTTTTTTACATATACTACTGAGTTTATGAACACTTAAACTTGTCTTTAGCTTTCAAGGTTGGTGACCTTCTTAGGGATATCACAAAAATGGTAATATAAGAAAACATCAAAACTTCTTCAATATTCATCAAAAGAGCATTGTTTGACATCGTTTTAAGCATTAATTGTCTAAAAACTCTAAACATTGCAAAAATATTTACCATATTACGTCTTAGTCTGGACGTCTTCGCGTAAAAATTCCATTGCACTAGCTTGGGGAGTCAGGAAGCGGACGGAGTTTGATTAACCGACCCAGGAGGAGCATCAATTTCCGTCTGGCCGCTTCGTCGACCAGTCGGAACTCGATGGTCACATATATTACTCCGCCATCCTTCCTCATTTATCTACTTTATTAAGACATTTATTAAAACTTAAAAAAAAAAACATTTTCAAAGTAAGATTTACGGTGTTAAATGGGGTTGAAATCTTGAGTATATTTAGTATGATTCTGATAAGTGAAAGCTTGTTCCTTTGACGAAACCTAACACACTTCCGCTATCTTTGATATGTGACTTACTTGGGATATTACAACAGTCTAGATATCTCCAAAAGGCTGAAATTAAGACTTTGTTTTTGCTATAAATTCCAGTTTGTGTGTATAAAGAAGGAAGTTGTATGTGTAATTTAATAAACAACTAATTTAAAAAGCTTGCAAATTCGTAGATTAATATCTAAACAAAACAAACCTTGATTTCTATATTTTATTTTCAGATTTTGGAAGAAAGAAATATTCCTAGCCTGATTAACCAACGTACGTACTCAAGCATGCAAATATTAGAAATATATAGTATTAATAACTGATTGCATTTTCAACGCAACTTGATGTCTGCGATAAAGAAACAAAGCTGCATAAGATGAAGACACATACTGACGCGGCTGATGAACGAGCAATATTGGCTCGCACTCAGTGCTGCCATATGAGGTTCTACAATAATCCCTGAACATAGTTCTGACGAGGCGATCGTTTTTCTATGGTGTTGAGACGAAAAGGAAAGCGAGTCAAATATTTTATTTATACGTTCAGGCTTTGTAAACACTTCTTTAATATTAGATCTCTCGTTTAATATAAATAATCAAAACCACTGTTACTTGCCGTGTCTCGCATACTAACTGGAACGACAGCCGATAAGATATGCATTGCTCCACAGAGTCAGTTGCGTTTAAATTTAGCAAGCTTACGCGCCGCTAACCTTATTGAACAGTTTTCATGTAACACTGTGGCGTCAAGTGACACGGAATTCCCACTTTCCGTTCACCCTTAAGTTGACACTACAGCCAAAGCTACAAGCGCGAACTAACCCATGCCCCTAGCTTGGAGACGTGCATTTTTAGCGCCAGTGCTCCCTTGGTGGAAGAACTGTTCAAAGCAAGGACTTCTCTCGTGCTTGTGGCATCGGCTGCAGTCTCAGCTTAAACGTATCGAAGAAACTTTCTCGCTGAATGTAGCGGCAAATTTCTCCGCTAACTTCAGCGGAAAAGTTGTGACGTCACGTGATGCTGTTACGTTATAATGTCACGACACGAATTACCCTGTATATTGGGAGATAAATTTTCTCGTTAAATATAGCGGTCCCCAACGTGCGTACACGTGCACATACAGGATCCGCTGCAAACCCTCGGCAATAATTGCTTTCGCTCTAAGAAAACACATTTACTTTCTGCGCTCTCAAGCAAACATAAAAGATGGTCGATATAAAAAAGAAACCTAAAATGTTTGCTTCTTTAACGATTTTTTTTTGTATTTAAATGCATTGTTTTTTTTTTATTTTCGACAAAATACCCGTCCGGCGAAGCCGACATAGAGTCAGAGCAAACCGAGGCCCAAGGACATCACGTGCGCTATCCGCTTCCGGCGGTTGCGGTGAAGCAAACCACACGTCAGTCCACCGCCCGCGGTCTTTGTCTGACGCGGCATACAGGCAACAACTCGCGCAGGGCCACGGGGGCCACTACTCTCGAACGTGCTTTCAAAAACAAGCGCAACTGCGGGGAATTGTCCCACTCGGACCTACTGTCCACGCCTGCGTGGACACCATGGACGCGTGGACAACGGACCAGGAAGCGCCGGGCTTGAAACAATTACCTCGCTCCATTCCCAGCCTTAATGTCGAGTTGATTGCGCTGATGGGTCCGCTCCGGCGCTGACCTCCGTGTTGTCCACCACGAAACAAACATTGCGACGTCGCGTACAGGGCAGGCGCGACACATTCTCCGCCGGAGAGCTGCTGAAAATGTGTCAAAGCACGTCGACTAGGCAGGCTAACTACTATCGCCGTATCCGTACCAGTTAGTTGTAATTATACATGACTCACGCTCTTTGCCACTCGGAGCGCAGTAAGTCGGAGGGCCTTGAGTTGTACGGCCTCTTCGCTTTTCTTCTCTATGCAGAAGAATAATTTCGCTCGGATTGGGTGGCTTTGTGTTCCGTGATGTTAACTTTTTGTTTGAAACTAGGGGTCTATAATTATTGATGCATAAATATATAAAAATCAAACTCTATGTAAAAATGTACGCAATGCTTCAATATAGTTTACTGAAGATTGTTAGCAACGTTTTCGTAAATCATTTTAATCATTTTCAAAGATCAAGCTGCGCAATACTCACAATAAATAGATTTCGTTTTTCAAAACATTGAGTGCCTCTCAAAGTTAATATCACAATATTGTTTTCGTGTTTCAGGTATTTCAATGACGTAAGGAGTGGATCTATTTTGCTTTTGTGGAACGACCTCCCCACAAAGACAAACGCAGCATGTGCATGTCTCGCTTTATTCACCCAAATCTGCTGACAGACATAGCCAAAACCGCGAACAACGAATGGAAAACCGCAGACGGTATTATCGGTCCTTTCGTTAGTAGCATAAGAATTTAATGAAGCGAGGATCAATGACGAATTAAAAGCGAATGGCAGACAGATACTGTAACATGAAACAATTGATCGTCTGTACGAATAACTCGTCTCAAACTACAGGCAAAACAAAATCGACAATGCCTCCTCTTGTGTTGAGGCCATTTCACGAAAGAAAACGTATTTCGTTGAGAGAATGTAAAACACAAAAAGTAATTTTAGTAAAACCCTTAACCATCATTTTGAAAAAAAAAAAAAAAAACATTTTATCTTAAACAATGCGCGTTCACTTGTCTTTAAAAAGTTGTAAAATACTTTATAGAGACAAAGTGTGATGTTACCTCAGACCTTGGGGAGCCTAAGACACACCACTTATGTTTGTGGTTTTCAGATCATTCATAAACATTTGTTATATTGTCTTCACCGAGGTCTTTGTTTCTGATATACCTTCCACTGCGCGCTCTTAAAGTGCCCTAAACTTTAAAAAAAAAAAAAGAAACACAAAACCCTGAGGTCGGCAGCCAAGATTGCGCCGGTGATTGAGGTCATTCTTTCAACTACTCAAGTCTCAATCACGAGACCTCGCTCAAACTCTTGACGCCTTGATGAAGGCATGGTTCTAAATTGAATGATTATAGCTCCGACATTTTGTGCTTCTTTTTTAGTGTCTCACTTAAGGATGCAAGCCACGTGGTTCGCTCGTGAAACGCCCAGGATGTCAGCTTATTACGGGTACAATAAAATAATAAATATTTCACATTTCGCGAGGTTTTCATCGGTGATTATTTGACATATTAAAGATTGAATTGTCACAGTGGCGAATGTAAACAAATTAACATGTTACAAGCGAGCGTCAGTCGCCTTCGTGTAATTGTGGGCACAGGTCATTTCCAACGAAAAAGACGAGGCGAATGCTCAGTTTGGATGCTAACAGACTACGCGTGAAGAGAAAATAACACAGCCGCGTTGTGGCTTCAAGAACACGGTAACAATAACTTAATGGCTAAGGGCGTGGGTAAACTCCGCGTCGAGATAATTTAGGGCTTACAATGTGTGTAGAACTAGGGAGTATATTTTTGTTGTTTCTTTTTTGTATCCGTGCTTCCCTTGGTACAAACAAGACAGGTTTCTCCAGGTGGTGTTGCTGCGCCTAAATACCTGACCGTGTTTCTGCTGTGATTACCCCGGTAGAGAAGAGCATCGAAAACAAAACACTTAAACGAAATAAAAACAAAAATACAAAGCGGATGCTTTTGGAACTTTTAATGCTGCAGTGAAAACCGGGAGAACAAATGGGTGATGTTTGTAAGAAGTATATGCGATGTTACATATCTGAAGGCGGACTGAGACGTAGTGAAAAAAATACAGGTCATCAAATGCATGTAACTTGGGGCATTGGCGGGTGTGTTAAAGC
Source organism: Ixodes persulcatus (assembly GCA_013358835.2). Classification (NCBI taxonomy): domain Eukaryota; kingdom Metazoa; phylum Arthropoda; class Arachnida; order Ixodida; family Ixodidae; genus Ixodes; species Ixodes persulcatus. The sequence goes on along the minus strand of JABSTQ010009472.1, from coordinate 367,465 downwards.
ACCGCACCTCGCGGAGCACGTGGAGCAGAAGCTTACGCTGCAGAACCCAGGGATCTTGGATTCAATACCCGCTACTGTCCGTTTCCATCTTGATGAGCGTCGTGTCGGCGTGAGGTCGTCTATAACTACTACATGATGCACGGTAATGATCCCAGGTACTGCACTGGGCTAAATGTGTCATCTACAACTAAAATACCAGGCACCCGCTGGTGATGCGCACTACCCGCTGTCTAAACATACCTACAACACAATGACTTTTGAATACAACTCCGAAATCCAGAATGAGTGTTAGTTAGTTCCCCTTCTCAGAAGGACTCGTTTCAGCGGGTCGGACTTTTAACGTTGGAATAAGAGGATCATGGTACTGAGATAATATCAAAAAGTAGGAAAGAAAATCTGGCTAAAGTTTCTATCCACGCACGATCAGTATGCAAACATAGATTGTAGTTACGTTATGGAAGATATTGAGGTGTCGCATAGAATTTGCTAGGAAGATACATAACACAAAATACGTTACTCCGCGTTGGTTTAGGGGTGGCGTATTTACAGGAAATAATCCTCCTTGTGCTGAGATTCTTTTTTTCTTCTCACCGTACTCGTACCTGACGTGACGAAGACGTATCAAGGCAACTTCTGGTTTCTGTATTGTCGGTTCAGTTCATATTTTTTCGATAGGATAGGGAGGTTGAGGAGTAGGGCAGTACACAAAGAGCCGGTGAAAGCATCTGTATGTGTCGAATTTACGCTACTCAGAGCACAGTATAAACCTCAAGCGTAGAAATCTTGTTTTTCGGTCCGCCTCTATCCGAGTTGATTTTCTAAAGTTTTGTACAGCACTTTCGAAGAAACGGGGTTGATACCATAAGGGCTTCCTGCGAATGACCACAGACACACATTCAACACATACTAAATCTATACCTCGCGCCACTAGTGTCCGCAGTAGTGCAGACAAACATTGACTAACGAGCTTTAACGTGAAACGTTTATAGTCTGGTTTTCAGGTGAAGTGAAACCTCAAAGCTAGTAACCGCAAATTTTCCCGCTAAACCTCAAAGCTAGTAACCGCAAATTTTCCCGCTAAACTTAGCGGGGAAAATGACGTCCCACGGCTTCATGTCACGTGACCTATACGCGAATACAGTTTCCCGGCTAGATTTAGCGGAAAATTTGATGTCACGTGGCCTCAAAACATACTCGGTTTTCTCGCTAAATTTAGTGGGGAAAATGACGTCACATGACTCCGGGTCTCGTGACCTATACGAAAATTCAGTTTTTCCATGCGGAACAATTGACGTCACGTGACATGATGTCATGTGATCTATACGCAAAATAAGTTCTCCCTCTAGATTTAGCGGGAAAGATTGACGCCACTTGACGCCCCATACTCTGAGTACACAGGCCGAACCGACGGGCAAAGTCAATGGATCAATGAATCAAGGAGTAAGTGGAGTCAATGGGGTGGAGGGGAGAAGAGGCACAGCTCGATAAGAATTTCTGGAGGTTAATTGCGCTAAACCAAGAAGGTTTCACGTAGCAACACAATTGCAGGGCAAGTTGCGATACGTTTTAGAGCGCAGCTTTTAGGCTCCTTTCCGCCTTTCGCGGCGTAGCCGTCGGCACAGGCATCGGCGTCGCCATCGGCGTAACCGCCCCGCTAAATTTAGCGGGAAATCAAATTGGTGTTGAGGTCACTTGATGTCAATTTGCCCGCTAAATTTAGCAAGAAAACTTAACCCGCTAAATTTATCCGGGAAATTTTCTCACTACAATTAGAGGGGAAATTTTCCCCGCTAAGCTTAGGCGGGTTAAGGAGGAGGAGTGGAGGCTACGGAATGGCATACCCTCCCCTCCTCCTCCTCTAGAGCTGCGCTCTAATTTCGCATTACAGATATGCGTAAACGTCTTTCTTTTTTTTAATCACACCAGAAAATTTGCAGACGGTGTTTTCGCTGAACACTTAGTTCAAACGAAACAGTCACACTTTCGTGCCAGTCCAGCGTAAAGTTATAATATTTTCATTGCTGTAATGTCTGGCACGCCTTTACCTTGCTTCTTAACTTGAAATCAACGAGTGATTCCGGCGCAAATGTAGCGTGACTCAGCGTAACATGCCAAAGGGGGGGGGGGGCGGGAAGAAACGACCGCATGAGCCAATTGCAGCGGGTGCGAATCGCGTGACAGCTATTCAAAAGGGAGTGCACTCTGGCGGTACTTTGTGACGTGCCCCTCTTTGAATAAAATTGGCTCTTAGGGGCCGTAGCGTCTTCTATTTGTCACGTTAGGCTAACGACAGGGAACTGCTATACTTTAAATTGGAATTTATCGTGGGTTAACGAGCGTTAGAGTGAAAAACGTATACAGACAAAGCACCGTTGTACCGAGAAACGTAGAATACTTTTTGTTGCGAGTGTAGAGTTGCGGGCGGTATGTAAAAACCACTGATCGGACATTCCTCCGACCGTCCATGCTCGTTACATGGTCGTTACTTACCATAGTCTTGAACATTTCTCGGTTCTTAAACTGTCTGCCCACCTTCTTTAAAAAAATGTGCGGCTTGGCTATCGGGCAATGTCGAAGTTTAAGGTGCACCCGCAGATAAACGTCTTGTAGCTACTTTCCATTTGCATGCTCCTTCTCAATACTACGTTCCACTTTAAGCCCGACCGCAGCCGACGCTACGATTCGGTGAAGCAAATCAGGAGTCACCCAAAAGTGAATCGTCGCGGCGCTCATCGTCTTGGTGGGTTTGTACCGGATACACCGCGGTCACGCGGAGAAATAAAACGCAGGATCGCGCCGCAATCACGGCGTGTGATTGGATTAGTCGGTGATAGCTGACCCAGCGAGACGATTAGCGACGTGACGATGCGCTTTTGGCGGAGCTTGATTGGCTGCGTCGAGCCGTCCGTTGCTTTCGGAGGTATAATGTGTACCATCAAAAACGTCTTCATCGGCCCCAAATTAACCGAAGCAATGAGCTCTTAAAGGATGTAGAGCTATTTATTAGCTGGCAAAATAATCGAAAAACATTTCGGCCGTAGGCACACACTACGGCACATTTCGCATCGCGGTAACCTAATCCCGATGCATGTCACGCAACCTCAACCAGCATGTGTCCTTCGAGTGCCAATGGCGGCGGTATGTTTGCTACGAGGTCAACCCGCACTTTGCGATTTTTCAACTCCATTAGAAAGAGAAATGAAACGGTGGGTCCGACGTGAAAAAACAACAAACGACAGCATTCGCAAATACAATTCAAGCAAAACAGCACAACACGCGCAGCAACACTTTACATCATAGCTCATCGTAACCGAATACCAGAAAACCAACGACGAAGAGCAAGGCGACCTTGCTTCTATACCATACACGGCGAAAGTCCAGGGCCGAAATCTGGTGATTTACTTTGGGAGCCACGCGCGCTTTCTTCGAACGATACTTATTTGCCGACGGAGGAGCTCGAAACAACGGGGAACGTTCTTCACGTCATGAGGTGACGAGCATGCCGTGCATAAGGGCCCGTCGGGTGGCCAGTCTTAAGCGATCGCAGCTTTCGAGAAAGAAAGGCCCGTGGCGCAACAGGCCCTCAGGGGCGGATTTAAATTGACTTACGATTGCCTCCGATGAAGGCCTCTCGCGGACTGCGATGGTCCACGAATTCCACTTTCAAGTTTTGCAAACTCTCTCACCTGACCTATTCCTTTCCCCGTCGATATTTTAGAAAGAAGCTTCGGGACCGTAACTTAAGCGAGCGTGCCCAGAATGCGACGTACACGTATGCGAATTCAAAATAAAATGGTTCCCTTCGGACTGAAACATTTCGACGTTCGACTTGCAGTTCCGGATGTCAGCGTGGTCTGTTTACCAACTCGTACCAACCTTATGCAACACCGGCAGAAAAAACAAATGTCGATAGAAGCGCAGAAACTGCCAGCCAATTGATGGCTCAAAGTTCTAAAAGGTCATGAAGTCGTGGATTCGCTCGTTTCTTTTCTTAAGATGTATATTTGTGCATTTTAGCATTTAACGTGCAGTAGTGCTACGCGGGCAAATAAATAATATACCAGAATTACATTACTATAGATCAAATAATTGGCATGCGATGTTTATTTCAATGCCAGCGATTACTTACAACCTATTTTCAGATTGATTTTTTATATATATATATATAGCTTGACTAGGCCACTTGAATAGGTGACTCGTCGCTATTTATCTGACTGCTACAACGACTACGACCCTGAGGAATTAATTTCGCTTAAATGTGGCAGCCATTTTTTTTTCTAAATTTGTTTGTGTTGACGTTTAGAGTATATGTAAGAATTGGGAGAGCTTCTACTCGCCGTCTCGTTCTAGTCTATATAGCCAATGTGTTCTGACAAAAGTCAATATTCAAAATACGGATATAGGTGAGTTCCTTTCACCAGCTGGTATTTGTAAACAAAATGCGTAGTTTTCATCCGAATACAGATATATTTTTTCGTTTGCTTTAGTCGTTAAAAATGGTGATTTTAACTTCTGCCTAATACGGCCGACTAACCAGCATTTAAAGGTCACATTGTCGCTGAATTTATTGTTTCCTCGCCTGCGGATTTCTCAGCGCACCTTGTCACAAAGTCTGTCCGCGTTCCCAGAAGAGTAACCCCGGCAGCATACTTTTAAGTTCGCATGGACCACATCGTTTCTCAGTTACTCTCCTGAACACCAAAATAGCAGTAAAATTTCTCCCCCTAATTACGGATCTCTATTTCATCCAATATTACTTATAATTTCCCGCCGAAATATTGGGAGCTTGTCCATAAACCACGGATACAAATAATTGTTCATATTATGGCTCGAAAGGTTGCTACATACGGCTGGCCTATATGCTTTGCGGGCAGTGTGTACATAACCCCACTTATTAGGGCGTTTAGACGGTTTATCAGTATATCGGTGTACGTTATACTCAAAAAACAAAAAAACTGCAACTTTATGTGACTATATGACAACCGCTCATGCGGTATAAAACTTTTTTTTTTTTAATCCAGACCGCTGACTTAGGTTGCTAATAAAACCAACCTGCAAGCCGAGCTTGCAGGCGCCAGAACACAGAACTCAAACTCCTTGAGTTGTATTTACGTTTTATAATTTCGGTACAACTCTGCTTAAACTAGAACTCTAACTAATTAACTACATGGCTTGCTTTTCTCCGCTTTTAAGCAAGTATTTTGAATTCTGTTTCGAAATCTAATTCTTCCGTTACTGGCAATAACTTCGACTACAGTGCTTATTTTTCCTAAAAAATCCTCAAAAAGAATCAACTTTTCCCCTTTCCGCCTTCCATTCCCTATTCTAACTGAACTGCAGCATTTTGTCCCTCAGACGTCAAAAATAAAACACATGACAGTCAAGACTAATAGCTTCAAAAACCACAACTCCTCGAAAAATATTAATGAACGACCATTACTAGTAAGAGTGCTAAAGTACAACGAGAAACCTCTATAAAAAGGAGTATCTAAACTAAATACACATATATCTTATTTGTGCCTATGTGTTCCTTCACCCAGACAATTTGTTATATATATAATATTTTTCACTAGTGTGATGGCATGCCAACTCAATCATCACTGACAACTTAGACGCCGCTCGCACTTATATCAAAACCTAAAAGATTTGACACATGACACCAGGGGGGCTATGTTCGACAAATGTTTCGGTTTCTCCTAAAAAGAAACGGAAAGTGACGGAAACTGACTGTATCGCGCCTGATTGGTTAGAGACTCAGATGACGAGAGCCTCTAACCAATTAGACGCGATAACGTCACTTCCGTCACTACCGTTTCTTTATAGGAGAAAACGAAACATTTGTCGAACATAGCCCCCAGGTCGCACGTCAAATATTCTGCTTTTGGTGATAAGTTACATTTTAAAAATTATTTACGTTTTGAACATTCACCAGTCGTTTCAGGTTCCTCAACGACACACTGCTTACAGGTAAGGACGTTAGATTATTCGGTGCATCCAGCATTGTCTTGTAAATAAAGGTATATTTCAACGCCGACTATATAACGTCTTTACATATAGATGGAGAAGCGGTCTTTAGGAGGAAAATGGTCATTAGCGCCTAAAGCCCACTTTTTTTCCTGAAAAAACTATCCTCGGTGACAGGTTACGAGGAAAGTGGAAGTTCCTCCCACCTTCTCACCACGTTAGCAGGGCGAACACTGGAGAGGCGGTCGTCTCCTCTCCAGAATTTTCTCTGCCAAAGGAGAGAGAAAGGTTGGAAGAGCTTCTACTTCACTCTTAACCCACCGACATTGACAGGCGTGGCCATACTGCTGCTCGCGAGCCGCATGCCGCTCTTCGCGGGTTCAAGTGCGGCTCGCGGCTCTCTGGTAAGCGTGCCCCCCTTCCCCTCTTTTGTCCCCAAGACGAAACGAGTTCTAGAATCGTACTACACTACGTACAGTACCGCAGGGACTGCTTTTTGACGCATAGATATGTCAAGTGGCACTGTTTCCTTTATTGTTCTAGAAAGAATTTCGAACCATATACGGCATAACGGGCGTCAGGGGCAGTGGCTGGCTAGCGAACCAGGCATGCATTTTTGCTTAGCGTTTAAAGAAACGTTTTGCTGTCTGGTATTATTGGTTGTAGTCGTCAATTATACTTGTCATTTTTAGAAAGGACTGTTCCAACCATATCGTTACATGTTAAAGCAGCACCCCCCCCCCCCCTCTTTCTTTTCTCCTCTGGCTCTTTGAACTTTTGTAGTTCTGTTCGTAGCTCTAATGTTTTCACGGCAACTGGCCCCTTGAAGAGGTGAGGACATTAAATAGGCGCATAATATTTCTTTAATATTATGGTACTTGAAAACGACCTGCTCCTTGTAAATAGATGTAGTATGTTATATGCAGAGCCGCATTTTGAGTTGGTTTCCGTGGCACAACAAATATTCTAGATACCTATAAATTATAAAATACCGTATTTTTTATGGAACATCAAAAATTTTTGTTGTCAAATCAGCGAGTTAGACGAGTATATGCTTGAATCTATACGGCTACATTCATATATGTCTCATCGTGGAGGCATCCTTCATTTATCGCGTGCAATCCAAAGGACCTAAATACACGTAGACGGCAAGCAACTGTTCCAAAAACGTCTCTGGCACATTGGAACGCAGGGATGTCTCTGACACATTGGAACGCAACATGTGAAACGTGCCATGATGAGGCAGTTAAGTGTCTGCCGTCATATGGTTGAGATTGAGGAGATGCAGAAGAGCGTGGGACGGCATTGGGCAGGTAAACAAATGCACCGGGTGCTCAAAGAGATAACAAACTTTCACTGCGCATAAATAAAATTCTGATAGTAAAATCCTAACACAGTACAACACAAGGCTTAGTGATTGCGCCCAGGAATACCTGAATCAATCCGGCATGCAAAACATAAAGATGGCCACGCATATCCGCGGATTACCCACGAATCATCCACGGATATTCGCAATCTAGTGTCAACAGGTGGATGGGGATAAAAATTAATCAGATTTGGCGGGCTGCGAGTCGGATGGGGATGCTAGGGGCTGCCAACGTGGATCGGATGAGGATATTCGTGGGTACGGTCCTATATTTTTGCTGAGGCGGCCCACAGACGTATGCGACCCCAGAGAGTACAGTGAATAAATAAGTGTTACTATGAAGTGCGTCATCGAATCTTTCGAGGGTGCAAATTACTGTCTCGGAGCCAATCGATCAGAAAAGTGTTTTTTAACGGCAAGGAAGACCTTATTCTCGTAAACGATCACTTTGGAGCATTCTATCTCGCCAAAAATGCTGTCCATAGAAAACGTAAAACTTGCAGGGGCATGAATCGTCCTGGGAAAGCGTGTTCTTTCTTGTATGGCAGGGAAAGAGCGGAAAACGTTATTTGGCGAAGAAACCCCAAATAGTAGATCCAGCTGAAAGTAGAAGATTTCTCGACACGTAAAATGTGATGTATGTGTGCGTTCTTTTTTTTTTTACAGTTTGTTAGTTGTTGATAACTTATAAGTATGTGGTTTGGAGCGCACACTTCGGGGTTGTGTTTAAAATGGAAACATATAGCAGGTGTTTCCATTATTATATACTGTGATATTTTCTCAGTGATCTACTCGCGTCCTGCCACGTGTGTAGGGTACTTCCTGGCGGTGATTGACCGCCTTTTCTTTCCTACTTTTATTGTTTGACCTAAACAAATTGACACAATGTTATTAGCCTGTCTTGTATTAAGTTTCACGTTTAGAAAATACGCGTCTGTTTAAAGTGGGTGTTACAAAACAAAACTAAAAATATAAGATTTTTTTTTCATATTAGCCTATTTTTCGGGCAGAATGTCGAAGATTCTCAGAACAATTTCATAACTGCGGTCATCTTTCCAGTGACCCGAAGTGTCTCTGGAAGGGTGATCGCTTATAATGCAAATATAATAAAACAAGATACGATATATTGGCTTTCACCATATTCTGACTCGAAGAGTACTTTTGCAAAGGTAAGCAAACGGCGTACAAAGTACCACCCAGACACTTTTTTTTAATTTACGCTTGATTTAATCATGTAACCTAAATGCGCAGATTGCGGGTCGGATGCGGTTCCGAATATTTTGGATGAGGTTCGGATACAAAATCTGCGGATACGAATCGGATGCGGATAATAAAACTGCTATCCGCGCAGGGCTTTAAGCATCAGGTCAAAACATTGCCTGACATTTTTGTATCCTGAAGAAAATATGTTCAGGGTACAGCCTTTGTTGTACCCTGAACTACAAAGCCCGGCGCGATCAGGCATCTGGTGGAACAGCCTGTACGCCAAGCACGTCAGCGTATACGGTGCTCTTACGGCCCCGACTCCGAGGAGGTCAAATTATAGGATCACTTTTTTGTTGCGCGTGTTTTCTCACACAGCTCATTGTTTACCTCGACAAACAAAACAACCTCTGAAGTTCCATCTAAAAAAAGAAAATCGGTCGTCACTTTCCGTTGTGCGGACATGAACGCGCCGCTCCAATCAGGGCTTTTTATCGCTGGAGGCACTTATGCATTTAAAAAAATCAAGTCGTTGTTCCGTTTTCGACATTAGTGATCAAAACAAAACAAGTAATTTACATCGCAACCTCCTGGGCGTTCGTGAGGCAATGTCTGAAGGTGGCGGGGTCTCAGGAAGCCGAGGTCCAGCTGGCGTTTTGAGACTGCTTCGAGTCTTTTACTACCAAACTTTGACACGCAAGTCTTCAATTCCCTCCCTGTAGGGCATGCTTCTTATAAATATTGAATGGCAGTTAAGGGCGCTGAGGCACGAAAGAGAGCGACTACGGTGACTGTGGTTGCAAATATAATGCCGGCCCATCCGTCGCACTGATCCTTGCGTGCAAACGTTTTCTGTGGAAGGATCGAAGATTGTGCATCAGTTCAGATCGCCGTTTTTTCTTCAGGCTCTCAACAAAGTATAAAGCAAAGCGGGAACTGTGGTGGTTATAAACAAAAAGTATATATGCGACGTGAAAGAGGCGAAAAAAAAAAGGGGGGGGGGGTATTTCAGCGTCTTTGCTACTTCGTCCGTCAACCATGGCGTTTACATGTATGCAAAACAAACCATTAAAAAATAATTAAACGCTTCGTTACATTGTACTGCTCGTTAATTGCTAAGTTTATACGAATCTCAGCAATTTTGTTCCCCAATGTTACATCTATCGTTCTGCAATATACTTTCACAACCGTATCACTCACAAATTACGCAGAATAACAGATTAACTTATCCAACAAAAATTACCAATCGATCGGTTAAAACCTTCCAGTCGATGAGCAGCTCTACTTACAGCTCTCGTAGTAAAAGCACAAAATTACTGAAATCCGCTGCGACTAGGTTGCCGAACTCGAGCGTTCTGTTTTTCTCCATGCGAATCTACGTTTTCCAATGTTACGCGCCATGACAAAAACGAAACGCGGTGAAAGCTATCGCAGGAAGTTCTAGGCTATCTCCTTGTCGTTGACGATCCCACATTTTTTCCCCCTCATTCATATGGCCTGGAAGACAACAATTGCCAACTTTCCTTTCCGCATGGCCGTCGCCGCGTATAGGCCCGTGGCGATCGTTCGAGCGCGCCGCCCACGCTCGCGCCCGCTGCAGCCACCGCGGTGGGGAAACCGTCCAGGGCCTTCGGCCGGACGGCGGACGTGGTCAGGCGGGCAGAGTGGGGAACGTCACGCGATCAGCCGAGATGCGAATGGCGGTCAGACAGCAGTGCGCTCGAAGCGCCCTGCAGCCTGTCCGCAGTCTCGGACGCTGCGTGCATGCGGCGGCGGCGGCGGCACTCGACCGCGTACACGCACCGCTGCCTGGGATAGACTAAATCTCCTTCGCCAAACTTCCTCAATTCTCCACCTCATGCAAGGACAACTAATCCCGTGTGGAGTGCACGGAAAGAGACATTGTCTTTATTCGGAGAAGTCAGGAATGTGAATAAAGAAACAAATCCAGAAATGCGGATCTGGTTCATTTTCATTTTTTTTTTTTTACGAAAACATGTGACACTTCTGGGCGTGTCTGCAGCGCAATAAGAACCCGACACAAAAGGAAGCAACAGAATCAAGAACAGACAGGCGGGGGCAAGGTCAACCCGGGCGTCGGCTGCGTTCACAACACATTACTTTAAATGCCTCGATTGCCGACCCGCCAGTTTCACACCATCTAGACTGGACTATTCTCGCAAAATAGAACCATTCCATGGCCACAAGAATACCTTCCTTTTTGCTTTCTTGGTACTCTGCGTCACTGACTGACATATATTACGCGACCCTACTGTAATTGATCAAAATCCCATCTTATTTAAAGAAAACTGCACAGAATTGTATAACTGGTGACATAGAATGTAAATGTATATTTTCTTATATGATTCAATCGACATATGTGTTTAAGTAATTCTTAAATGAATATTGCCTACCATTTCGAATCCCTCCTCGTGTAATGCATCTTTGGAATGCCCTTAATGTGAATAAAATGAAAATTAAATGAAATAAAAAGAATTGACGGGCGTGGGGACAAAGTGACGAAGACAACTGTGCTCCGTTAGGTACGTGGCAAGAAGCTCAAGAATTAGAGGGGTTGATCACATAGGTTGCTATTAACTGGTCACTGATTTAGAGGAATATATGTGACCATCACTATTATATTTGCTTGAGGCATGCTAACATCTTGCTTTCTAAATATATAAGCAACATACAATCTGATCACTTCTCGCAGCTGTTCTTTCTTTGCGACGTGGTACAAGGTGCACCGATGTTCCGCCGATTTTGTCGCCACTGTCGTTGGAGTTAAAGATCTGCGCGGTACTCGAGCAAGTCCGAAACCCCGAACCCAACCCAAACGTCAGGTCGAGCTCGGGCCAATTTATGAGCGCCCTGCTCGGGCTCGGGTCAGATTCGGGCGTACATATTTTGAACTTCACCGGGCTCGGGTCTGGCCAGAACTGAAGCTCGGGTTCCGACAACCTGACTTTTACATATCTAGCAAAACAAAATTAAGAGCCGCATTAGTCTCCCAGGACATAATTAAAAACAAAACAGCACAAAGACAAGTACAAAGTAAAAGGTAGACGACAGGAAACAGCGCTGACCCTGAATTGAAGATTTGTTAGCATTCAGTAGAAATAGCATACATGCCACACCAGACAAATCAAGGAAAAACACAACAAAATGCATATCACCTGTTCAATGCAACACCGTTAGTGGTTTGCCCTCCTCGCTCCAAGTACTGGTTACGTCAGAAATTATTGACGGTGTTGTACTGAACACGCGATATACATTTTTTGTGTTTTTCCTTGTTTTATTTGGTGTGGCATGTTCGCAATCTATACTGGATGCTAACATAAATAAATCTTCAGTTGAGAATCAGCCCTGTGTCCTGCCGGTTACCTCTTGCTTTGTCCACGTCTTTGCGCTGTTTTGTTTTTAATGATGGCTGCGTACCAACTAGCCCAAACTTCTACGTTAAACCCCAGAACATGTTCGAACATGCAAAAAGTAGAGGAAAGAGACTGCAAGTTGCATCTCAGAAAATGCCGATGGAGGATGATGGCGGAGACATGTAAATGCCACCATAAGCGAGTCCTATCCTCAGCAACCTACTCCCTGATCTCTTGGGGTGATGTAAGGTAATATATCTTCTCACAGCTTTCTTTGCGCAGCCTACTGTTCGGTGGCCGCACAGTAGTTGATTGCTTGTCGCGAACTTGTCGCGGAGACATGTAAATGCCACCATAAGCGAGTCCTATCCTCAGCAACCTACTCCCTGATTTCTTGGGGTGATGTAAGGTAATATATCTTCTCACAGCTTTCTTTGCGCAGCCTACGGTTCGGTGGCCGCACAGTAGTTGATTGCTTGTCGCGAACTGGTTTTTGTTTGCTGGTCAACATAACTCGCGCTCTGGGTTTTATTTGAGAGAATTACTAAATGACGCAACTTAAACTCTTCCGCCAACTTTTTATTTACAAATCGTTCATTCCCTAAAAGTTTACTTACACGTAAAATAAATTGCTGTGTGAAGTCACATCTTTCTTGTTTTATACACTGGAAGTAGTCATGAAATTTTTTAAATCAAGCTTGTCTTCTGTTCTCAACACCATCTTTATAGACACGTTACCGAAGTGCAAATAAAATACGGCTTTGTTGTCATTTCTTTTTTTGTTAAAACGGCTACGATTCTAAGCGCGAGGACCCTTGGTAAACTGTGAAACGTGCCATGTAAATTGAAGCTAGGGGGCTTAAACGTCGACTCTTTTTGCGAAGTCTATTAAACATCTCTAAATCCAGGGTGTCTGAGCAAATAAAGTTCTTCTCGGGAACAAGCTGCCAGCCAAGGCGGACGTCAGAGACTGCAGATGAACGCCGAAATTATAAAATTAGGTACCCCATTTTCACTAGTTGACTCGTTTTTTTTTTTTTTGTAAAAATACACTTTTTGTACAAATTTAGAAGCTTGCTAAGCCTCATCGAGAACCCCTAAACCAGTCCATTTTTGGGACCACTTCGAGCATCTGGAAAGCACAGGGCTGCGCTAAGGTTACCACTCCTGGAGCAGGCGCTCATCCGGCGATACGAAAATGTGAAAGATAATGACATCACCCACGTTTTCGTATCGCCGGCCTGTCGCCGCTGCACAAGCGACAACTTTAGCGCACCCCAGCACTTCACACATGCTCCGAGTCGTCTCAGAAATTGTCTAATTTAAAATCTTTCAATGACGCTCAGATTTAAAACTATACGTTTATTTTCAGTAGTTAAAAAAGTGACATTTAGGTATTTATATAGCTAAATGTTATGAGGTTTGCAATCCCTGGGGTCTGCATACTGTGACCGGCAGTTAATTCCAGAGAAGAGTTTCTTCTTTCCTCTACCCCCCTGGTTTTAGGAACATTTGAAGGTCTTCGCAGAAACATCCGGTATTCGTTTAATCAAAAACAAACTAGTGGGCGAGTGTGAGAAACTTTCCCGCGCTATCGCGGCTACGTCCGTGGCACAAACACAGAATGTGTCGTGTGCTGCTCCGAACGTCGGCCGAGGATTAAATCACGGGATCGCACTCGTCCCCGTGAACCTCAATCCCCTGGGACCACGCTCAACTTGCGATCTACCAACCCCCTTTCTTTCTCTTAGGCGTCAGATTCACAGCGTAAAGCCGCGGTGACGCTGCTAATACATGGTACAAATTACACTTTGCATACACTGTCTGGGGCGCATTTCTCCCTCGTACGACGGTCCCGCCATATTGGTCAGAATAACAGGCTGGAAACATTTCCGAAGCTGGAAGCAAATATGCTTGGAACATGGTTGAAGCGTGTCCGTAGATAAATCTGTCACCATGTCTGGAGCCAGCCAACACCCTGCATTTTTGCAATATATTCACAGTCTGCCTGTCGCTAAATGGTAGCGGGTTCGACCCCAACAAACGCTTGCTCGTTTTTTTTTGTATTCTTTATTTGTATTTGTGTGTAACACTCACCTCCGTTCCGAAGCATGTCGTACTTACGTTTCGGAAATGCTAGTAGCCAACCAGCCATAAAATATGGTAGTTATAAAATACGGGTTCGGTTATCCGTTGCTTTGCTTATCGGTTGGATCGGGTTCGGGTCGACGCTCGCGAACTATACTGAGCTCGGGTCGGGTTCAGGCCAGACAGTTATAGGGTCCGGTCACGTCGGGTCTTAAAATCCCGGTCCGATCTCATTTCTAGTTTGAGATACGGTTAACGCAACTGGCGCAAATGTGTGATTCTTGACTTACTTTCGAGTGTGATTTAGTGAACCTCTCAATTCGATCTTGTGACGATCGTGTTCGATCGTCCGTCGGGCACAAGGCCCGACAGAATCGGGACGCTCGTACGGGAGTCGAAATGCCTCCGCCACGCTCGGCTTCTTCTTTTATACGTAGCATACCGTCGTTTGCCGGCTGATATCGCTACGGTCTCCTGGTGTCGCTACGGCTTGTGGCGCTCCTCCCCCCCCCCCCCCCCTAGTAAAAAAAAACAAAAAAACTATAACACAGAACGTGCGCACAGGTCAACTGAGGAAGTACCAAAAAAACGACAGGACAAAGAGGAGGGTAAACAGGACGAGGCGCACTCGTAACTAAAGTTTATTTAAGAAAAAAACACATAATATATAGGCCGTTAAAAACGCCTATTCATCACGTCAATCGATAAAACCCCTTGATAAAATCAAACTCTTTCCCCGAGGGGACAATGGAAGGTTCACTGACGCATTCGTCTCCCTTTGCCCTAATCTCAAAGGCCTCGTGCACTTCTCGGCATATTTTATCTTTATATTTCGCCAGAACCTTCACATCATGCAGAACAGGTGAGCACGGGCACCGACTACAATGAACAGCTAGATTAGCAGACTGGCTTACTCTCATAGCTGCCACATGTTCCCGTGCAGGATCATTGACACACCTACCAGTCTGGCCGATGTACACGGAGCCGAAAGTCAGCGGAATTTCGTACACCACTCCGACGGCACACTCAGCGTATTTGGTCCGGTGTTTTGTGCTGCAATGCTCCATATCTGGCTGGGGATTATTCATTCCGCTGACTTGCGGCTCCGTGTACATCGGCCAGACTGGTAGGTGTGTCAATGATCGTGCACGGGAACATGCGGCAGCTATGAGAGCAAGCCCGTCTGGTAATCTAGCTGTTCATTGTAGTCGGTGCCCGTGCTCACCTGTTCTGCATGATGTGAAGGTACTGGCGAAATATAAAGATAAAATATGCCGAGAAGTGCACGAGGCGTTTCAGATTAGGGCAAAGGGAGACGAATGCGTCAGTGAACCTTCCATTGCCCCCTCGGGGAAAGAATTTGAATTAACAAGGGTCTTATCGATTGACGTGATGAATAGGCGTTTTTAACGGCCTATATATTGTGTGTTTTTTCTTAAATAAACTTTATTTGCGAGTGCGCGTCGTCCTGTTTACCCTCCTCTTTGTCCTGTCGTTTTTTGGCGCTTTATATCCTGATCATGAACCAACTGGCCCAAATTTCCATTTTGCTGAGGAAGTACAGACGGGGGTGGGGGGGGGGGGGGGGACTCTTCGTGTTCTGGTACTCCCCCGCTGTGGCGTGGCGGCGACCGGAGTTCCTGGGGTTGGTTGAGAAATGTCGCTCACAGAACTCGTCGACACCCACGAGTTGCTTTAAGATGCAGTGGACGTCGAGGGACTGTCGGGCCGACTTGGCGAGGGCGTGGGGTCCATGCTGCGGTTGCCGCTTGGAGAACCGGGCTTCGCTGTCCTGCTGTTGCTGTCCGACAACACGGGCGGGGGCACTGAAGGGACTGCTGTGTGCGCTGCAGCGGTCTCGTAGCGAGGCCTAAGGTGGTCGCCATGTCGATGCCACGTGGTCCCATACAGCATGCGCACATTCAGAGACGAAACGCCTACCGCAGAGGCCACATGTCCGGCAGATCAAGGCGCACCAGGTCAGAAGTTCACGGCATACACCGATGGTTCAACCTCCGGCAAGGGGCCAAGATGACAACCACTGTCAGCGTAAAGCTTTTGCTTGAGCTGCCTCAGTTGCGCTGTGCACCACAGGTTGGGACTCATTACGTCCAACAGTGTCTTGACCATGCTGCCCATAAGCAGCTTACAGGGTACACGGCCAGTGACTTTGTGCGGCGTGGTCCGGTAGTGGAACAGAACCCGGGCCACTTGCGTGCCCAAATTCCCGTCCTGGCACTTCTTGAGCTTCGCCTTGGCAGTTTGTACCACTCGTTCGGTGGCTTCATTGGAAGGTGGGTGGTACGAATGAACCATCATCCGAAGGATTCTGTTCTTGGTCAGGAACTTTAGGTATGCGGCAATGGAAAAACCTGGGCCGTTGTCTGAGACTATCAAGTCTGGGAATTCCTGGGCGGCCCAAAGCAGTCGCTATGCAGAAATGGTCGCTGCTGCTAATAGTATGGTAAAGGAGAGTACTCACACCCACTTTGAGTAGGCGTCGACAACTACTAGAAAGTATCGCCCCTTGAATGGACCATCGAAGTTCACATGCAGGCGGGATCATGGCCTTTCCGCAAAAGGTCAAGGGGTGATCTCGATGCGTGGGTGTGCACGCTGGTGTTCCTGGCAGACGTGGCATCGCTGCACGTGATGAGCAATGTCTTCGTTCAAACCTGACCACAAGACGTGAGACCGGGCCACTATCTTCATTTTTTTACGCTCCAGGATGGCTTGCATGCAGCAGATGAAGAACCTGGGTACGTAAAACCCGAGGTATCACTACCCTGAATCCCCAGAGCAAACAGCCCTCCCGCAGGCTCAGCTCAGCACTTTTGTGGGTAAAGTAGCTGTATTCCTGCAGTTCGGGAAAGTCCTGATCTCTGGAGACGACTCTAAGAACTTGGAACAGAGCCTTGTCCCTGCTGGTCGCCTGAGCCACTAATGTTCTTAAAAGTACACCCCGATACGCTTGCTCCAGCAAGACGACTGCTGCTGGCACTTGCCCACTTGCTGGAACAGCTGGCAGTGGAAGCCTACTGAGGGCATTTGCATGCCCGAGATCCTTCCTGGGCCGATAGACCAGCTGGCATGTGTAATCTAGCAGTTTCAAGGCCCAGCGCATGATTCGTGGTGAAGCTTGGACAGAAACCTTTTTGTAAGCCCCCAATAGTCCCAACAGTTGCTTGTGCTCAGTAATCGCTTCAAACTCTCTTTTCCACAGGTATTTATAAAACCGCTCCACGCGGTAAATAAAAGCCAAGGCTCCCTTGTCTAGCTGGCTGTAATTCTGCTCAGCGGGGTGTAGCCGGCGTGAAGCGAACGCTACAGTGTGTCGCTGTCTCGATGAGAATGTAGGGCCCGAATGTCGTGTTGGGAGGCATCGACCGTAAGGATTACAGGCTTGGCCGTACCGAAGTGGACCGGCACAAGAGCCTGTGTCAGCAGAGTCTTGCTCAGGCAAAACGCAGCGTCTTGTTGCGTCCCCCAGGTCCACTTTTGCCTTTCTCGTAGCAGAAGATGGAGTAAATGAAGGCGTCCCGAAAGGTTGGGCAGGAAACGTCGGTAGAAGTTTATGAGCCTTAACTAGCTCTGGAGCTCCTTATTCTGGGGCCTCGGCGCATCTTTCACTGCCTCCACCCTCTGGGGAGCGGAAACCAGGCCGTTCTTCGAGATGCCGTGGCCTAATTACTCCGTCCTGGAAGCCAGGAGAACACATTTGTCGATCTTAAGGTTGAGGCTTGCTTCTAGAAGCTTGGTCAGGACCAGGTTGAGATTCTGGACGTGGTCCCGGTCGGTGACCCCAGTGACCAAGATATTGTCCAGGTGCACTGCCAAGTGCCTCATAC
The DNA here is from genome assembly GCA_013358835.2 of Ixodes persulcatus. Classification (NCBI taxonomy): domain Eukaryota; kingdom Metazoa; phylum Arthropoda; class Arachnida; order Ixodida; family Ixodidae; genus Ixodes; species Ixodes persulcatus. The sequence continues at coordinate 349,622 of JABSTQ010009472.1, read as the reverse complement.
CCCTGAAAAGGTTGTCCATCTCTCGCTGGAAGATGGCTGGGGCTGAGGTTACGCCAAAAGGCAGACGCGTGCACTGGAAGAGTCCCATCAGCGTGGAAATGATAACGTATTTCCGGGAGTTTTTGTTAAGGACCACCTGCTGATATGCATCTCTGAGGTATATCAGCAAACTTTGGTGGAGAGACGCATATCAGCATATCTGCTGATATGCATCTCTCCACCAAAGAGTGACACTCACAAACTCACGATGGGGGTTAAGGGGTACTGTTAAAGTTCCAACACAGGGTTGATGGTGACATTAAAATCCCCGCAGATCCTGACACTCTTATCCTTCTTCGGCACAGCTACGATGGGTGCAGCACATGCAGAGGTCTTTACCGACCTCAGGATGCCTTCTCGCTGCAGGCGCTCAAAGTCGGCGGGGTGCTCAAGGTCAAAACGGACGCGAAACAAAAACACGAAGGAAAGCACGGCAACGCAGATGCACCGTCAGGGAAGGCGTGGAGCCGGCGGATTTCACCGCGCCTGCGCAGTGGGGGGAGCGTGATGTTACGGCCGGAGCGCCGTGTGCGGTAGGAAGACGTGGCGTTGTGCTTGTAGGAATCCGCTGCGTGTAGGAATGCTTTCGCATTCCTTCACGTAAGCAGTATTATGTGTCCTCCAGTAATTTTATTGTCGTTTCGCAGTCTATGAAATTGTGGCATTAGCTGATAAAGGCGCTGAGGAACGAATTAGGAAGCAAGACGCGTGAAGATTAAAACTTCATAATCCACGGTCCGTGTTTCTCGAGCTCTCCTGAAATGTCGGTCTGAGCTGAGAATCTGTGTCTCGATATCGCGGTGGAATCTGCTGAATGCAGCGCATGTTTTGCCGCTCGGCAAGGCTTCCCGTATTCTCTTCGCTGCTCGCCAATAATTCCGGGAAGCGCGTGAGCTGCGTTTCATCTCATGGCAGCACCGTTCTCGCCGCGACCGAACAAAGCCTTCACGCCGAAAGGGTCGACAGAACACCCCAGTCAGAGGAGGAGGCCGCACGCTCGAGGTAGTGATCACGGGTATAGACCGTGGACACGTAGCAATTTTGTCGGACGGGAGAACTATACGCTTAAAGCCACCTCCTCACCCGAAGATGCATGTATGAGTACCGAAATCGTCGGTGATTGGATGAATTAATTAGTAGGCCATTCATATTTCTACGAAAGAATAAGTCATCCAACAACTCACGACTTCGGCAGTCAATCGTGCGCTGTGGTGCGAAGGGCAGAGAGGCGGAGATGCTTGCAGATGATTGAAGCTTCCGTCATCTCCTCGCCCCCCGTATTGCACACGCGGCCCATAAAACCACGTGACCCTTTTCGAGCAGTTGGAAACGATGGTAAATCTAGGCACACCACACACAAGATACTCCGCTTTGTAAGTTTGGTCGCGGGACTACTCACCACTATTGGGCAAAGTGATCATCTTCCGTCTCTTTTCCAGTCAGTCGTACCTAAGCTTGCTAAAATTGTTGCACGTTTTTTTTTAGAAAACCCAATACACTCTAGCTAATTTATTTTATGTAAATTGCAAAAAGAGTTGAAACAAAATCATATTGAAAAATTTTGTGAGGCAACTTACTTTGGGTAATGGCCCGTTTAAAAAAAAAAAACAAATTTAGCCCGAAATATTTTTTTTCGAAGTAGCCGAGTTCTTCCTATTTTCGCTTTGTTCTTCGGAGAAATGTGTTTTAGTGTTACCTGTGTAACGTAGTGCGCGTATTCAAACTTTAAATATAAAATAAAATACAGTATATGATTGTGTTTGCCCCACCAGCTCACATTTCTTTTTACAAACAATTAAAATATTTTAAATATCTTAAATTGTAGTTTTCCCAATTTCTTTAAAAAACTTGCCATCGCTCTTACGGAACTCTTCTATTATTTGAGCTGCGGCAAAACTGTAAATTTCATCTGTTCCGAGATAGTCAGTCAGAACAAACACCCATGCTGAGGCTGGAGGGGCTACGGGAACCAAAGACTGAACTTCGCAGTTTGTGTTATGTGAAGCAGTCCTTCCCATCGAAATACCAATATAACACACCCCATAAAGTTTGTTTGATTATTAGAGATGAGATCGTCTTGTGAAGTTGATTTTTTTTACTAAGTTTACCGTGTCTTTATGGCCTGCCCGGACTGCAATCTTCAAGTCATCTTCCTCGATTGTACACTTGTCACACATCGGAAAGGGCTCTTACGTCAAGGTTTGACTGGGGCTCTCATATTAAACTTGTGCATCGCTGACTGACGTTGACTGAACACGAACATAGCCAAACGTTAACGCAGCATTCAGCTACGTCATCCAGCCCTGGGTCAGAAACAGAAACAAATAATGTGGTTATGTTGTTGCCCCTGTGGGTTTAGTTTTCGACTTAGCCGCTTTGAGCGCTACGGTTGAATCTCCTCCCCAATATCGTCCGTGCAACTGGCACGTGAATTCTTAATGGACCCATGCAGAAACTCCATCAGGTTAAAACTTTAGTTGTTATTTTTCTTTGAGATCCAATTCACCGTATTTTTTTTTCCTCTCGCACAACTAAATTACATACTCCACCGTATGACTTGACAGCTTCCTGCCATTTACGGAAACTAGGATGAGGTGGACAAGAAATTACCTCCTCTCCAATAATTCTGATAATCTGCAGAGTTATCAATAAGTATTTTAATTTATGGCATATTTATTTGGGCAGTATTTATTGAAGCTATTTCTCGGCGTTATTAAAGGCAAATATGATATTATAATTAGAATAACAATAAGGTGACTGTGTGTGTGCAGAACAGTTTTTGAGGCGTTGGATTTCTTCAATAAACATTAGTTACCATTTGGCCCCTGTCCTGTGGGTGTGCTTCTACGACTTTGTCCCGTCCCTTTTTCGTTTTGTGCAATTTTTTTTAATATGTCAATAAAGGCCTTATTACTTGAAGGAAGCAAGTACATTTAAAAAAAAAATCAAAAAAAAAATAAAGACGTTTACAAATCTCTGTAACGCGAGATTTGAGCGCAGCTCTTGAGGAGGAGGAAGGAAAGGTACAGAGGGGAGGGATGCCCCTCCGCCTCCTCTGTACCCTCCTCCTCCTCCTGCGTATTCTCCCATCCTCCTCCTCCGTACCTTCCCCTCCTCATCCTCCATACACTCTCATCCCCACAGTTTCCCCGCTCAACATAGCTGAAAAATTGACGCCACGTGACCTCAACACTAATTCAGTTTCCCCGCTAAATTTAGCGGGGAATTGAATTGATGTTGAGGCCACGTGACGTCATTTTTCCCGCTAAATTTAGCGCGGTTACGCCGACGTCGCGAAACACGGAAACGGGCGCCTAACAGCTGTGCTCTAAAACTTGGGGGACGCTGAAGCTTCGCCTTTAAGAGTGTAACGCGTTAGCGTTATCGGGCCCCGTTCCCAAGCCGTGCAAGCGTGTGTGCGGGGTCTAGTCGGTAGCGCCACGTGTAACGTCACGTCACGTGACGTCACGCGTTTTCATTGGAATTTTCGAGCCAAATTTTGCGGGAAACTTTTTTGTTAAATGTGAAGGGAAATTTTTTTGCTTAATTTTGCGACAAAATGTTCTGCCTTATTCGGCGAAAAAATTTCCCGCTCAGTTTGGCGGGAAAACGTTTCGCTAAATTTGGCGGGATAATTTTTCGCTAAATTTAGCAGGAAACGTTTCTCTTAATACGGCGGAAACATGTTCTGCTAAATTTAGCGGAAAATTTTCCGTCAAAATTACCGGGTCGATAGTGTCATGACGTCACAGCCACGTGTGACGTCACATATAACTGCGCGCGTTGCATTATGGAATTTTTTGGTCCCGCCGATGCCGACGCCGAATTTTTCGAAACACTGACTCCTCAACGCTGCCGCGTTAAAAATAAAAAAAAAACGGTATGATATAGCACCGCACGGACGACAGATGTTATAGCTACGTGGTGAATGAACAAATGGCATGAGCGCCAAGCTCGGCGTTAACTCAAAATAAGAGTATTAAATGTGTTAGCATTTATTGCCCTGATGCATGCAGCCATCTTTGGTGTACTTAGTTTCGTTTTGACTCGACTGAAACGTTGGATTCGTTTCATGATGCCCAGCCGCAGTTCCCGCAGTGTTCTTTCGCTCCGTTCGTTCGTTTGTTGCGCAAACCTTTCCTCTTACGTACTCCTCAGGGGGCATCTGTGAAAGCAGGTGTTTGGAGAGTGGCGTCTCCACGGACACCGAGCCCCGCAGGGGGCGCCTACACCTTCGGTGTTAGGTGCCTGGTGAGTAGCGTCACCACGGACCCCAGCCACGTGGGCCGCCATACCCGCACGCAGGGGGCATCTGCTTTAGTAGGTGCTTGGTGAGTGGCGTCACCACGAATCCCGAGCCATGTGGGTTCACCCACCCACGCCTGACTGTGCGTGGCTTAACCCGTGTTTGGGGAAAAAGGGGTCCTGGTGGTTGAGCTGAGCCCGTGGTACGTTTGGACCCTTTGGGGCCCTCCGGGCGAGGCAACACACCACTTCGGCCCCTGCTTCTCGTAGACGGGTGTCCTGGCTTGGCCCAACCAGAATGATTCAACTAGTCGCCTCTTCTACCCGCTTCTTCCTTCTTTCACTTTTCCTTCCACCTCTTTCTCTTTTCTTGTACACTCGCTTCCTTCATTTTTCACTTTCTTAGGCTGCAAGAACCAACTTTGAGTGGAAAGAGGACCTGTCCATGCAACCTCACTCGGGTATGGTGCCCGGGCAGCACTGGTAATTGTGTCAGCCAAGCCCTTTTTGCTATGGCACATTACCCTCCCCCTTGTTGGGCTCCGTGGTGGGCGGTGCACCCGGGCACTGAACTTTCGTTCCTATCTATATGGGTCAAAAGCAAAACAAAAACTCTGATCAGTCCCTGAAAAGGGTCCGCAACGAAGAAAATGTCCCTCCTTTGGAGTCACGAAGCAAGACGGAATATATCACCAAATATTTTGTACTTCATACCGAAGATGCATCCAAGACAATGGCTAAGATGTCACCTTTCCTTGTTACTAAAGTGCTGAAAGGTCTGTTAGGGAAAAGGTTTAACTGCAAAAAGATATGTACTGGTGACCTCTTAGTAGAGGTATTCGAAACAAAAACAGGCAGTGGCTTTGCGCTGCCTTAACTATATCCAGGAAACAAAGGTAACCGTTTCTGCTCACCAGACACTGAACACCGTCCGCAGAGTTCTTTCTGAGGATGACCTCGTGGACTGTTCCGATGAAGAAATTCTTGAAGGTATGCATGGCCAGGCCGTCGTTGCTGCCTAACGCATCACCATTCGAAGAGATGGAAAGAAAATCCCCACACAACACATCATCCTCACCTTTGAACTGAATAGCCTACCGTCCTCTGTTAAAGCAGGATATTTGCATTGAAGGGTCTGCCCTTACGTGCCAAACCCTATCCGCTGTTTCCGTTGCCAGCGGTTTGGGCATGACTCACGTTCCTGCCGTGGTCGGGAGACATGTGCTAAATGTGGGAGCAGCGAGCACACTGCTGATGATTGCCACGAACATCCCAGGTTTGTTAACTGCAGAGGCCATAACCCGGCGTATTCCAGATCTTGTGATAACTTCAAGAAAGAGAAAGAAATTGCAACTGAAAGTGACAGAGGGTATTTCCTACCCTAAACCGAAGCGATCCCTCTCTGGGTTTCAGAGAGGCTCGTTTTCCGAGGCGGTGCGGTGTGCTGGCGACCTGCACTGCCTTCAGCAACTGTGGGAACGCAAGTGTCCTTCTCGTAGCTTGTGCAACCACTTAAGTTCCCAGGTCCCAGGTTGAGACTTCAACTCACTGGGTGTTCCATCTCAGCTGCACAGGCAGCTGCTGCACCGAGTCATAATAGAGTCTTACACCTATTTGTCCCATATAATGCACCCCAACACTTCAGTTCGACGTACAGCGCACTGACGTCGAACAGACGGCCCCAAGTTTTACGAGGGGCTTGGTAGCCGAGTAGTACAGAAGTACAAAATAGCTAATGTACGTATTACTGACTACAAAATAAAATAAGAGTTTTCTTGGCACTACTGCAAAACTTCAGTGTCTTTGATACGTACTTTAGCTGTGTAATAAGTTATATCGCACCGTGTTTAAGCCCTGCATAAAGTGCGCTGTACGTCGAACTGAAGTTTTGGGGTGCATTATATTGGACAAAAGGATGTAAGACGACAGCCTTTTTTTAGAGTTGAGGCAGCCATTTTTTGTAAAATATGAGGTTCTGGAAATCATAGTGCAAAGTTTTTAACTCATAAAGAACGAGCAAAAAAGGTTAGACTCGCCTAGCGTCAAAATAATGATGAAGACTACAACCAATTTTTCGCACTTGCTGAGCTCCGTGTTGTTCATTTATCCTCAACTCTTGCAGCTCCAGGCCACGACAGAATGTATTACATGATGCTACCTAATCTGACTGAGTCAGTTTTTTACTTCAGTTTTTCAATCGTATTTGGAAAGAAGGCCAACTTCCCAGCGAGTGGAAGAATACTATCATCGTACCTTCTTTGAAACCAGGGAAATACAAATTAAAAGCCTCTATTTACCGCCCTATTGCGCTGACTAGTTGTCTAGGCAAAACCTTTGAGCTACTAGTTAATAATCGACTTGTTTTTATTTTATAAAAAAAAGAAAAAAAAAAACAATGTTTCGAGCCACTTAAGCGCCATTAACACAGTTGCAACCGAGTAGGACGGAGAGAGACCAGACCGGTTTTTAAGCCTCTTACGACGCCTAGGACCAGCTCCCAGCAGCGCATCCGGTCCTAAGACGTCTCAAGAGGCTTAAAAACCGGTCTGGTCTCTCTCGATCGTACTCGGTTGCAAGTGTGTGAGCGAGCTTTACAGTGTGGTTTTCGTGCTTTCAAGTTAACAGTTCACCACCTGATTCGCCTTGAAACCGGTATTAGGGAAGCATTTGTAGACAGACAGTTCTATCCCTCTGTGTTGTTTGATCTGAGAAGGCATACGATACCACCTGGAGGTATGGTATATCTTGCAGGACCTTTCACACATTTGCATACAGGGAAGAATGTTTAACTACATTTTTGATTTCTTAAAACATCGTAATTTTCAAGTGCGTTTCGGAACTACGCTTTTCGCATCATTTATTCAGGAGGAGGGTGTCCCCCAAGGCTGCGTTGTGAGCGTGACTTTATTTCGCTTGAAAATCAACTCCTTGTCGAAGGTGATACCATCAAATGTTTCACGCTCAATATATGTAGATGATGTTCAGATTTCTATTGCATATTGCAATTTGTCCACTTGCGAGCGCCAATTGCAGCACACTATTAATAGAATGATAATATGGGCCAATAAAAACGGGTTCAAGTTCTTGACTGAAAAGACTGTCGCTATCAGTTTCTCTCGTAGAATGGGCCCTTTTGCTCAGCCCTCACTCTATCTGTCCGGGGTAGGGCTGCCAGTCAGATCTGAACATAAATTCCTTGGCATCACTTTTGACAGAAAGCTCACTTTTGGATCACATATTAAATCGCTCACATTGAGATGCCAAAACAGTTGAACATTATGAGAGTTCTCTCACATAAACCGTGGGTGAAGATCGGGTCTGTATTTTGAGTATATATAGAGCAATTGTACGCTCCACTTTGCATTATGGTTGTATGGGGTATGGGTCGGCAAAGCCAACAAATCTGAAGATGTTGGGCCCCACCACCACCAAGGTATTCGGCTCTCAACGGGGGCTTTCCGAACACCACCAATATTGAGCCTGTATACTGAGGCAAACAAATGGTCTCTCCAGAAGCGCAGGATTTTTCTCGGTGTTCAATATTTCTTACGAATCCGTTCTTTGCCGAACAATCCTGTACGTTCAATTTTACAAAGTATACAATATAAACGCACCTTTCAGAATAGACGATCCATCACACAACCTTTAGCCTTGCGCATAAAAGCAATGACCGAACAATATAACTTTTATCGCACTCCGGCCTACTGTTGAACTCCAGCAACCACTGACTTTTTTTAAATTCAATGATATAATTTCCAATTTTCACCTGACTAAATATAACTGACTGGCTCGGCGGCACGCCTGCGATGAGTTTCGCTCACCTGCGCCGCATGTTTCTTGTGCAGACCGTCGCCCTGGCCTGCCTCTGTTCACCGTTTTACGGGTCCCCGTACGCCACCGATGGAAGTGTGATCTCGCTGGCCCGGCATCACCTGGACGCTCGCGTGCTGATGTCAAACCTGTTGTCTACTACGGAAGGCTCGTCCACATACCACCCTTCTACAATGCCTCTGAACAAGCTGGCACCCCGCCTGTCATCGCCCGTATCGCTGCCCCCGTCGCAAGAGGCCACAGCATCGACACCGTCATCCCTCGAGCGCCGTCTCCGCGATAAAAGGCTGCGCGAAATCTGCATCTGCTTCACTGGGCTCGGCGGCACGCCTGCGATGGGTTTCGCTCGCCAGTGCCGCATGTTTTTTGTGCAGGTAATCACTTGCTATTCTTTACATACATCGCGTACTAGTTACGCCGCGTTGCTAGTACTGCCGAGCCCGGGCTATTGTGTTATTATTGTTCATGACTGTGCATGCGTAATACTGAAACTACCGCTTTTATCTGGGGATGTTGAAGTGAACCCTGGTCCCCACACTCGCTCTGCAGATATGAATACCACTGAAAACTTTAGTGACATAATGTCGACCCTAAATGACATTAAGTCTGGGCAAGCGTCACACTTAGAGGAAATGAAATCGATCCCTTCACAACAATCAGAACATGATAGAACGTTCAACGATATTAAAAAAAGGCTTAGGAATATAGAAGAGGACTGCTCGACTATAGTTACAATCAAGTCACAGGTTGAAAGTGTTCAGACTCTCGCCAAGGACAGCGCTACATAAATCGCTCACTTGAGAGCCAGATTCGACGACTCTGAAGACAGGGCTTGTCGAACAAATCTTATTTTTTTCGGACACACAGATAATCAACGCGAAGCATGGGCCCAGTCAGAAAGCCTAAGAATTGAGCATTGCGGCGCGGTGCTCAACGTGCCCCTCCAACCAACAGATATCGAGCGAGCGCACAGGATTGGAACCTTCCAGCCTAACAAAAATAGGCCTATTATTATAAAGTTTGCAAATTTCAAAATCAGAGAGAAAGTTCTTTCATTTGCTAAAAAGCTTAAGGGTATCAGCTACAGTATCTCCGAAGACTGCTCGCCAAACACACGCACTGCTCGAAAGCATTTGCTTGAATTTGGTAAAAACCAACGAAGTGTCTTCAAGCTCCGTCATGATAAACTTATAATTAACAACAGGACTTACGTATTCCATCACACTACACAAAAGGTTATTCCACGTCCCTCATAGCTATCAACAACGTTTTTTCTGCGAGTTCAAACAACAGCTGGTTATCTCTCATTTATGCAAACATCAGAAGTATTCTGCCCAAAGAAGAATCCCTTCGCTGTCTCATTGATACCACTGAATGTAATATTGTCGTGCTCACCGAAACGTGGTTAAATTCATCTATTTGTGATACAGAGTTGTTAGCTTCTTTTCCTTACTTTAATATCTTTCGTCGAGATCGTGCGAACAAACGCGGCGGAGGCGTTTTGTTGGCTGCTCATCGCAACGTGCAATGCGTTGCTATTAGCACCCCCTCCCCTTTAGAAATCATGTTTATATCCTGTAATACTTCCTACCCACCCATTATTATTGGTGTTTGTTACCGCCCACCAGATGCCGATTCTTTTTTTATTGCTGAATTTCATGAAGCCCTTCGATGGATAACTACGTCATATCAGCACGCTCCCATTCTTCTGCTTGGTGAGTATAACTTTCCTGCAATAACCTGGGCCGACCTGGCACTTACTACATCCAAACACAACACAGAAAGCGACTTCGTTAACACGTGCCTCACATTTGGTTTATCGCAACTTGTTGCGATAAACAAAATGTGAGGTAATAACCAAATATCGCAACGTGACTGCAAAAGCATGAACGAAGTACTAGACACTTTCTGCAGCTGGTTTCTCACTGACTTTGCAAAACGTTCTGTTGAAAAAAACTGGTTATTCTTTAAAAACAAAATGGAACATCTAATCACAACGTATATTCCCACTATCAATGTTATTGAACAAACATCAACTCCGTGGTTGAATAACGTGCTGAAACGTATCAGCAACAAAAAATGCGACAGTTTAGATCAGCTAAACTGTCGAATAACACGTGGGCGTGGGATAAATACAATGCTACCGAAAAAATGTTTGACTCTTGTTGCTCAAGCCAAACGCACGTTTTTCTCCTTTACTTTGCCCGCGATGTTACATAGCAATCCCATATCATTATGTGATCAGAACAACTCGCACATTCCCAAACATGACATTCCCCAAACATTGAACTCCTCCTTCTGTTCTGTTTTTACGCAAGAACCAGCCGGCGATCTCCCTGCATTTCTTTATTCTAATCACCAGGCTATGCCCAACATAAACTTTAATTCTAATGGAGTCCTAAAAGCAATCGAAGCTTTAAAACTAACATCATCTGTAGGTGTTGACGGCATCAATTCAAAGATACTAAAAAACACAAAAAGTACCACAAGCGTCCACACATTTTTCAGCAATCTTTCTCATCTGGAGGGGTACCACTGGACTGGAAGGTTGGCAAGATCGTTCCCATACCAAAAAAAAAAAGGTCCACCAACCTCAAGCAGCAGTTATCGTCCTATTTCAATCACTAGTGTTTCATCAAAATTAATGGAGCATATAATTTACTCGCATATTTTAAATTTCTTAGTATCTGCTAATTTTTTTCATCCAAGCCAACAAGGTTTCCTAAAAGGTTTTTTCTTGTGAAACCCAGCTTGCTCTTTTTACTAACGATCTAAGTTCAAGTGCTGATCATAACATACCTGTGGATGCCCTCTTTCTAGATTTCAAAAAAGCTTTCGATAAAGTTCCACACCAACGTTTCTTATTAAAACTTTCGCGTTTAAACCTCGACCCTCAAGTCTGTAACTGGATTCGTAACTTCTTGTCAAACCGACAAAAATTTGTTCATGTTAATAACCACTCTTCGCCCCGAGGAGAAAGCAATTATACAGAGTGTAGGTGAAAAGAATTGGGAGCACTATGCTTTAGTAATCAGTTGAAATATGATATAATAACAAGAAATGTTTTCAAAAGTTGTCATAAAAAAGAAATTATTAAGGAAAGAACGCTGCGTCCTAACAGGAAATATTCTGTACCATTAATAAGCACGAAATATGGTGAGGCTACAAGAATGTATTATGTACCGAAAATTTTCAAAGAATTACCCGATGATTTGATTGCATGTAAAAATTCATGTGCCATTAAAAAACTAACACGACAATGGATAAATGCGCAGTAGAAAAAAAAAATTAATGATTCATATGGGATTGATAAAAAATGACCTCTCCTTCGACTGAGACTACGCATATATTGCTACCTGAGTTTGTTTTTTGTAGATAAGGACTGAGGGAAAGTTGTTGAATTGTACTGCTAAATTGGGTTAGTTCCACCTGTTATTGTGTTATTTTTATATAGACTGTGCCTAATCAAACCTTTCTACGTATATTCGTTTTAACTCATAGTATGAGTTACAGTGTCTAGGGCGTAATATATTCAAACAGAATGTGTTACACAATTGAAGGAATCTGTTTTAACCTGTCGCGTCCCACGCACAAGCCTCATCGGCTTATGTGGGTGTTAAGCGAAATTCACTTTGACGAAAATTGTATTGTATTGTATTGTATTGTATTGTATCCCTGGTTGCTTCTGGAGTGCCCCAGGGCACTGCTCTCGGTCTTCTACTTTTCTTAATTTACATAAATGACCTACCTGCTCATATCTAATCTAACATACGCTTATTCGCAGACGACTGCGTTGTTTATCGTCCTATAAATAACATCACTGACGTCCACGCCCTGCAGTCTGATCTTCATCATATCGAGGCCTGGTGTGCAAATGGCTTATGTCTTTGAATACTAACAAAATATCCCTTGTTTCTTTTCATCGCAGACAACTTTACCCATCTCCTAACTACGTCATTTGTGGTTCACTCATATCTCCTGTACCTTCATATAAATACCTAGGCCTTAACTTTTCGAACGATTTAACTTGGTCATCTCACATAACGAACATAACTAATGACGCGAATCGCGTCCTTGGCTTTCTACGTCGCAACCTACGCTTAGCCCCTTCATCGGTAAAGCTACTATTTTTCCTCTCACTAGTCCGACCCAAACTAGAATCTGCTGTTTGGGACCCACATCAATCTAATTTTACTAAAACGCTCGAAACCGTGCAAGATTCGTCTACTCAGACTACTCTTATCATAGCAGTGTCACTGCACTTAAATCTCAAGCTAATCTTCTTAACCTCGCATCACGGCGCAAAATTTCCAGGCTCTGCCTTTTCACAAGTTTTATCACTCATCACTTGGCAGCTCTGTTATCGCACCAGCTCACCGCGTTTCATGCCGCATCAGTCATCAGGAAGCTGTCTATCCCCCCATGCCCGCTGCACTGCGCATCTTTTTTTTTTTCATTTTTCTGCCAGACAGCAAAGGATTGGAACTATCTGCTCACCAACGCCGTGCTCCACTCCAACCCCACCCATTTCAAGGCATTCATCAAAACAAATTTTTGTTGTTTTGTACTACCCTCATGCAATACCCCTTATTTGGGGCATTTGAGGTTTAATAAATAAATAAATAAATAAATATAACAAGAAAGTAGTGTCTGCAGATGTCATCAAACAAGATTTTGTTGAAATTCATTTCAATTACGGAAATGGCCCAAGTTTGTTTACAGATGGAACAAAGACTGTAGAATATATCGGCTGTGCTTCTGTTTCAGAGTCTGTTCAGAGCGCTCGAAGAATAAATACAGATGGCACTGTGTTCACAGCCGAGCTCTACGATCTAATAATGGCCGTTGAGCATATTTTAAAGCATAGATTCTTATCAACTGTTTGTTTTCTCCAATTCGCTCAGTCCTCTAGACCCTTAGATCTGTAGGCCATAAAAAGAACCCTCTTGTAATGGAATTGCGCCGTCGAGTACTTAGAGTACTGGAGCGGAAAATGGCCATTGAGTTCTGCTGGGTACCCACCCACGTGGGAAAAACTGGCAATGTGTAGGCTGATCAAGCTGCCGTGACTTCAGCAGATCGCAGTATCGACATTCTTGCGATACAGACTACAGTGCAGAATTACGAAAACAAATAACAAAAAATTGGCAGGAGGAATGGGATGCTGGCACATAATAAACTATACGCGATCAAAAGTACCTTAACTGAATGGCAAAGTTCCAGGCATCGGGAGCGTTTTTACGAGGTTGCACTGTGCCGACTGCAGATTTAACATACCCATCTCACTCGTAGAAACCTTCTAAGGGGATAGGAGGGGCCAGAGTGTGATCTCTGAACTGAGCCTTTACCTGTTTTACATATTTTTTTTTTTTTATAGTTTTCCCAAAGTATCAGTGTGGACGTTGGAAATATTTTTCATCATTTTACCGTGAGAATATTTCATTTAACAATACCCTTTTGCTTGGGGAAAAGCATCACATACCACATACGCTAGTTTGTGATTTCTGAAAAGATATCGTCCTTATACACCATCTTCAAATTTTTGGCATTAAAGCGGTTGACTGTATCCTATATTTTCGCATTTTTTAAATCTTTTTATCATAGTTTTGTCGCACTATGGTCTTTGTTGCTGATGCGCCTAAAAACCCCAATTTCATTCATTCATTCATCCCTCTTACGTAAGAGGGAAAGTCTTCTGGCACTCTTCAAATGATGCGCCGAAGGCGCCATTGTTGACGCGCACTTTTCTGAAAGCTGTGGTGGCTGCATTCGAAATCGACTACGCCCGGGAGAACAGACTGGCTATCCGAAGACAACAGTATGCGGACCGGATGCGGCGATCAAAGGAAGGTGTGGTGGCTGCACCCCAAAGCGCCGACGCCCGATAGAACAGACTGCCTCTCCGAAGACAACGAACCCCTGCGCTAAACCATAACGCATTTCGTTGAGAATCAGCGTAGCGACAAAAGCAATTTTTTCGTTGTTTTCTTTTCTTTTTTTTAAATATAACATTAAAGAGCAAAAGCTGAGGAGGTTATAGACACAGAATCTTCAGGTAGCCCGTTGAGATCACTCGTAGACGGAAGAGAAGCGTGATGAAAATCTCGCTTTGTACTGGCTCTTTCACTTTTTGGTGTTGTGTAGCCTCCCTGGCGTGGTGTTTACCATGACAGGAACGCTTAAAAAGTCATTCTAAGTGACACCTCGTCGACTTTATTTTAATGCCTAAGCATATTAACGGCCTAGTCATTCGCTGCGATCCCGCCGTGTATCGAAAGTCAACTGCTCTCCGATTACATCGCATCAAACTGGATGCACTTCCATTCTTTAAATGCGATTTTTTAGCTACCTCAACTAACTATATACTTTTAATCAGCGTCGTTTACCCTTTCCGGTACGTTATTTAGTGTCGCGAAATTGATAATAGTTATTGCAAAAGGGGGAAATGGAAATGTTGCAAAAATCATCATTCAAATATGCCCTCACTTTTCAGTGCCGTGATGTTAGCGAGAGGCCGGCTTGCCAGTAGAGAAAGCAGTCTAAAAAATAGACTGTGCCAAGCATTTGTTTCGTGCTGGCGCACGGGTACTAGAGCGAGCTTTCAAAAAATATTTTTTGCCAACATGAAGCTGCGTGGAATTAGTGGGGAACAAATTCAACACTCCAAAGAGGGAACCCCTGCCTTCCGCTGGCGTCACTTTTTCGTTTTTGCCCGTAGAGATTTTTAGTTTAAAGAACACGTTGAGGGCAAAAAATGTAAATGCAGTAACTTCGCAACAAAAATTATGTTAACCTAATATTTCGGAAACTGTTTCAGCGATGTTCGTTGGTGCGTTAAGCAAATTTTGAAGCGAATCGGCGCCCATGAAAAAATCGCCGAGTATCCCTTTAAAAGGCGGTGCAACGATATTCAATTGGAATGTTTTTCACTTTACACAAGCTTACTGGCACAAGTGGAACTCAAGGATACTCGCACGCAACGCCACTGACCAAAAAACTTCTTTATTGCGGTGTTATTTCAAGGACAAAAGCGATCATTTTCATTCAATCTCTCCTTTGCAAAATGTGATGACGTAACGTGGAGATTGCAGTACACCCCAATGACGATATTTGAATGCGGTTCATAGATTGGACCCGAGCATTGCGTGGGCACTCGACTTGGGCTCGTGATAATTACTAGCTCGAGAAGCATTCGGGCAGTGGCCCGTGTCCAATCGCTGCAACGACGACTAGTAGCCGAGCCATAACAATGTCTGGAACTCAGCGCGTGTCCTGTGCCTTGCCAACCCCAGCGCGTGGCTATGATCAACATTGCCGGCATATAATCGGCTCCAGATCACGTGGCCGCCTGTTCTGGCTGCGAGTTGAGGGGATGTACGCTGGCTCGTTTTTCTTTAATTTTTTTTTTCGGGGACTTCTATCGCGTGGGGTGAAAAACGAACGCGTGTTTTATAGGTCATTAACGTCAGGGGTCCGTTCTTAATGGTATTTGCGCAAAGTACAAAAATTGTTGCATCGCCCCTTTAAGAGCCTAGTGACCTGTGATAGGGTCCCTTAATAACTACGGTGTACCTGTAAGGAATTCGTTACCCAAGTTGAATTTGAAGCGCCAGCTAATGATGTGTGAGTTCGTGTTGTAATAGGGAGTATTCACAGGCTGTCATAGTTGTGTGCTCTGTGATCAAGCGAGTAAAGCGCGCTAGCATAGAGCCTTTGCCAGATTTCTTTTGCACCGTTAACACCGCTGTTCATGGCATACGATAAGGTGCTTTACCCACAGATCGTGCTGATGACAACATATCAATACATCCTAAAGACTCCTCACCAAATTATGCAAGCACCAACAGGAATACTTGGGTACACGGGCTGCATGCGCTCGTATTAGTATATAGTATAAAAGATTAGAAGTAAAAAAAAAAAAAGTGCAGACGGACGGGCGTGGAGAGTGTCTTTTATTTGCTTTAGGTTTTTAACTTTTAGAAACGTTACTGCTGCAGATGCCAACACGTGCGGCACGTATCACCTCACTCGCAGCGTGCTGCTTTGTCATGGATGGTGAAACTGGGCGCCACGTGGTAATCGCCGCTCGCCGCTAGGTGCACCAAAGGCGCACCGCGCGGCATTATCTATATCGACCAAATCCGAGCGACGCGGAAGTGACGTAGGGAAGCCAGCACCGGTTGCTATGAATACTGCCGCGCGGCGCCCGTTTGCATCGCTCATGTGTCCCTTGCTTAAAAAGCCCCTCAAAAGAAAACAAAAATTAAACAGTCTGGCTGGCACGCGCGTCAAAAAATTAATTTTACCCGCAAAAAAAAAATTAGAGCAATATTGACGGCGCGAGACGCGATTTAGTCTTTAGTCACCTACTTTCCACTTGCTTTCTTTCTCGCCATTTGGGGCGCGTAGAGGAGAGGTGGATCGGCTTGGCCATCACGTTGAGGTGGAGAGAACGTATGACCATATGCTGAGGTGGAAAGAGGGTATGACCATTCCGTGACGTCATACGCTTTTCGTGCAGAATTTAAAATAAATCTCTCGCCGTCAATATTGCGCTAATTTTTTTTTTCGCGTAAAAGTATTTTTTTTTTTTTTGCACGCGTGTCTATGCCAGACTGTTCAAAAGAAGCTTTTTTTTCTTTTTATGTGCCCTTTAAGTCGTTTGTTCTTGTCAGTGAATAGACCTTTCGCCAATTTACCCAACCATCAATGGAAATGCTGGAAACGTAGGTACACGCGCTGCACGCCCTCCCTTTATAGACCTTTCCAATGTTTACAAAATCACAGTCCAGCGTGCGATCTTCACAGCCCAGCACGTGCGTGTTCGTCGCTTCGGAAAGCGAGCAAAGCACGCGCCATACGCACGAACGCTCAAAATGGCACCGGCCACAAGCTCGTTTTTGGGAAGGTCTATATACATGCATGTATAAGATATTCGAAGTTAATAGCCAAAATAAGCGTGGTCGAGCGCCCGTGCAAGGCGCCATCTATTTTGTATTTTGTTTTTGTTTAGAACAGTAACCGCTGTCATAGCCTCCTCTATACTGACAAAGCCTGGCAGATCGCCACGAGACGCGGCCGCCGAAAGTGAAAAGGTAGAGCGGCAGAAAAGAGGCAAGTAACGGGCGCCCCGCTGCGGCGAGACGCCGAGACACACTTCTCCCGACATAGCCTTCGCGCGCGCGCTTCGGGATCTCGGAGGCCATGCTCCCGAGCGATAGGATGACCGGATGACCGCTCGTGCTCTTCGCGTTCCTCGCGCGTCCTCGCCGCTGCAAAGGCTGTGCGCTCACTACCAGCTTCAACGAGAAATACTCTGCGCTACCAGATCCTCGCGCTCCAATATCTGCGACCGGGCGCTCTATGGATCCGTCGTCGAACTGCCAGTAAAAGGCTATGCCACTGCCACGGTGTAAGATACACTCTTTAGGTGAGCACACGGCGGGGCTGAACGCGCTGCGCAAAGAATCAGATAGTGTTCGTTCGACGGGCATCCGAAAGGCTGCATTATTCCTCGGCCACCGTGCCCGCGGCTGACAGTGTCGCCGGTGGCCAAACGGCGAAACTGTGTGAGGGCGAAAAAAATTATCGCGTTGCCATGACACCCCGGTACACCGTGGTCTTTCTGCACGAGCGACAACCTCGCTGGAGCTCTGCGCGTGCGGAGCATGAGGCGGCACGAGCCGTCTTTGCCGTGCCCACGGGTCGAGGAGTCATCTGTCGGCGCCGCTTGAAACCATAGTGAGAGAGAGAAAGAGAGAGAGTGAAAAGCGAACTTTATCTGCACTGCGCGAGGAGCGCGCTGTCCACACCTGAAGAGTATTATTTTACACCATGGTCATTGCCGACTACCACACCCTGCGCGTGGGACTCCACACACGCGCACTTCTTTGTGCTTGGGCCATTTACCAGAACGTGTATTGTTTTAGCGGGATGGTATTTCCAAGCAGGGCGATTGGCCGCCGCCATGTCTCTGCTCGTGCGGGCACGCCCGTGGAATTGCAAGCTCGTCTAACCTACGTTCACGCGCATGCTGCACGTGCTTGCCCGCACGGGGCACCAGTGGTGGGCTCCGTGCTCGCAATTGTCTATACTTTTCTGCAACTAAACAAAGAAGGCGTTTTTTGCTAAAAGGTTATTAAAACTTGCGTTTCTAGAAAGTAAAAGAATAAACACAAATGGGGTGAAAGGATTTTGCCACAAAAACATTTCCTGCCAGGTCAGCGCTTTCTGATCGTCGACCCGGGTTTCGGGGGGGTCAGCCGACACGCGTCAGTGCATACCGCGGCGTCGGATGCCGGAGGGACACACTACCGCAGGATGTGCCCTGCGCCGTCACACTTAACCGCTCAATCGCGAACGGGAAACCCGTTTCTAAATCGGAACACAATTCCCGTGTCGATGACGATCCCAATGGATAAAACCAGCTCCAGCATATGGCGCCATAAACACCACCCCAAATGTGTGAATGCCTTTACCGCAGCAATCACCGCGAGAGGGGACCAGTGTGAGCCACCGTGGATTTTGCTGAGGACAGGATGTATTGAATATTGAGTAGACAAATACACTAGAAAACACTAGTGCTTATGAGCACTCAATGTCAGGACGTTACAGCTGGCGGTTATCTCTCAAAGACCCAGAAAAAAGGTGAAAGCAACTATTAGCAAGCAAATTCTTTTAGAAGAAAACTTTCTATTTTTTTTTTTCTAATGGGGTGCGTCTCCCTTCTTCTCCTGCTTCATCACCTCCCCCCCAGGCCCGGCCATTTTCTTTTTAATATTTTAGATGAAATTTGCAGAAAAAAATTTCGTTTCTTTTTTGTTGTTACATATATTATAGAATATAGAAGAGTGTATCCTATCTCTTCAGTGATTTTACTAATTTCCTTTGCAGCTCAGCTCTTTCTGTCAGCTGCTGCAGCCTTTCGTTTCTGTGTTTGTCCGTCAAAGCCCGACCTACGAAAAGGTTTTCCGCGAGGTGAGAAAATCCTCCTCGCAACCCCTCCCATTTCCCCCTCTCCCACTGCTATCTTGATGGAGGAGGACTTTTTTTTTTTTTTTTTTTTTTTGGGGGGGGGGGGGGGGTGGGGCTGGATGAACCGGGATAAGCTACCTGCTTATCCGGACCTTAGATGCAGCTACAAAAGGAGTCCCCCCGCCTTCAACTTAGGAATGTGATAGGGAGAAATGGGAAGGGTGGCGAGGAGGATTTTTCTACCTTGCGGAAAATGTTTTCGAAGGTCGGCCTTTAAGTCGGGTTCACACTGCTCATACAGCGTACAAAAGACACTCTGCAAACACAAGTCACCACAATATCCGTGGTTGGAATGTCGCGTGCCATGTTTCTCGTTCAACTCATTGCCATGCGGCGTTTGAAGCACGGATCACGCAGTAACTCGCGTTCGAATCTGTATGCCGACAGTCTTTTGTATGATGTATAAGCAGTGTGACCCCGGCTTTATGAGTACCGGTATTCTCAAAAAAGCTTATTTTCTACGGAAGCCTTAGGTAGTATATTCATATCCCAAACGGTGCTTTACCTTAAAGGGATACTGAACCATAGAATTTAGTGTCCATTATAAGTGGCGCACGTTCTTTTCACGAGCCAGCAGCCGCCGGTGTGCGCGAGCACTCGCAACGAAAATGACGTCAAAGACCTCCATTCGCGCTTGAGGACAGTGAAATGCATGGGCTTCGGGCCAAAGGAGAATAAAGACAGGCTTTTCATCTCTACAAGAGCTAGCTACATGCTTGTTAGACCAATTAATCGCTTACCTTTTACACCAGACACCACTGTATAGATGAAAAACTTGTCTTTATTCTCCTTTCGCCCGAAGCCCATGCATTTCACTGCCATCTTAACCGCGAATGGAGATCTTTGACGTCATTTTCGTTGCGTGTGCTCGCGCACACCGGCGGCTGCTGGCTCGTGGAAAGAACGTGCGCCACTTATTATGGACACTAAATTCCTTGGTTCAGTATCCTTTAAAGGGCCTCTAACACGCAAAAAAAAAAAAAGTTTTTTTTTCAAGCTAAACGTTGCAATGGCATATCAGGACATTACAAAAAAATTGTTTCACTATAGAGTTGCGTAGTTTTTTATAAAAAATAGAAATACGAGGCGCAATTCAAAGTTCCCGCCGTGCACTGTGACGTAACAGTGTACCGCAAGGTGTCGGGGCGGTTAGAAAGGAGGCATCGAGCGACGTCATTAATAGTGGGTTAACCGGAAGTCGCGTGAGTTTCACTCCTCGTGCTCTCCGCGACCGTGCCTAAGACTTTTTTTTTCGTTTTATTATTCTGCTCTTCGTACGAGCGATCGTAGAAAACGAAGTTTCAGTTCCACTAGCTCTTTATCCCTGCACCGTTGGTTAGTTTGCGTGCTGTAAAATTTGAGGACGAAGAGTCAGTGGATCGACGTGATGGAGGTCAATGATGAAAGCGTTGCGAGTACAAGCCAGTGTACGAGTGCATGCCGTCAGTCCGATGATACAGGGCTATACTGGGCGCAAAACAAGCTATCAAGCTTTGAAAAAAAAAATTTAGAAAGCTCGCAGAAATTAGGATTGCTAGCATAAGACACGCCCGATCGCATTGCTGAAGGTTGAGACACCGAGGTCGTTGAATCATCGGATACTCTCCAGGCTGTAGATGCCTGCCGTCTAAAGATTACGAACTGGTGAGTGTACCAAGTACAAGTAAACGTCGAGCACAAAGTACGTATTTTGTCTAGAACATGAGTAGAGCTTGTTTACTGGGTGCTCATGCGGCCGATGTATGTCTCTAAGAAATGCATGCAGTGTGATCTCTTCTTCAGTTGCTGAAATACCGGGACAGTCCCTCACACAGCACCTTCTAGGCATTGTAGTTGATCACGTCAATTCACTGACTCCGCTTCTTCTACCTTTACAGCAACATTAAGCGATGAAAAGCAAATAAAAGAAACCTTGTCTGCTTGGATCGCTCGTGGAGGTGCGGAGAATAACAAAAATATTTTAAAAAATAATACACGCGCTCGCGGTAAGCACGAGGAGGGATACAACTCACGTGACTTCCGGCGATGCCTCCCTTCTGACCGCCCCGACACCTTGCGGTACACTGTTACGTCACAGTGCACGGCGGGAACTTTGAATTGGGCCTCATATTTCTATTTTTTATACAAAAACTACGCAACTCTATAGTGAAACAATTTGGGTGTATCATCCTCAATAAGCTTATTTGCCGATGACTGTGTAATTTATCGTGAAATAACTAACGATTCTGACGCAACACTACTTCAATGTGACCTGTGTGCTGTATCCGAAGGGTGTAACTTATGGAAAATGACTCTTAACACTAACAAATGCAAATCCATGAGGGTTTCCCGTTGGAACACGTCCCCATCACCATACTCGATTTCTAACAACCTACTGGAATCTGTGACGTCTTACAAATATCTTGGTGTTCACATTACTTCTAATGTTTCATGGAAATTACATACTGATCATATTATAGCTAACGCTAACTCTATGCTTGGATATCTGAAAAGAAACTTCTCTTTAGCCCCAATATCATTAAAATTGCTTCTGTACAAAACTCTGGTTCGATCAAAATTAGAGTACGCCTCGTCAATCTGGGACCCCGGGCATACAACGCTTGTGACTAACGTTGAAGCTGTTCAAAATCGTGGAGTACGTTTTATCTATTCTAACTATCATCGCACCGCTAGTGTATCATCTATGAAAACCTCATTGTCCCTGCCTCTTCTTTCCTTACGGCGAAATATATCTCGTCTATGTTTTTTCTACAAAATTTATCATTTCAACGCTTCACTAAAAGATAAGTTATTCCTTAACCCCGCATATATCTCTTCACGCATTGATCATCGTTTCAAGGTCGGCATTCCTCACTGTGAGACATCAGCATACAACGACTCCTTCATACCAAGAACGTCTTCTGAGTGGAACCACCTTCAAGCATCTTTAGCAGCCATCCCATCACTTGATTTATTTAAAGAAGCGCTTCCCTTAGCAAAAAGAGGCCGTACTTGAAACGAATTTGAAATATATTGAATATGAATATTCATTTTGTATTCATTCTGTATTATTTTGTCCGCATTCGAAATACGCACGTAATGTATTCAAAATATATCATAAATATTGATCAGAAAATATTTTAGATATACCAAAAATATAATTCCTTCCCCCTCAAGATGTCATTTGTGTCCTAAAAAGCGGCTACACAATTTTTTTTATTTTTTTGTTAGTAAATGCATTTTTGTGTAGTATTTGAAGACTACTAAATACATCCCACAACTACACATCGGAAACGAACACAAACACAAAGACCACGACGCACTGGACACATGAATCACAGTCCCGTTGACTGCTCTAGACCCTTATATAGCCTACATATTTAAGGTAATCATTTGGCCGGTGACCAGCTCTGCACTTATTAAGGTTATAAGTATTCTATCTTCTCCTAGGGAGTCTGTCAAATGAGAAACAGTGTTTTGAAGTTCGTGGACGATATCTCTTACTAAAAAGCATTGGTACAACTAATAATAATTTGGCGTTTGGCGCAGTCGCTAAAACAATATCCACAAAAGCGGCTTCTAGAGGAAATGTTATTGCTTCTCTGCATAGCACCACTCAAGATGAAGCGAGTCAAGCTAGTTTCTTTACTTTAAAATAGTAATTTTGCTTTTCTTTACTAGTTGACTATTTAATACGGTCATTAACGTCACTATATTAAAGTCACTACTCACATCACATACAATGGCGAGTATACACATTCAGTGAACTAACGCATGCGCTAACACAATTCCACGCCAAACATATCTGCTCACTGCTCTTGCTGAAGCTTTCCAGCATCAGCAAGTATTGTGGTTGTAGTTCCCGAACCCCGTTTGTGATTGGTGTGCAAGTAACTCATCAGGTGTGTTCTTGATAGAAAAAAAACAAACAATAACATAAACTTCTCTGATTCATCAGTTTGATGCTGCACAACTCAATTGACAAACTAATCAAATGTTGTATTTAGGCAGTTCAATGTACTCCACATCGGCTTGAAGTGAATTTCTGATAGGCAAGCGTTTCATACTTTGGTAGTTTAAGTGAAACTACCAAATTATTGCAGTCAAAACGTACTTAGGGTAAAACAGAACAGTATTTACGATTTCTAGGTATTTTAAGAGCATTCTGCACATATTTTTGATCGCTGCCTTTTTTTAGGGTTGTAGTATACTTTGCATGAAATAAACTAATATTTTAAGAAATCTAATTAAAAGGTATTTTGTGCCTACTAATTTAGTATTTACATATTTCAGAACGCACGAAGAGGACTTCAAATGTAGTTTAAATAAAGGCATTTTAAAACTATTTTCAGAAATATATTTTAGAACTAAGTAAAAAAAAAAGAAGTGTGTATTTTCGGTATATTTTTTGTGTACTTACAATTATGAGCTGTACTTCAAATATACTCAAATTAGAATGTGGTATATTTCAAACGTCTTAGTTTTCGCTAAGGGTTACTAATCACTTTTGTTAATATTTTGTCGAATTGATTGTGTTTAATCACTGCCTTTTACGTTTGTATTTTTTTTTAGTGAATTCTTATATGCCCCGCCCCCTCTGTAATGCCCTATGGGCCCTGAGGGTATTGAAATAAATAAATAAAAATAAATAAATTTTTTTGTAATGTCCTGATATGCCAATTCAACGCCTAGCATAAAAAAAAAAGTTTTTTTTTTTTTTTGGCGCGTCAGAGGTCCTTTAAGCTGGGTCGCACTGCTTATACCTCATGCAAGGGAAAGTCTGCGAAATTATTCTAACGTAAATCACCACGAGATCCGTGCTTCGAGTGCCGCATGGCACTGAGTTCAAGGGGAAGCTTGACACGTGGCATTCGACCCACGGATATTGCGGTGACTTGTCTGCAAACAGTCATTTGTATGATGCATAAGCTGTGTGACCCCGGCTTCAGTGAACCTCTAAATATACATATTTCATGAAAATGGCGCCATTTCATGGAAATGGGGAAGCAAAACTTGACAAACCAAAGCGTCTGTTCGACCCATTTCATTTAAGGAATTCGTGGAATCCCATGCTGATTGGCTGAACGGCTTAGAAAAGTTTCGTTGCTAAGTGTACATTTTAGTCATCTCGACTAAATCATAAACCGCGTATACAGTTGTTGTTTTTTTTTTTGCTTTTTTTTTTGTTAAGACGCGTAATGGTCTTTATAAAATAAAAACAACTAATATAATCAAAGCATATCTTCGGGACGACCGTATATCGCCAGCTGAGGGTCGTTATACCGCCTGCAACTTCGTCTGGTCCTTGTGCGCTTCCTTCGTTTGCTTACCCCCCCCCCCCCCCCCCCAAAAAAAAAAAAAAAATGTGGCCACGTGGGTTTTGCTTAACCCCGACCTCAATCAATGGTGGCGCGGGCTTGGCTGCTTCGTCATCGTGTTGCTCTTTGATTGGCGTGCCCCTCTTTGCGTTCCAGTGCGCTAAAGACGTATTTTAGAAGACTTGCTCGCCATACATGAATTGTTATGAACCATTTTCGAGGCAATCATGACCTGAAATTCTCTCATTGACATCTGAAATATTTGGTGTAACTGGCACCTTCATTTAGAATTTTGTTCTTTAGCTACTATTTATAAGAGCAATTTTTGTTGTTTGGCCAATTCATTAACTAATTACCACACACACCTTGATGTCCGCCGAGACCCATTCGGCTATCCAGAAAGAATCATTTATTTATTTCAAGTACCTGATCTTAATTCATTTTAAGCCCTGATAATAACTGTTCGAACATTTTTTGACAGTGTTGTTTTAACGCGAGGTGGTATAGCCTCCTCTAAACTCACAAAGCCTGGCAGTTCGACGGCGGAGTCATAGAGTGCCCGGTCGCAGATTTGGAGAGCGAGGATCTGGTAGCACAGAGCATCAAAGAGCCTTTTCTCTGGGAGCCTGGACGTCAGCGCACAGCTTTTGCAGCGGCGAGGACCAGAAACGGACTTGTTCCCTCGGGAAAAGTGTGTTTCGGTGTCTCGCCGCAGCGGCGCGCCAGTCAAGTGGCTCTCGTTTCATCTGTTGTCTGCAGCTCCAGCTTTTCCATTTCGGCCGCCAACTTCTCGTGGCGATCTGCCAGGCTTTGTCAGTATATAGCAGTGTTATACACGTTCCTGAAAAAAATAACGAAAGCTCGTTCCTCGTTCCTTCTGATTCTTGGAACGCGTTCCCGTTACAAGTTCCATCTATGAAAAAGGAACTCGGTACCATTACAGTTAAAAAATGGAACGTATCGTTATAGGCAATATCCCACGAGTGACGGTATATTTAATAAACTTAATTTACCGTCCTTTATGGGGCATTTTAGAGAAACGGTGGTCCTCCGACATTTCTGGACCTCTGATTTCAAAACGCCCTACGTTCAGCAGCGTCCAATGAGGCCATCACTTAGATTTGATATACCCCGTATCAGGACCAAATATGGTGAACGTACACGAATGTATTATGTGCCACACGTTTTTAACAACCTGCCTGATAATATAATGAATTTAACGTAAAATCAAAAGCTAAAAAAATCGCTTAGAAACCTCGAACAGTAAAATGAACGTTCCTGTTGTTGTTGTTTTTTTTTGCCTTTAATTGTTTTTTTTTCCTTTTGTTGTTTTTTTTTTCGTTTTACGCGACATGTCTGCATTTCTGAGATCTCGGCGTTATTATTGTTAATCTACCTATGGTCCAGTTATATTGGTACTTTATGGATGATATGTTTTTGCTAGAGTGCAAGTTGTTTGTTTTTGTTTCTTTTGTTCACTTCGACTGCCGAGCCAGGTACACAAGCCCCTGAGGCTTCACCCGGCTCGTTAATGTGTTTTTGTAAACTTACGTGACAAATAAAAACAATGTTCAATGTTCAATGTTAGATATACGTTACATCTGCATTTTGCTGATTACCATATTTAGTTAGATCGAGCAAAGTTTTTTTGTTTTTTTGTTTATCTATCTTATTAAATGGGAACATACTAATTTGAATGCCGTGATGGAAGGGCACCCGGAAAAGAAAACAAGCGGAAGCAGGGTTTCATTTGTTGATATATTCAAGTTTAAAACTCTCAGCTTTTCACCATATTCACGTTTCTGGTGGACGATTCGGACGAGCCAAATGTACTTACCCCACGTTGCACGAGCGTTTTACAACAACTTCACACGTTTCAATCTAACAAAGTCCCTCGTTCGAACTTCACAAAAGTTGCTTCTCGATGTTGCTGTCCGAAAGACGAGCAAGTGAAAGAGTATAGGTAGGGCTTTTGGTAGGTCAGTCTTAAAAACTACAAGTTGTTCTTTGTGAAGGTTGGATTCGTTGTTCACTTTGAAGGGGGGGGGGGGAGGGGGGGGGGACAAGGGGAGGCGGACTAAAGGTTAATTTTTGTGTATCATTTAAGTGACAAATGTTCGGGACACAAAGGTGCGTTCAATGTCTGGTAAACTGTTATTTCGTTGTAACTGTAGGTCCCTTTGTGGAATTTTAGTGATGGCTGTAGTAGGCCTTAGGTTTCTGGGTGTATGAGCATTCGTGGAAGCAGAGAAAGTAGCTGAGTTTGAAACTTCCCTCTTTCTGTGTCTCTTCATTCGACTACAAGTTTTGCTTTTTGTACCGCATTTTCGGGCACTAGCTCTCATGCACCCGATGGTTACCAAGCGAGGACCACAAAAACAAACCTAAGATAAGTAACCAAAACGTTAACGAGATCCTGGTCTTCGTAAAGATATTGTTTTTATACTTTTAAAATTTCCCTCTTAGAAATAAAATAAAAATTACCACGCTGGACGAAAAAAAGGAACGCCGTTCCTTTTTCCGTTCCAGTAAAAATGTTATGAGTTCCCGTTCCAGTTCCAGTTCCACCTATGCAAAATGGAACGGCGGCGTTCCTTCGCTCCTCCTAAAAGGAACGCCGTTCCGTACAACACGGGTATATAGACCCGTTGCTCTCGGGCAGGGGGCGCGAGCGCGTCCGCAAGACGCGACCATGTTATGCTGGCAGCACCATCCAGGCGGCGCTCTAACGTTTGATCTTGCACGTGCCACGTTCGAATGAAAGCATCGGTCAGCAACTGTAGACGCGAGATAACAAAACGTCTAAAAAAAAAAGAAAAACAAAAAAAAATATGCAGCTCGTGGCCTCGGCGTCCCAATCAGCTTTATTATTTAATTGCGTTCTTTCATAGCTTCCGTGAGCCCGTATGTCTCAATTTACATGATAGCGAGGCCGAAGCTACTTGCAAAAACATGTTCCCCTGAACGATGCTCGCACTGCACGAGAGCGCGTGCTTGGAAGGGACACTGCAAGCTCAGAGCTCGCTCTTGTAGCCTCTGCTACGCTGCACTTAGAATGGAACGAAGTATAAAAAAACTGTAGTGGGGAAGCGTGATGACGCACGTTCGAAACGCGAGCCAAATATTCTATTTAGCTCGCCTGGAGCGCTGCTCAAAACTTGAGAGCTACGGGCCTATAGGCCCGTAGCTCTCAAGTTTTGAGCAGCGCTCCAGGCGAGCAAAATAGGATATTTGGCTCGCGTTTCGAACATGCGTTAATACGCTTCCCCACTACAGTTTTTTATACTCCATTCCATTATAAGTGCCAGCGTAGCAGAGGCTACAAGAGCGAGCTCCGAGCTTTCAGTGTCCCTGCCAAGCACGCGCGCTCGTGCAGTGCGAGCATCGTTCAGGGGAACATGCTTTAGCAAGTATAGCTTTGGCTTCGCTATCAAGTAAAGTAAAACATACGGGCTCACGGAAGCTACGAAAGAGAGCAATAAAATAATAAAGCTGAAAGGAATGTTCAATGGGACGCCGAGGCCACGAGCTGCATATTTTTTTTTTATTTTAGTTTTTGTTTTAGACGTTTTGTTTTCGCGCGTTTACAGATGCTGGCAGATGCTTGCATTCGAACGTGGCACGTGCAAAATCGAACGTTACAGCGCCGCATGGATGGTGCTGCCAGCATAACATGGTCGCGTCTTGCGGACGCGCTCGCGCCCCCTGCCCGAGAGCAACGGGTCTATAGGAGGCTATGGCATGGGACACGGGCTGGAGGCCGAGGACGTTCGAAAGGCACGTCCTACCTTCTCACTCTGTCAGTTATAATTGTCGATAAAAGCTTGCAACTAGCAGTCTCCGACGTAAGAAAAAAATGGCGTGTGAAGTGTATATACGGATTTATACGAATGTATATTTGTGTGGTGGTGTCTTTATATATCACTGCCTTTCTCTTAAATGCGGAGCCCTTCCCTCCCTTCCAAAAGTTACGGTCGCGACATCGAAGTGCATTGGCACGCGCGGTAGAGTGAGGTACTTACATTATTATACTCTTCGTCTCAAGCGCATGAGCGGGTCGCGGGACGAGGCACTCACTGGATGGCCTTGGTCATCACGATGCTTCGAAAGAGAAAGGAATGGACTGTAGAGGAGATGGCTAAACAAAAGCGACGAGACGTGCCGAAGGTGACCGTGCTAGACGTGTCAAAGGAACGTAGGAGGAGAGGGAAGGACGTTTGTCTAGGGATAGAGAAAAAAGCCTTCCTAGAAGGCATGCAATATGCTATCGCCTTTTGACGTAGTTTGCAGCGAAGCACCAAAAAAACCACAGGCCTCTTTTTTCTTTTATAATTTTACTTGAGAGTTGTCTGCACTTATTCTGCAGGTTGGTGTATATAGGTTGTTGAGGTGTTCAAGGTGCTGGGGATCATAGACCTTTGTCTTCTAAATTATAGTTGTTTTTTTATTCATTACGGAGTATATTTAAATGTGTTTACACTCCCTGCCTTATTCCTTTTGCCCCGCAGTAATTTTAAAATATACAATATCAAATGTTTCTAGTGACTCCTTCGGTGTCGCTTTGTGACGTGGTTTTACGACACTGACGATGCAAAAATATCTTTTCGTAACATTGTGACACTCCAGTTGTGAGAACGTCACAAAATGCAATATCCCGGTGACTCGCATTCTGTTTGTACCTCCCCAATAAACTGGAGTCATGTGTGCTGGAACCCGCCTTGGGGGACCATCTAAGTTCCTTACCGCTGAAATTGAAAGCAGATATAGAACAAAATGACCTGTTTTGGGGAATATCTTGCACCAGTAGATCGACGAAACTGCGTGTTTTTATTAGTTTTATTTTATTTCTGGAGAAGAACCTAATGCGCCACGTGTTTTATGCGCAACACCAGAATGCAATTAAATCTACGTAGGCGTTCACAAAAACGACGGATTATTGCTGGGGCGACTGCCAACTGTGAAGAATGAATGAAATGAATAAAAGTTTCTTCCATCTTTGTCGTGATAGGCTTTTTATGTGCACAACTTTCTTCTCATTATTTTGCTATATTTGATTTCTCCCAGCTGGTGCTCTTAAATTCTGATATATATATATATATATATCTTTTTGCTGTCAAAAACTAGGAATGTCTGTCAGTCATTCATAGCATATCAGACCGTGCTGTAGCTAAAAAAAAAAATAAAAATTATATAAACATAAAAACTCACGGGGAAGAAAACTATAAATTTATTATTAACCAGATTCGATTCTTTTTTTACATTAGTGACAGTTTGCGGTTTATTTAGGCTCAAGACACGCGAATTTAGCGCAGGTTTAAGAAAAAACCTTGGGTCTCGACTTTTTGAGTTGAGTAAAATGACCGGCACAGTTGTGATGTAGGAGGTTCGCAATGTCAAAACAGAACAAAAAACCGCACGGGTTTGGTCTACAGTTTAAGATGACAAACTTCGAAAAGGTTGTGTGCTGTAGGTCAAACTCGTACAAACCCGAAATGGAAAATAATAATTTAAAAATTCTTCGCGCTTTAATTCACTGTCAAGTGTAATATCCTTGATAAACGATCAGAAACGTTTAGAATATTTTGGAAGTTTCGTCCTTCACGCTCGACTTATTTAAAACGTGTTTTACGATGTCGCACGTGAATTAACTTGTAAGCATAAACATATTTAGCGAGTAAAGGTCACCGCTCCAGAGAGATGTCTCACTCGGTAGTTCGATCAAAAAAACAAACAAAAAAACATGTAGCCATACCCGCGAAACCGGGTTTCGCGCATTACAAGTCAATATGTCCTGACATCAAACAACTTATAATTGTACAAAAAAGCTGAACGTTCGCTTATACGAAACTAAGCAACCAGGTGCGAAAATAAATATAAAATAAGATTATGAAACGTGTTACGAAGCAAGTTACAGCATGTACCAAGGCCTAGATGAATTTATAAATAAATGTAAGCGTAAAATAAACAAGTGGTACTAATAAATAAAAATAAACCGAGGAGCCTGTCAGTGGCGGTAAGAACACGAACAAAAATTAAACGAGGAAGTCAAGGGAGAGCACGTGCCCTCCTTTAAAGAGATTCACGCTACGATTCGATTATATTTGACGTGGGACTACGTCGATCTCCTCGCTTGGAAGCGGGTGTAAAGTTGGGCGTCGATATCACGGAAACTTGGTCAAGCCAGCTGACGTCGGGTCACGTGAGCTCACGTCACGTGATATATACATTATGCAATTGGGGGGGGGGGGGGGGGGGCAGGTTCCTAATTCCGTGAGATTCTAGATTTGATTTTGGCGTGTCCCCAAATTTTCAAAATCGAAAAAAAAAAAATCTGGATTTTGGTATTGGACCTTCTTATTATCGCCAATCCTAATTGTTCCCAGACAAAACTTGCTCGAGTATTCCTTCAATATAAGCGTCGATACATTACAATCACTGAGCCCCTGGACGTTGTCGCTGGAAACCTAGTTTTCTTTTCGTCCCCTTCCACCACTTCACTCCCGCCGTGGTAAAGAGAGTAATATCCGCCCCGCTTTCCCTACTCTAAAGCTTAGGCGTTCAGCAGCTTTCACCGTTATAAGAACACAACCCTTTTTCTCTCCTCGAAGCACAAATAGTCTGATCCGGAATGAAAAACGCAACAGCGGATTTTGTAGTGACCGAAACAGATCAGTGTTGTGATCACATCTCCTCCGTTATCCTGTACGAGCCTTGACGATATAAACGGTGAATCCCCTTTTGACACCAGTCAGAAAAAGTGTTATCATCTCGGGAAAAAAAAAAAAACGCAATCGAAGTTTATAAAAACAGTTAGAAACCGCTAGATACTCAAAGCAGAGCGAAAATCGCCTTATAATACTACGATTAGTTTAAAAAGAGTGCAAAAAATAAAATAACCTTGAAAGGAAAACTTTCCTTTTCACCCCTGGTTCTAGGGTGTTGCCACAGCTGCCGAAGTACACCGGTCTCTATCGTTCTAAAGTTTGGTCCAACATTTGGTCACAGTTCGAAGCTTCAATGATTACATTCACATGTTTTGCACGAGTTTTGTTTTACAGTATTTGCATCTCACATGTCTGATCTTGCTTAGAACTTCCGCAACGTCTCCAATTTTAGCATTATTTTCCCCCACTATTTCAGCGCTTTTTGTGCATAGTCACTGCATCTGGACTCATTTCATCTCACAGACCTCAAACAAAACATGCGAACATTCACGCATAAAAATAATTCGAAGCTTTTTTCGATGCTTGTCAAAAGAACATTTCAAGTGCATCACGGGCGTTACACTCACTGGCCTCAAGTTCGTTGAGTGTAAGCAAGGATGATGAGCCAGTGATTAACCTGCCACAAAGCCTAAGCTGTTCATAATTGATAAGTAAAAAATATACAGCATTTAGACCTCCGGGAAAAAAAACAAAACACTAATATGACTTGAAAACCACGAAAAATACCGCCACCTGCGAAAAGGCCATTGCTCCCGCTTGACAACAAAAAGACCCGCCAAATTGAGCGGGAAACCGCTAAATTTGCAACACTGGTTCGAGATTTTGAGGGATCTGACCAGACAAACTTGGAAAATGCCGTCTTTTCTTCTTAGTCATTGTGGCCTTAAAATTGTGAGTTTTTCGAATAAACCTTGATTGACGAAAATTTTACTGCCTAGTGTTGTTTTTTTTAATTTTTACTATATATTCGAGAACAGATAACCCACCCTATCTACACCATGACTCCATTATTTTTTAGAAGCTTCATAGGTTATTTCAACCTATAGACTACAGTGTAGTATTTTCATTCGTAAGAGTTTATGCCTATTAAGGCGGAACAGCTGCATTTTGCTTATTGTTGAAAAACAGCACCAAAGATTATGGAGATAACGCTCGCATTTATATCCACTATTTTGCACTTTTTGAACGCTCGGTTTCACCAAACACCGTCCCCGTTCCGGTGAGTCGTAACCGCGGCCATGCTAGTGAACACTTTCCGCCATTTACCCAAATTTGTTTGCATGTATAGGCCATTCTTTATCAGTGTCATTCTCTGGTGCTGATGAATCGCAGAATCCCGGTAGGGGTCTCTGCCAACGACAGAACTCAAGAAACACGATTGATAGCGCGTTTTGCGGATTACGCAAAACGCGTATAATTGTGCGTAATCCGCCTTTTTTTTTCGTGGATATTGCCAGGACGAGCCGAATGTTTAAAATCCGACGCGTGGAAACTTAGAACAATGACCCGCTTGTATGAAAACAGATGTCCTGGTCGATGCTTCTTTATCTGGACGACTACTCTAGATGATGTAGTCTATCACGACACAAAACAACCTCGATGGAGCTGAAAAACGCTACATCACGCATGCATCAATTATCGCGAGTACGAGCTGAATAATAGGTCAGGTCATTCCAGTTTGTAGGGTGGTTTCACGTGAAATATATCCCAATAAAAATGCAAAGTGCACTAGCCCATAATTCTTATCTTGTCTTGTGGGATTCTAACCTTCAACGCCCTGCGTTTTGAACATGCTGATTCTTGTTTCGATTGAGCGGGTGGTTGTTGCAGTCGTCTGACCTCTGAACAGAGCAACGCAACAGGATGGTCTGTCTTATATTGATTAGGACCTTCGTAACTTTCCCTTTTGCCCGGCTTACACCAACCATCAAACCTCAACGTTATATTGATCAGACACCTAACGGAAGGCATGCCACCTGAAAGAGAATCTAGTGCTCTCGAGATAACAATATGAATCAAATTAGAGACTGACCTAGGTCACACGGAATAGTCACGAGGCACTTTTAACCACTTAAGCTGTAACATATGTATAAGTACAACCAGAGTCCTTCAACACGCTGCTGGCCACAAAACTTCTTCGTAACGCTATGGGAAAGCTTGATACCCGACCACGCGTGGCGCTAGCGACAACAAGGGAGCGAAGAGCCGCCAATCGAGCCAGCACTGCTGGGAGTGGGATCGTAATTTCGAACCCTCTCCGAAGTGAACCAACAAAAGATCGCGGCGACGCGTCATCGCGCTGGCAGCGTTTCTCGTTAATGTAAGTGTCTTCAGCTCTGTTCGCTCAGTCAACTTTTCAAACTTTCTTTTCTACAACATTCTCCAATTAATATTACCCTTCATTACGTCTTCTTGCCTCAAAATGAATTCTCAATACCGCTATCACTGTGAACATTCAAAGCCGAGAGTAGCACCATCAAGTACAGGCACTGTGAACCCGTACACTCAGTTTCCTGGATCTTTTCGCTTGCGAAATATAGTTTTGTTTCAAAACAGACGAAAAAACAAAGCTTATTTTTAAGTTTTATTCCAAGGGATCAATAGAGAATGATCAATGGTTGCATACAATAATAAATTACAGGCGCAACAAAATGTCTGTCCGAGAAATTGTCTTCTGAAAACTAGACGTCATCACGAATTTTGGGTACCTCACTGAGAGTGGGGTGACCAAACAAAAATTCCTTTACTGAACTGTAGCGAAGCTGGCGGCAGCAGTTGACCCTGTACGAAGCCTTGGTAGAGGTTTCGTGGCAAGTAGCACATTGAAGGGCTCTGGTATAACTCATCCATGACTCGGCCAACGGAACGGCATGGTGAAATGCCAAGGAATCGATACATAAGAAAATTTATACGCTCGCAACTGTTCCAGCTCCTACTTTTTTTTCTGAGGTTGGGGAGGCTCATTCCTCAGAATAAAATCGTATACCCTTTAAGGCGGTAGAAACAGAAGAAAACGTAGAAATTACGCGCGTGCCAATGCTCTTAAATATTGTGTATTAGCGCATCGCAGGCTAAATCTCGGCTTCGGATCCAGGGATTAGTTCTGTATTTTAACCTAACATGTGCCAATTTTGATTGGGGCGAGCATCTTAGCGGTGTGCTGTCAGGCAATCTTTACCGGGTAAGGCACATTAAATACTCGAATTTAGCAGTCGTGATGTACTGTCTCACTGCATTGTTCTTCTAAAGCATTGACCCAGCGTTTCAATACCTCATGTGCAATCTTAATAAATAAACGTGTACAAGCTCCCAAAATATTCATAGTCACACACAAACAAACTTCGTGATGTGATTCTATTTTCTGGTAAATAATTAAAACGCGAAAGCACGTACGATGTTTCCTAAAAATATACTTCGAGAGCTTGGTGCCGTAACTTACGTACTTAGAAATAGATACTTTACGAGAACCGCTGATAAAAAAAATAAAAATATATAATTTTAGCATTTATTTTGTTCGTATTTTACTTTTGTTTTAGTACACGCAAGTTGATATTGAAATTGGCAAATCCTCTCCCGGTAAGACACTTCAAAAATCTAAGATTTACGCGTTGCTCAGTATGCGCCTCAAGTTGCGACTAACAAGGACAAACATAGAAGAAAAGGCTGTATACATCCATTAAAATAATTAACCCCGGTATATATCTTCTGCTTTTTCTGAAAATGACACCCGGAAAATAAGAACTTTAGCTAGAGCGAAATAAGCTAATTTATACAAGTTGTTCTCTTTTTTTTTTTTTTAAGCTTCACAAATTTGTTGAAAAAATACCGTGAAAGCTACACTTATGCAGCTTGTGGAGGAGAGTTATAAGGCCAGGGGGACATTATGCGGGTAGCTAATCTTTGCGGTAAGTCGGCTAATTAATTAGAGTTTGTTAATTAACTTTTTAATCAGTTAAAATAGACATATGGTTCCAATTAGAAGCTTAGTGAGCGTCATCGAAAAACACTAAATCAACTCTTTTTAGAACAACTTGAATCTCTTGGAAAACTCGGGGGCGCATTAAAGTTAGTACTCGTGCAGCAGGCACAAAGCTAGCAGCGGCAGAGCGCGATGATAATCTAATCATCCGCGTTACGCAACCGCTAGCCTTGTACCTGCTCCACGAGTGGTAACTTCAGTGGACTACTGCGCTTCTCACGCGCTCAAAGTCTTTTTGAAAATTACTGATTTAGTGGCTTTCGATGACGCTCAACAAGTTTTTAATTAGAACCATATGTATATTTATTAATTAAAACGTAATTAATTCATTGTAATTAATTAGCCGACTGATCGTTACGACTAGCCCCCTATACTATGTTCTTCTGGCCGTATCACTCACCTGCACAAACCGCGTAAATGTAACTTTCACGGCTTTTCTAAGCAAATCTGTAAAACTTAAAAAAAAACGCCCAGTACAGCTACAACCACTGGCAACTGAAAAAAAAAAAAAGTATATCCTGGCCTATTAAAACTAAAGCGAGAGTACAAGCAAGCTAGTTTAAGGCACTAGACATAGTACCCCGTGAGCAGGAGATAAAAAAAAAACACACACACAACTAAAAAAAAGGTTTGTGTCGTCTGTTTAAATGTTTGTACCCCTGCTCTTCGTTTACGATGTGTGCGGCTTATCGCGTCACGCTTCTTTCTCCGTGATTCGCTGTTTGGCGTCTTAAAAATATAATGCCGCAATCTGATTGACTGCGGATAGCTAATGAGATGCACGCGACGTCTCTTAAGTTGTCAGAAAAAAAATATAGGTCAAGGAATATTTGGGCCCAGGTACAAGGCACTGATTATGAAGGTTTTCATTTCATTTCATTTATTGATCCCTTAAACGCACACATGGGGCTTTATATAAAACAGAGGGGGGGGGGGGGGGGGGGCAGGCAGTCTTTATAATTCAGGTACACAGTATAAACAAGAAAAGCAAACAAATGATAAAAAAACAAGTGGGCTACAGGCCGTAAAAGGTGACAAGTGCTTCTCTAAGTGTTGAGATATCCGATAGAGTTACTACCGAGTCTGGTAATTTATTCCAAATAGTAATAAAAAGCTGCAGAGGAGGAAATTTAAATGTATTTGCACTAGGAACGGATAAAAGAAGCTTGCAGGAGTTATCTAAGCGACGGGAGGTGTGAGGTGCAGGTGTGCACTATAAAGATCTCTGCAAAGGAAGGTGACAATAAAAGTTGTGTAGCATGGTTAAGGCTGATATCGTCCTACGTGTTTTAAGAGAGGGGAGGACAACTTGAGTTTTTAGTGCACTAACGCTAGCCGTGAAATTATAATTTCTATGGCTAAACCATATCGCTCGGTTTTGGAATGCCTCTAACAGCTCTTCTAGAAATAACTGATAGGGATTGCAAACCGATGAGGGGTACTCTCGCTGGGGACGAGCAAGTGAGGTGTATGCTAAAAGTTCAGTTTCCTCGGAGGCGAGAAAAAGGTTACGTCGCAAAAAGCCGAGCGTCTAGTTAGCTTTGCTGACAATGTTAGTTATATGGCATTCCCATGAAAGACGGCTTGTTAAGTAAACCCCGAGGTACTTACTAAGTTGGTACATTTTCTATAGTATTACCGGAAAGGTAGTATTAAAAGTCTATTGTATTATGTTTCGTAGTAAACGTCATTTGTTGGTCTTTTTACGTTTATTTGCATCTGCCACCTTTCACACAGAGGTTCGATAGCCTGAAAATCAGCTTGGAGTTGCGCACACTTAGAGCGATTGGTTATTTTTGAATACACAACACAGTCATCAGCATATATCTAATTGAAGACTTAAATAATTTGCCCATAACTCCCTCAATTTCACTCAGTGTATCGGACCGAAATCCCCGGAAAAAATCGCACGTGAAGTCAGTACCTTGTGCTCCAACAACCCTGGAGCCTTTACTGTCCCGAAAGGCACCAAAACACTCAGTGCCGTAGAACCGAACCGAGCATGGCGAAATGTCATGCTCACTGCGAAGCGCAGTAATTCTTTTTTTTTTGTGTGTGTGTGTGTGTGTGGTTTTCTAGGTTTAAACAAATTTTGGGCCTTCTCAGTCGCCAAATTCTCTCCGTATATTGCAGCGATTCACTTTCTTAAGTGATTTTTTTTTTTCGGGAATGTAGACGCTCCAGTGTTTCTAGAGTGTATACGAAGGCCTCCAGGTCACCGTTCAGCAAACGACCGTTCAGCAAACGACGTCTCAGCCACCACGCCGCGTCGTATTCTAACGCAGAAACCCGGTGAGGTCTCGCAGCATCAGCGAGAGAGCTGCACACTCCGGACGACATCACCGTAACGCACAGCCGGACGCACCGCCAGTATTCCGGGATGGGGTGTCCGATCAGCGTCCTCTCACCTGGTTGCACATGACCCCGGAGGAGAGCCGACGCCGAGGAGCAGAAGAACGCACCACAACCGTCCGGAGGGCGAGACGAAAAAACTAGGGGCTGGCCGCAAAGCCGAATCGCTTTTATGCCCTTCGAGCAACACGCTCTCTCTATTTACCCCTCTCTCTCTCTTTCATACAGACACCCCGCTCCCCGTTTGATGGAGAACGGCCGGACTACGCTACCCCCTCGGAAACAATGAAGAGCTGCCCCCAGGAAGAGCCAGGCAGGAAAGACGCCTTTGCCGGGCTGCTGCCGCTGCCGGCGTCACTACCAACAAAAGAAGAAAAAAAAAAAAAACTCGCTCTGCTTGGCCCTCTTTCCCCCGCAACAACACTTTTGTCGCATCGAGGGGGGTTGGAAGAGCAGCATGCCTGTCGGAACGAGTGGC
Source organism: Ixodes persulcatus (assembly GCA_013358835.2). Lineage (NCBI taxonomy): Eukaryota > Metazoa > Arthropoda > Arachnida > Ixodida > Ixodidae > Ixodes > Ixodes persulcatus. The sequence goes on along the minus strand of JABSTQ010009472.1, from coordinate 311,642 downwards.
GGAATCGTGCCTTTTAGCCGTAAGTCGGCGTGTCGGCGTGTAACCAAGCAGGGGACCCCCCCTCGATTTAGAAATGATTCCTCTTTTCTTCGCTTTCTTCTTTTTCTTTTTCTTGAACACGCGCTAAAGGATAATATGGTCCTCACGTACACATAGAGCGTAAAAAGAAAAGAAAAACATAATAACAGCGACGTCGGCCGCAAGAATGGCACGTCGGCGTGGAAATATGCGTTCCTCTTCAGGGCAGCGTAGAGCGACTCGAGAGAGCCGGGGCGAAATATATGATTTAGATCTTGATTTTTAGCTCGCTATTTCTGTAAACCGAGTTGCGCGTTTCGGGAAGAGGGAAACGGTTCTTTCTCGGTGGTCTAACTTCATTTCACGCTTCTAAACGTTACCCAAAAAAGGCGTCGAGGACGCTCTACGCTCGTTATGCGTCTCACATCCGGTCACTTGGCGGAGTCCTTGTGCACTCGGCTCCGTGTGCCCCTCCGCACCGTGCACGTTAGGGGACAAGTCCGTGACAACGCCGTGCAGTATGATAGCAGCTGTGCCTAATAATGCCAGGTAACGTGTTACTTAATCATTTACGCCAAGAGGCGCCTTCCCGGCACCTTGATGTTTCCTTTCTACTGTCCGAGAAAGTGATGCGACGAGTCTAGAGGAAGTCAAATCCCTTTCAACTTGGGGATCATTGCAATGTGGAGACGATGTCAACATTGTCATATTAAGGGCATTAACATCCAGCACTCCATTCTCTTTGTGACTGGCACCGAAGAAAGCATTCCCGCCATCCAGGGGTAATGCATACAATTTAGGTGTCATTTATTCCTACTGGGAACTCGGCCAAACCTGGCAGCATAAGAGACTCACATTTACGTTGGATAGCCTCTCACCGGCACGAACAGCTTAATAACAACTAGACGTAGCCCGCGCTCGCCATCTAATATATCTATCTATATATATATACAGGGTGTTTCAGAGAACTCAGGCCAAATCGCTCCTCCGAAAACTACTCATCGCAACGAAAAAGGGCTTGTGTCGTTTTGGTCCTGGGCCAAGGGCGCATTTAGGAAAATTATTAAAGTCCGCGATAATTAAGTTGTTAATTATTTCTGCGCAATTAACTTTTTTTAATATTGTGTTTAAGGGCATGGTTTCAATTAGAAAATTGCTCAGCATGGTCGAAAAACACTAAATCAACAAATTGCAGAACGATAGAAGACACGCAAAGCATTTTACGCCTTTCTGAAAAACCGCACAAATTCGACGGATTTTTAAGTTTCGGTTTGCTATCGGAGCGCATCTCCGCCCCGACGGTACCGCGCCCCGTGGAGAGATAGTGCAACCAGCCTCTGCTGCGTCGCGCGACGACAGCGCAGCAGAGGTTGGTTGCACTATCTCTCCACGGGGCGCGGTACCGTCGGGGCGGAGATGCGCTCCGATAGCAAACCGAAACTTAAAAATCCGTCGAATTTGTGCGGTTTTTCAGAAAGGCGTAAAATGCTTTGCGTGTCTTCTATCGTTCTGCAATTTGTTGATTTAGTGTTTTTCGACCATGCTGAGCAATTTTCTAATTGAAACCATGCCCTTAAACACAATATTAAAAAAGTTAATTGCGCAGAAGTAATTAAGAACTTAATTATCCCGAACTTTAATAATTTTCCTAAATGGGCCCCTGGCCCAGGGCCAAAACGACACAAGCCTTTTTTCGTTGCGATGAGTAGTTTTCGCAGGAGCGATTTGGCCTGAGTTCTCTGAAACACCCTGTATATATATATATTGAACATAAAATTGTAGATCCACATGCAAAATGAAATATTGATAATATATTTCTTTACGGTGAATGACTACTGCTAGTTACATGTGCCATGTGTGAAGATGTGAAGATAGTAGTCATCATGCATCATCATTTATCATGCTTAAAACGATGTGTTTACAATGTATATATTTTCAAGCTTCCTATCTTGTTGTGTTCCTGCTGATTGCTGTGAAGGTGTTGATAGAAAAGGACTTTTTTTCCGCAGCATCCCAGACACTTGCATGTCTTAAACAAGCTCATTATTATTATTGTTTTATTATTGCAAACATCCTACCAGATCGCGTTCTTCACTCAAGAACTTTCATCAGAAATCTACCGGAAAGCGACAAACGTAGCAATAATCAGACACCATCTATCATTCTGGAGCTGCCACAAACAACAAGAAACACAGGTACCTGCACCCGTCCACACCTGCCATTGCACATCGAGATAGTTCGCAACCTCGTGTGCAGTTACGGGATAGGGGCTGCCCACAGCATGCCGGCTTTCGGAGGCAGACGCTAAACAAATATGAAACCATATTGATGTCAATATTTTACCGAGTACCGCATAGAAGCGGCCTTTGTAAATAATACGGACATAAAAGTGAAGAATTTCTCCAGACAAAAGTGCACTTTCGAAAACACTCAATGGCCCTGGCCAGACGAGTACTAGGTTGTCATATATTCACGTTTGTGCATTAGTTCAAATATTTCAACAATGCACGGCAATATTATACCACAAGTATCTATGAAAGCGTCCCTCCTGAATGCATACAAAATTAATCATTTTAACTATTTGCATTTACAATATAACAGTTTCCGTCGCAACGTGTCCGTACAGAATCGGCAGCAGGGGCAGGTTGACACATTAGCCGCTAAATATGTTTAAATGGAGAAAGGGGCTAGTCGCTAAATGATTATTTAAGCAATAGTAGGCGTAAAACATGGACAGAAGGAGAGGGGCACAACACGAAGTGCTACTTTCATTTGAAGGTTTATTGAGGCAAACGAGACTATTTTTAAACCCTATCAGGTTGCTGGATAAAAATTCAAATTTCTTATTGGATAGGTCAAATGACGGTGCATTTCTGCTGCCCCCTCCTCCAATTGTCTGTTTCATACAGCTCCTGGAATAACTTGCTTCTTAAACTAATATATATATATATATATATATATATATATATATATATATATATATATACATCTAACGGGCATGGTGGCGGGGGGCCGAAGGCGTGGGTATAACTGAGAAGAAAAGAAAACCCTTGGTGAAAATAGCAACAACGGACGGTTTATTCCGTCAAAGTCCGGCCTTCGTCAGGAAGCTTCCTGACGAAGGCCGGACTCCGGCCGAAACGTCGAAGAATAAACCGTCCGTTGTTTCTGTTTTCACCAAGGTTTTTCTTTTCTTCTCAGTTTTATATATATATATATATATATATATATATATATATATATATATATATATATATATATATATATATATATATATATATATATATATATATATATCAGGGATGGGCAGTATTTCAAATACAAGTATTTGAAATACGTATTTCAAATACTTTGTGTATTTCGCATTTGTATTTAATTACAAATTGGGTAATGTATTTCACGTGTGTATTTAAATACTAAAACGAGGGTATTTCAAATAATATTGTAATTAAATACAATTTTGTGGGCGAAAATACATCCCTCAAATTTACTGTCACGACTCATTTTGCTCATCCTAAGACGTGTCCAAAGCTGCTTTTTCTTCCTCTCAATGCCAACGGCAACAACAAACCAAGAAACTCTTCATCTCTTCATACACCAGTGCTAGTCCAGGGCAAGAATAGTGACGAAATCAACGTTCACAGGCAGACTGGCTACATAAATGCCTGTGACAAACTTGGGATGCTTTCCAGCCTGATTTCCATCCATACATTTGCCTGGAACATTCTAAATGCGCGGGTCGTCCAGAGTTTCGTAACTGGTACGAGTTGAAACAATAAAAAAGTCTCTAGCTAGTGCTGCGCGTCTTGGTCGTCTCGGTTCTTTGTTGGTCTATACCAAAATGTAATCGACAAAGAAAGCTGCTTGAAGCTCTGTACTTTTTTTCACCTATTACGTCCAAACTGATTACATTTTTTGTGATTATATTTCTATTACGTTACTAGAGCCTCGCACACTAACTCCGGAGTGTGTGATGCAAAATTAAAATGAGATACCCAGAAACCCGTTGCAGGTGTCCTGAAGTCGCTGACGCAGATTTTGAGGAATGTATTTGGAAAAGTATTTGGAGGAGACCAAATACATTTGGTTGTATTTTTATCTTGTACTTAAATGCTTTTTTGGAAATGTAATTAGATTTGTAATTAAATACATTTTTGACGAAGTATTTTGTATTTGTATTTAGATACATATTTGCATGTATTTTGCCCATCCCTGATATATATATATATATTAAATCTAGAACAGAGGCGCATAGGCATATATCACAATTAATAGTCAGGTTGCCAAAAAGGCCATTTTTTTTACCGATGACTCGTGCTCGCGTGCCCTATCGCTGACGCATATTCCTGTTTGGCCCATGTATGCTATTCCGCAGCGCGTCGAAATTTTATAGACGACAAAAGTGTCACATTCTACGTAATGCTTAGAGTATTTCTGTCCACGCAAATCTCATTAATCCTTGTTGTTTGTTTTCGATCATAGACCGGAAAGTTCTGAGAGGGTCGAAAAAACCACTGTCGCTTATAAAATCGCTACGACTTTCTTGAGGTTGTGTGAAAGCTTGTGAATGTACAAAATGACCACGGGTTGCTTTTTCATTTCTTCGAGACAAGTGTCTTGGACACTTCCTTCGGAAAACGCTCACGTCGGTTCGCTAATTTGAGGCGGTCTACCTGGATATGCTTGCATGACTTTGCAGAGGACGATCTCATTAAAAAGAAAGCGATCCCTCTTTTCACTAATTCTGAATGCGCGGAATTGAAAGGCAAAGCCCCTTTCTTTGAACGCGGTTGATATTTCCAGCACACGTGCTCCTCCTGAACGTCCAGGCTTAAATAATATATTGCAATTTATTAGACGTGATAGCTTGGTAAGCGAAAGTCAGACCATGTGAATTCGATGTAAAGTTTTGCAACATTCTTAGAATAAGGTTATTAGGGAGTTTCAGAATAGCGTACGCAAAAGCTTCGATCACGCAAAGAATAGCGTCGTCGCCCCTTGCATCCGCACAACGCTAACCGCGTTTTGCTCTTTCCGTGCGATAATTTAGCGTACGCTATTTTTGAGGAATTGCATTACGTACGCAGAATCCTTGCATTTCTCTAAGGAGGATTCGTGAATGCGCCAGAATTCGGCTAAAGCCATGACTCGGAGCTGGACTGAACGAAATTCCAAATTGGCGTCTCCCAGGGCCACTGCTGAGGTGGCTGTGACCGCTTTTGCGGTCGTCGTGAGCGCGACGTCGGCGGCCTCCTTGCGGCCGTGGCTTTTAATACAGGACGGCATTGCACTACTACGGAATGTGCACGTTACACACGGTTTGGAAGGCCCAGCAATGTGGGCACCGGATCACCGGCAACTTGCTGCTTGCAAGTTGCCGGGAATCGTTGCGAACATTTTGTAGCGTCAGCTACACTGGCCGAGGTTCAGCAGTTTCGCGTGACTCCTGGACAGCCGTGCTGCGCATGCGCGAGGAGCAGTGACGTCACACAGCGCACAGATGGCGCAAAAAAGTCAAATTTGGGGGTTTTACGTGCCAAACCAACGACGGGCATCTGGCACGCCCCAGCGGAGGACTGAGGATTAATTTGGACCACCTGGTGATCTTTTGACGTGCAACCGAAAGCTCGGTTACACGGCGCCTCCTTCGCAATAAGCCTCCGTCAGATTGCGGGCACCTCGGCCGGGATTCGAACCCGCCACATGGGGATCCGTAGGCCAGCGCTCTCGCCTCGGAGCCACCGAGGCGGCTGCACAGCTGGCGCGCCGGAGCCGCCGCCGCCGTGCGCTCCGCCGCCGCCGCGCGCGCCTCGGCGGTCTGCGCATTCCAGAGGAGTGACGTCATAGCCGCGGCAGACGCACTGGCACCGCCGCGTGCCCAGCTGTGCGCCTCCGTTGCGCAGTAGCCAAGTCTGACGCTGCACCGGAGCCGGTTGATAGCGCCTCTCATTTTGTGCGCATGCGCAGAGGTATCAGTGGGGGTATACATATAGCGGGGCGATTGCCAGTGTGCTATAGCCATGGAGAAGGAGAGCGAAATTGCTGCTCAGCGGCGCAGAAGAGCGGAGAAGCTTAACTCATCGGATCCCGAAGTAGTCACATAATGCGTATACCGTGTGTGTGTCATTGAAGCAGCAGTAAGCATGATAATCAAGCTAATCCTAGACAACCAGGAAAGCTAAGAATAACCAGCTGAACCTAACCTCACGCTACGTATATCCTGGCATAACCGAGCTAAGCCACTGCAATTTTTTCGTCGAAGGTGGCGAAGGTACGGTGTGCCACGGTCAGTACATGATACCATTCTTGCCGAGGCGACGCAAGCGGACAAGCCGGTCGACCGCTCGCGTCGCATTCTCACATTCAAACAAATCTAAAATATTACACTGGACTAAAAACATGTTTATCTCTCAAGCTACAGCATTTCGTGTGTGAAATAAAAATTGTGATTATATTTTGATGACGTTGCAATTGCGATATGCTAGAGTGTTTGAGTTGTGGTGGAGAAACGCCGTTTTAAGACTCTCTTGCGTAGCCTGTGCTAACGGAGGCACTAAATGTATCGCTTGCGTGCGCTAAAAATGCGTACGCTATTCTGAAACTCTCTATTTTCTACCATTGAGGATTGTAGTGCGAGAACTATGACGTCATATACGTACCTAAACATTTTAAAATCGCCTTCCGTTTCTATATATTTGAACTCCCCCTATCGCATCCAACAACAAAGTATTTAAAAAAATTGTACGAATATGGGGCCTTCCGCGACCCGATACAAATGCCGTGCTTTTGAACGCATAAAGCTCCTCCAAAAGAAGCGAACGTTGAGTTCAAGTAACATGTCAACAGTTCAATGACGGTGTCCACACTGAGTTCGCTTAAATTTATAAACGCGATATCGTCCTTTTTTTCTATGTGATCTCTCACCGAAGGGAACAATGTCTCATGCAGTAAAGAATAGAACAGGTCCTAACCTACATCGATGGGAAAACCGCCCGTTTAAAAAGAAACTCCTGCTGACAAAAGCTAAATAGTCGCCCCCGAATTGTGAATCAGAGTCGGATATCTCAAATCGAGCTCCGCGAGTAGCGGGCTTAATAAACCTCCGACCCTTATGAGTTTTGTCAGCGAAAAACACTTCCAGATTGAGCTTTTTGGCCGCCTGTATCTTATTCGCGAGATTGTTCGACTTCAGCTTTTCGCGCAGTTCTCTGACAGCTTTCTCGACGGATGGGATGTGGAATAACGTCGACGGGCCTACAAGCACACTTCCAAAAAAGTACTTTTTTTTTATTTCAAAAATTATTATGACTCTTTCTTTCTATTCATGTGTGGTGGTTTCGAATTGTCCTTTTCTAGAATGTTTTTTTTGTTTTTGTTTGGTTCGCAATTACTGAGAGCCAATGTCTCCGACTCCTGCAATGACCTCAAATGAGGTCGCAATATGTGCAAATAAATACATAAAGTACATAAAAAATAAATGGGTTTATTGAGGCTTTGCTAGCCTAAAAGTTCGGAGTGACCACTACGCTTACGAACGAATGAAACCGGTTGGAACGGCGGGTTGCCATAGCAACGAAGCGCCAAACGGTCGTTTCGTTCGTGTTCGTTCGTAACGCAAGGAGTTGAGCCGGGCTGAACGTTTTCGTTACGTTCGGGAGCGACCGCAACGACAGACGAATCACAGGTCGAGGAGAGCTTGGTCGCGCGCGTTGCATGCCGGTCCTGCCGGGCTCCTTCCATCTGAAAACATGGCGTCGGTGGTGACCGTCGACGTGGACGGCGTGGTGGAAGCTCATCGCTCCCCGTAAAAGCGCTATCCTGGACTGTGAATTTTCGTCGTGTGTCGTTATGATAACCCAGCACGTACTAGAAGGGAAGAACCACCTACTCGTGCGGCAATCTGGTGGCTGTACTCTCAGACAGCACAAACGCCCGTGCCGTCGTGTTTGTTTACTTCGACATACAGTGGTGCTTTTTTAGCAATAGTGTCCTCGAACATCGCCCGGATTTTTTTTTTTCAGCGCATTCCCTGCGTGCGCTCAAGTTCAAGGTATTACTGGTGCGTACCGTATAAAGGATGAGAATTTTCACGCGTTTTCATCGCCTGAGAAAGGTGATTAGTGTTAGCAATCCTGAACGCTCGCAACGTCTATCTGATCACGAAATTATATTTCTACGTTGCTATATCGCTGCTAAGATTACATCGTCTTTTATAATCATAGAAAAGGCGTGTGGCGAGATTTGTACTGTTGGCAAAGTCGTGTATTAAAGTCGTGATCGTGCAAGACGGCGTACTGCATCTTTTTTTCTTTTTTAATGCACTACCCTGCGAGCGTATCCTGAAAAATAAGAATAAAGCTTGATGTCACAGAAGACGGTCTGTATATTTTCTGTTACGCAAGTGAGTTGTAGCGCGTCCCCTTCTTTTTAGAGGCACCGCTGAAACAGCTGACGGCGGCGGAGAGGCGGTCGCCGTGCTGCCGACCAAAGATGTCAGTAATGACATTAATGGAATTACAGTAATTAAATTACTTTTTGAAGTAATGAGTAATGTAATGAATTACTTCTCTAGGCTAGTAATTTAGTAATGTAATGAATTACTTTCAGGCAGTAATTGCGGGAAAATTACTCATTACTTTTGAAATTACTTTTGTCCTAAATTAGAAAATTTGTTTGCAAGCTTTAAGAAAGAAGAGAAAAATTATTTTGCAAGGTCTAATGTTGTGAAAGTGTATTAGAGGAAATAATCGACGGCCACCTGAGCGCAAAGTCTTGTACGAAGAGCTGGACAAACACAAAAAGGAGGGCTGGAAAGGCGAAGAAGAAAAGCTTGGGTGTCGACATCGCTGGAAGGCAACGGCTTACGAACTCCAGGCACGACAGATTCACGGCGTCGCGTCATCACAACGATACTATACTTCGTTCATCTCTAAGCTGACAGTGCTGTGAGAGCTGCAAGCTAACCAGAACCAATCAAACACCTTCCTTTAATCACGTGTCCCATCCCTTTCTCTGCGCATGAACGAGACCGTGGTTACGTGGCGAACGATAGACGTGTGAGTGCTCCAACAAACACGTAGCTGAGGGATGAACGGCTCAGAGGCTACAAGGCGACGGGCACATCACCAGTGAGTTAAGCATAATTTAAAACCTGAGAGGAGAGGAGAAACAGATTTCCAGCCTTTTAATTTCGTCAAACAAGGTCAAACCATAAGCTTCGACCATTGTGAACAATAAACGACCGGAATAAATAATTCCAACTGCCTTGTCAAAGTTCAGAACGTCTTGTGCGTCTCCGAGCAAAGCAGGTGCCGCTCGCGGTATGCCTCGCTGCCTTCCCTTGGGAAGTTTATTCGGGAATAAGCCTACAAGCAGATATCGCCCCCGTTTGTTGGGAAAGTACACAATTTAGGAAGCTCGCGCCATTCCTCAACTGGCGACGCTTCTGCTTAGATCCGGGCCCTTTGTACGACAATGCACAGAAACTTGGACTCTTCGGGTGTTTCGGAAAAATGCTCCTTGAAAGGAATGACCGAGAATAGGTGACAACTTTTCTTGGCAATGCGGTGGAGGGTACAGGCACGCGTTCCCTCTCCCATTTTGAGCGCTGAATAAAGTTGTGCGCGGGCTCTCCTCTCCACTGCATTGCCAAGAAAAGTTATCGCCGAGTATAGTGCTCTCGGGAGAATAAAATTAGATTGCGTCCGAGGCGGAAGGGAAACGGTTCACGTGGCGACTCCTTGTAAGAACGAGCTGCCATTGCCCGACTTAACAAACTGACACGGACTACAACTTCTAAATCAGGAAGACAGAAACATATCACCCTTCTGGTAAGAACCTTCACTGTTGAATGAACAGCGAAACCGGTGAGTCGACTGTCTTTCTGAGTCACATCTAAAGAAGCTATTCATCATGTTTAACACTTATGTCGTGTGCGCCAGCAAAACCACTGTTCAGCAGGGTTCACTTTGAAGCACATAAGGTTGTTGCGGTGTAAACAGGAAGATCTGAGTTTTGGTACATGTAGACCAACTCAGCTCTTTGACGTGACATCAGTGCGGTGGCGCTGCTGTCGGCACTGCGCATGCGCAGCACCTCGCTTTTCCCATATTTGGTGCCTGCACACGCGCTGTGGGCAAACGAGGGCTTGTTTTATAAACACTGTGTTGGCGCATACGGTAAATAAAATGAGCGCGAATTACTGCCTCGAGGTATCCAAAAGTAATGTCAAAGTAATTTCATTACTTTTGGGAAGTAATTGTAATGTAATGTCATTACCTTTAGTCTGCAGTAATTTGTAATGTAATTTAATTAGATTTTTTCAGTTTTCGGAAAAGCAATTAGTAATGTAATTTAATTACTTTTTGAAAGTAATTTTGCCATCTCTGCTGCCGACCCGCTGCGCTTGTTGCAGTGCTTGCAGGAGTGTACGCGCGGCGCAGAGCGGTCGTTCCGGTCGCTCCGGTCACAACGGACGCAGTCCTGGATAACGGGTTCTTTTCAAATGTTTGAACCAGCCTTTACACAGCTATTGTAGGCGCACAGCAGATCTTCGTGACTGTATGCCGTAGCCGAAACCTCCGGCTGCTCCGGTGAGGACCTCGCGTCGGGCACGAACGCCATGTTTGTAAGCGTAGCTGGGTTGCTTACTAATGGCTAGGAGCAAGAGCTGAAGCTCGTTTCTTATTGGATGTTGATTCGTGTGGTTGCATGCGGTTGCATGTGTGTGTACACGTCGGGCACAGTTGTCGTTGAAGTCGCAGCGGTTGCATTCGTTCGTAAGCATAGTGGTCGCTCCGAACGCGAGTGTGTGAACGGGCCTTTAGTTAAAACACGTTTTCCTCAGTTGAGAAACGAATAAGGATATTGTTCAGTTTTCAGCGTCCTCTAAATGTTGTCTCAATCCTCTTCAATCACCTTTTCACAAGTCCCGTACCACCAGTATGACTTCTTCAAGCGTCTATAGCTGGACGAGGCCCATGGTGGTGGAGTAGAATAAAGCTCATAATCAAAGAAAACCGAAATTTTTAGATGTGATTCATGCAAACAAACGAACTGTATATGGCACTTGTCAGTTTCAACTTTCGCCACAAATGCCTCATTTGACAATGCGGGCAATTCCGACAGGATTCGAACCCGCTGCCCAAAATGCATATCCGGCACAGTGCCTTGGAGCTACCGAGATTTTCAGAACTCACGAAAACAAAAGATACTAAGAGAAACAAATAATTATAGTGATTTCCTTGGGGGGTTATTATTCTTCACTTGTATATCTGTCATGGTTGGTGTAACGTATAAGGCAAAAAGCCAGGTGTTTCACAGATATTCCTGTGTGTTTATCAGACACATAGAAAACACTATATAAATGCCAATTTTGGGTGCAAAATATGAGTATACCTGCTCTACAGAAAGTAACACATTAAAATATTTTATCTGTGAAACATTCAACTCATTGGCTATAAAAAAAGAAATGGTTTTGTATTCCGTCTTGGACTGCATATTGTGCGACCTATTTAAACTTACCTAATGCAAAATGTATTGTGACTTGGTTACCATCACATTATCTATCAGTCTAACTGGGAAGGAAGTCTGTGCTATTCATGCAAAATGAGATTCATATAAACAGGGTTATCATAGAGAACGCTGACCCTCCTACTGAAATAAACCGTATGACATACATACTACATGCTATTCGTTCAACTGAATAACGCAGAGGTAAGTGTAATGTTTGGCCATGGTTGTCTACCATACTTTCCTATCACATGGCACATAAATGGCATTGTTGCTGTCCCCAATACGTGTTTAATAAGTTTCAAATTAGAGATGTTTTGTTTAAACAGATCTTGCGAACAGTACGAACAGTATGTATATTATATCTGTAATGTTGCCTAAGATAAAGGAGATTGTTTCAAACAGCTTAAAGATGTGATATCCCGTGACAGAATTTTGAAATTTTAAATATTTGTCTTTCACATTGTAATATGGCATATGGATCGTACGGGAGCATAGGTTTTATAGTAGGGCTAATTGATATACTTAAGCATTACATTGTACCCCTCAACCTTAGAGCGAAATTGAGACAAGGTCATAAAACAAAGTCATCTGGTTCTAGCTTCAATCATTACTTCAATATGCATACAATCAACATTTTGGCTAGTAGTTGTTAAACATCTTCAACACGAAAACCACGTTCACCGCCTACTTATTACTTGCGCTGAATGAATTGTAAATAAGGTTTACGAAGGTATCTTGCAAAACCTTGTGCCCGTTGTTGTTGTTTTTTTTTTATGTAGAGATATATCACTGCAAAATTTTGGGTTAGGGTCAACCGGGAGCGAGTGGGTGGCAAAGCGTGATCACTGAGCCGGCATGATAAGAACTTGCTCTCGCTTCGGATTCTCGCTACGAAAACCTGATATCACGGGCCGAAAGCAAGAGGATTTAAAATTCTCGGTAACTCTTGGTTTTCTCATTTTTCATCGCCATACTTGCTTGGTTATTTCGCTTTAAGCGAGGCCTCGCATCCACTAAGTGAGAGTTCCTTCCAAGACACGGGTCACGTTATTAAGTACAACGTTTTATAGTATCAGCTTCTATTATATATTAGGCGTTCCCCAAGCTTGCTGTCTTCGATTTTCTTTCTGTTGCACAAAATATTTCACGATTAATTTTACAGTATATTTTATTGAAAACATTTTACGGGTATTTTTCACCAGAAATAAAAATCCCCTTATTGTTTTGTCAAAATCAAAGCAGCGAAAAAATCATACATTTATTAAAGAAACATTGCGCTGAACGTGGTTTATACTAACAATTTAAATGATACGCTCAGCAATAACATCTACCTCAAAACACAGAAACTTAGCATGTTTCAATCTTTTAAATTTCATGGTTGTTTTGAAACCTATTTTCTAATTTTTACGTTTGAATCTCTTGTTCGTGTGAGCGATAGCTAGAACTTTTCATCTCACTTGAGACCACGGGCGTTTAATAAAATAATTTAACATGCATACAGGTGTGCCAGAAGTAATTTTCCGTAATTACAGTTCTCGGTGAATAAGTGCAATGAGCGCTATAACATGATGTACACATGGCTTGCACGTGACGTCATTCAAAGAGCGCTCAGATGACCACTAGTAAAGAGGCGAAGAAGGAGCTCCCCTGTTACCAGGGTCCTCGTTTGTGCCTCTCGGATTTGCACAGACGTCGCTATTCTTTTCCCAGAAGATTATAGAAGATTAACCCGTCACTCAAAACTCTTACAAAAGCAGCTTCCCTCTTCTCCTCTTACATGGTGGTCAAAAGTATGCGATCTGATGTCAGCGCAAGCCATGTATGCAGGGTATCTCAGTTAAGTATTTCAAAACTTACTAAAAATAATCCCACGCGCGTCATCGAGCAAGCGCGTGCGTGGCCGAATGGTTACCGCGCTTGAATGTCGCGTGAAAGGTGTACGTTCAATTCCAGTCAGAGGACTGTCCTTTTATTTATACTTCCAACTTGGCTTTCTCGCAAGTTCGAGAACTTTCTCGCTTCACCGAGTTAAAGGGGCGGTGCAACGATATTCAATTGGAATGTTTTTCACTTTACACGAGCTTACTGGCACTAGTGGGACTCAAGGTTACTCGCACGCACCGCCACCGGCCAAGAAACTTCTTTGTTGCGGTATAATTTCAGAGACAAAACCGATCATTTTCATTCAATCTCTCGTTAGCAAAATTTGATGACGTAAAGTGGGGATCGCAGTACACTCATATGACGATATTTGAATGCTGTTCATAGATTGGACCCGAGCATTGCGTGGGCACTCGATTTGGGCTCGTGATAATTACTAGCTCGAGAAACATTCGGGCAGTGGCCCGTGTCCAATCGCTGCAACGACGACAACAGCCGAGTCATAACAATGTCTGGAACTCAGCGCGTGTCCTGTGCTTCGCCAACCCCAGCGCGTGGCTATGATCAACATTGGCGGCATATAATCGGCTCCAGATCACGTGGCCACTTGTTCTGGCTGCGAGTTGAGGGGATGAACGTTGCTTGTTTTTCTTTAATTTCTTACTGGGACTTCTATTGCGTGGGGTGAAAAACGAACGCGTGTTTCGTAGGTCACTAACGTCAGGGATCCGTTTTAAGTGGTATTTGAGCAAAGTACAAAAATTGTTGCATCGCCCCTTTAAAGGGGTGGTGCAACGATATTCAATTGGAATGTTTTTCACTTTACACGAGCTTACTTGCCCTAGTGGAACTCAAGGATACTCGCACGCAGCGCCACTGACCAAGAAACTCCTTTGTTGCGCTGTAATTTCGAGGACAAAACCGAGTGTTTTCATTCAATCTCTCCTTCGCAAAATCTGATGACGTAGCTGGGCGGTTGCAGTACCGCCCAGTGACGATATTTGAATGCGGCTAGTAGATTGGACCCGAGCATGGCGTGGACACTCGATTTGTGCCTGTGATAATTGATAGCTCGAGAAGCATTCGGGTAGTGTCCTGTGTCCAATCGCTGCAATGACGACAACAGCCGAACCATAACAATGTCTAGAACTCAGCGCGTGTCCTGTGCCTTGCCAACCCCAGCGCATGGCTATGATCAACAGTGGCGGCATATAATCGGCTCCAGATCACGTGGCCACTTGTTCTGGCTGCGAGTTGAGGGGGTGAACTCTGCTCGTTTTTATTTATTTTTTTCTGCGACTTCGATTGCGTGTGGTGAAAAACGAATGGGTATTTCACAGGTAATTAACGCCAGGGATCCGTTCTAAGCGGTATTTGCGCAAAATACAAAAATCGTTGCATCGCCCCTTTAAGAATGTTCTACGCCCCGAACGTTCTAGGCCGGATGTTCCAGAAACCCACGCCGATACAAAAGGCTCTCCGCGTGGCGAGCCGGGATCAGTTTCGCCCAAGCGCTCGACTTTGCTGTCTCGCCGACTTCGACGCTCGCGACGCTTTGTTATTATTTTCTATTCCCTTTTTATTTTGGGCACAAGTTCGCCACATTAAACGTTTATTTCTTCCTGTTTATCTATTGTTATTCGGGTCACCACCCGTGACATTCTAGAATGTCACGGGCTTGCTCGCCGACGCGCGGGGCAATATGAAGGTTCATAAAAAATTGTCTCTTTTCGGAACAAACAATCTCAACCACGGCAGAGGTCACGGATTACAAAAAAAAATTATAACATACCAATGAGATGCAATTTACTTATTGACATTTTAATTAGCAAAAATAAACGTATGGTTCTAATTATAAACTTGATGGGCATCACCCCAATCTACTAAAACAATTGTAGAAAAATTTGGGGCCCGTGCTTCGTTTTCCTGAGTCCCGGAAATGCAGGCAACTTTGAAGCACCCTCGCGTCGGTTTCCTACCATCCGCGTGTTCGCACCGCCAGCCTTGCGCCTGTATCGCAAGTGGCAACTTCAGCGCACCAGCGCGCCTTTCACGCGCATCAAGAGTTTCTCAAATCTACTGACTCCTTGGTTTCTGACGCTCAGCACATTTCTAATGATAATCATATGTTTATTTTTACTGATTAGAAGTTTCTAAGTCTTACTAAACTAGTTAGCTACTAGCATGGTTTTGGTTATCCCGGACGTCCCCAGGGGGGATCGGTGGCCGAGTGGGATAAAGCGCACACCCAGCTCGACGCGCGTGGAGCGAAAGCTCGCGCTGCAGAACCCAGGGATCCTGGGTTCGAGCCCCACCCCTGCCCGTTTCGATCTGGATGAGCATCGTACCGGCGTGCGGTCGTGTATCACTACTGCGTGGTGCACGTTAAAGACCCCAGGCTAGCGGTTGTACCGCACTGGCTAAATTTCTCATCTACAGCTGAGACACCAGACGCCCACCGAGGCAGACTAACTTCCGGCTTTATAAACATACACACAACAATTTGCCGGACGTCCCCCGTGGCTGGCAGTTTGTTCTCGGAAAGAGCTTATTTTTTTCTGAACCCTCCAAGTTTTACGATTTTTTAAAGCCTTCGCTGACGCACCCGGACTATAAACACGACACATGATAGAGAAACGTGTCGAGTGAATGTATGTTTCTTTCTTGGGCTGGGCTCCGATTAAAATTTTCAACCCGAATTATCGCTACCATTTAATCGATCAATTAATCGATTGATCGATGGCGTTCATCTTTTGGAATAATATCTAAAATCCTGTCAAAACTACACATTTCTTTATATCTTTGTAATGTCGTCCATTATCTCATGTGAAGCTTTATTTACAACTTAATGTAGTAACGCCCACAAAAAAAAAAAAAAAAAAAACAAGGCTAAATCATTTTAGCTATAAAATTGTTAGAATACCTTTTTTAGACCTAATAAGAACTCTGGTTTAAAATCAAAGGTCGTGCTAAAGTGTTTACCATGCAATAAAACAGTGCGCCCTCATAAAATATATAACTGCGCGCCAAGTAGAAAGGGAAGCATTTATAACTCAAAAAATCTATCGATTAACCGGTAAAAATATTGTATCACGATTAAAGCGAGAATCGCTTAATCCGAAGGATATTCGATCAATTGCCCAGCGCCACTTGTTTTGTTTCGAGGAAGAAAAAGGGCACTGCAGCCCCATCCGCAGTCATGTTTATTTATTAAACTAAACACACAAATACGCACACAATCTTATTTCCATACTCATGAAAAGCTTTGCCGGAGAGTAACCGTGCCAATCACTGGTATCTATTCCAGTAGGCTGGATCACGGACCGCGGCCTCGGCAGCTGGGGCCGAGTGTCGCCACCGGCGGCCATTGATTGACACCACCAAATTCATGGGAGTCTATGAGAAAAACGAGAAAAAGTGCCGTTTCCCCCGTTTCTAAGCTGTTGTCGGCAATGAAAGATTTTGGCTGCTTTTCGGGAAGCCTGTCAAATAGCATGTGTACAAACATTAAACCCGACAGCCCTCACAGTTCTTATAAATAAATGTTTTGTGGTCGAGAGTGACTCCGCTGGGCGAGAAATGTAGTGCAGCTCAATGATACGAGAGTTAGCTAGAGTTACCGCGGAGTCGGTGGCGGTTTCGATAAATTGTGTTTAGCAGACAACAAGCTTGAGGGCTTTGCTACGAGGAATTCGCTCACCCCCGGAAGGCAGCTGCCAACATGGAACTTTTTTGTCATTCGTCAACTTCTGGGCTTCAGCGAGGACAATCGTATTGACGGCAAACTCTTTTGTTTACTTCACTACAAGAGCAAGTTTACCAGTTCAGCCGTAGGCGCTTCGGCAAGTTTGATTTTTTTTAATTGGCATTCCAATTTTTGGCAAATACCGATTCGACATCTAAACACCCGATATATTGTTTGCATCACATCATAACATACTCGCCTTCCAGCACAGCATACAAGCTTCAATATTCCCACATTTGTGTGTTTCTCCCATAGACTCGCGAGAATTGCCTGGTGTTAAGTAATGGCCGCCGGTGGCGCCACCGGCGGGCTCGCGATCCGCGATCCAGCATACTAAAATCGAGATCAATGGTGCTAATCTACGACATTGCTCGAGCACTCACCATAAGTCCTGGACATATTGGCGGCACTAAAACAAGCGTATCTGAGTTTTCAGGATTTTTTTTTTTTTTTTAATTCTCAAATTGACCCTCGGTGCTTGATTAGCCAGGCCATCCCACATTAGCTGACACTGAAAGAGGTGCGACGTATTTCATGCGCTCCCTGATCGCAAAAGGCGGTCCAAGAATTCTGTGTAGCGTTAATATCACTCTACCTTATAGTATTACCATTATTAATATTAAAGAGTTTTTTTTAATTCACAATGTTGGGCTAGGACTCTGCCTAATCAAATATCAACTGATTTCGAAGATAGACGTGGTTTTAAAATTGTGGTGGAGGTGGAGGTACTGAGACTGTCCGCGCTTAGGCGAAGTCCTGTCTAAAGGTTAGCGCACTATTGGCGTTTGAATGCGTTTTAAGGCGGAATGGCGTCCTTACGGCAGGAAGCGATTGCTTGCGGTGCGACGCGCGCCGTCCAGTCTTAGGCAAGTTAACTACAAAAAAAAAGTAATTTGATTCGCAAGTGCTTTCACAAAAAGTATCAAAGTCTCCGTTACAGTTACCGCAACAAAAAGTAACTAGTTCGATTTACAGTTACTTTCAAAATTTAACAGCGTTTTTCTTTAGTTACTTTTTCGTGGCACGAAAATTCAAAGAAAAACCATAAAACGCCCCTCCCCCCCTCACGTTTATTACATGAAGTGCAAGAATAGTACGCGTTTCATTTCATATTGTACCTGACGGCTATTGCTCTTCGAAATTATTGTCTCAAAGTTTCCCTCGTCTATGGCGAACACATCCTTGCCCTTGCTTAACAATCGCTCAACTAGTCTGCTGGATGTAATCCGGGTAGGCGTCCAGGATACAGAAAACACTGGCCTCCAAAATTTCATTTTTCCGCCGGTGTGCCGTCGGGTCAAGCCGAAAAAAAAAAAAAAAACTTTTGTCATCTCTCTCGGTTGATTTTTATGTGGAAGTTTCTTCTGCGCTGCAAGTTGCGCTTTTTCTTCTACACTCATCTATGAATATCCGCAGTGCACTATTTAGTTAGTTGTTGCCTTTTTGAAACCTAGATTTAAAGTGTACCACGGCAGCCAGAAGTTGGTCAGTGTCGAGGTCTTCAGCAAAGCTGTAAATAGAGAAATAATTATGAACGCCACAAAATATATGACGTACGGGGGACCCAATGTGAAATAAAGTATACTTTATTATGACCGTGAGTTAGACCAGAAGCTATTAAAAAGACACATAAAATGAAACTCGCCTCGTCTTGACCGCCAGCTTGAGCATTTTTACGAGTGGCCCACAAACTTCAATTCAGGCAGTGAAAAAAGATGTCGCGGCGGGCACCGGAGATTGGGCCATAGGGCTCCCAGAATATGTATCTTTTCCTTGTAAAACGTCAAGGGCTCTGGCAACTCATTTTATAATATACAAAAAGATATATTGTTTAATGGTTATTTCCATCTATAATTAAAAATTAACGGCATGAAATTATCTTAAAGAGCAATAAAAATAATACGCCAATCGCAGTTGCAGCAATGATTAGGCACAGCGTCGATTTTGAATTTCTGAGCGCCGTCGGTAAATCTCAACGACTCATAAGAGTGAGTTCAACCTCGTTATGGTCGGAACTGGAAAGTAGCGGCCTAATTTCTTCTTGGTGAATTTAGCTCTAAGGATACACTGTTCTGATTGTTCTAACTTGCTTTGTGTTTGGAAAAAGCGGAACTCGCAATGCTGCCGTCAATCACTGCCACCCTTCTCAGCGTCCACAGTTGTAAAAGTATTTAGTATGGGCGCCGCCACTTCGGTGAGCCTGCAAGTGAATTACTTTCATAAAAGCATTCTCCAGGGGATCTTCATTTAGTATCTCCTGTTCACTGTCCGTTGGACTGTCTCCGAAGTGGCTGGAGCTTGGAGGCAAGCAATAGGCCCGCAATGTAGCGTTCCTAAAACAGAGACCAGGCAGAAAATAGCCTTGTTGTCATACCTTTTGCCGATAAGTTCAGCCTACCGGAATGTCTTGCTAAAATTGGAGCCATCGTCGGTGACGACTGCGTATACCCTCTTTGTGAGCTTATACCCTGAAAAAATATCACGCAGAGACGTTAGGTTGTCGTATTTGTGTCGGCCCTGAAGTCGTCGGAAGGCCAGTGATGCGGAATTTCTGGCCAAGTTTTCACCGCCATGGTAGGTAACTGTCACGTCAGGGAAGCTTCTAAATTAAACAAGAATATTCCTACTCGCTGCGGCGCGCTGCGCAATGGCGTCGTCGTCGGGCAGCGCTCCGCGGCGCAAGGCAAGAAAGTATAACCGCAACACTACAATGCGTCTGCGCTTACGGGATGTTACGGGAGACCAATCAGAAGTCGAGATTAAAAGGAAGGGTCACGTGCTCACCCGCGCCTGCCAATCCGGTTTCCCGTTTGGAGACAGGATCTTTCTTTCACTTGTTGGGGAGCGGTGCAGACGCGGGAGCAGCAATGTTTTACCAAGGCTGCAATAGTTCAGGCTTGGGAGAAGTTCTAAACGCCAGCGGAATCGTCCCAAGCTCGGCCACCTCGAAGCTGCACCGGGCGCCGCCATGTTGCCGTTAATTTCGTTAACTATTGCTGAGCCGGAACCGACACTATACTCTGTTTCACCTTGTGTTGTACCTTAGGAAAGACTACAAGCGCGAGCTCCTTGCTCTATGGCACACCTCGGCGGCACAAGCTCTCGTGCACCAAGGGCAGCTGCCAACGATATGATCTCGCGCTTCCAGCCTTCGCTGCGGTACAACATAAGGTGAAACGGAGTATAGTGTGTTCGTATTCGCTCTTGATTTAGGCCAGCTGCGTTTCAACTCAATAGACCATTTGCTGTATTACCCAAGCATCAAGGAGAATGCAGGGATTGGTGTTCCACGCGCCACACGCGCCCGTCTTCCCCGTATAAAATATTCGAAGTAAATAACCAAAATAAAGCGTTGACGAACGCGCGTGCAAGATACAATTTGTTTTAGGTTTTTGCTTTGGAAAATTTACTACTGCTGAGGCCAGCACGTGCGGCGCGTGGAACACCAATCCCTGCATTCTCCTTGATGCTTGGGTAATATAGCAATAGGTCTATAGACCTTTCGCTAAATTTCCCAATCATCAAAGAGAATGTTGGGAACGTAGGTACACGCGCTGCACAAGCTCGCCGTCCTTATTAGCCCCGTGCGCGACCGAAAGCGTCGCTGTGGTCGGCCTTCCACAATTGGCCGAACGCTGACTATGACGTCGGAAAGGGGATTTATCATCGACGGAAATAAGAGGAATCAAAGAACTTTAATTTTGACGGTGTTGGCAGTGTTCCTTTGAGAGCGCAATGATTTCAAGCTTCCACCATGCTAATAACAAACACCATCGAACTTGTTGTTTGCAAGGTAATGACGTCACAAGGGGGAACCATAGGAGGGCGCCACCAAAACATCTCGCCGCTAATAGGGAGTATTCACT
This sequence comes from Ixodes persulcatus, assembly GCA_013358835.2. Classification (NCBI taxonomy): domain Eukaryota; kingdom Metazoa; phylum Arthropoda; class Arachnida; order Ixodida; family Ixodidae; genus Ixodes; species Ixodes persulcatus. Next base: position 290,618 of record JABSTQ010009472.1, on the reverse strand, counting down.
GGCGGCCATATCTGTGTGCGCGGCTGCTGAGCGCGTGCTGACGGCGAGCTTCCGCAGTTCATTTGCAACGTGCATTCCGCACCATCAACATTGCCGGTCCTAGCTGGCTATTATTGTGAGCCCGTTCCGAGCATGCGCTCTAAACAATGACCTCAAATATGGCGTCCAGTGAATACCCACTATAGAAAAGATTCTAAGTAATTAACCAAAATAGAGCACACGTTGAACGCGCGCGCGAAGTGCAATTTGTTTTATATTTTGCTTTTGAACAGTTATACCTCAAGACGCCAGCACGCGCAACGCGTGTACCTACGTTCCTTGCACTTTTTTTGATGCTTGGATAATTCGGCAAAAGGTTTATTGTGTGCACAAGCCTTGCGCAAATGCTCAACGCAACGTTCTGCAGTCACCTGCCGAAACTGAACACATCGCGCTCGAATTGTCCGTGCCGTGCCGTGGTACGCCCCTCGGGTGTGTCCAGCCCATGGGAGATGCTGGTCAATATACCACTATCATTCAGCCACCAAGAAATGCTGTAACGTAGCACACTGGAGACTAAAGCATGTGCAGCAATTTTTCGAACTGATAGTGGCAATAAAATATATAGTGTTGTACAACAACACGACACGGCGCGAATTTTCTTACATACACGAGTATGATGAGAGTTCCAGGTTAGGTCACTGTCAAGGAATAAGCCAATATATTTTACAGATGTCCTGTATAGGCTCACGTGCACATGGTAAACATCCAGGCGCATGTTACCACAAAACGAGGATATATATATATATATATATATATATATATATATATATATTGTTAGGGTGATGCTGTCGGCAGCAGAAAGGACAGGACAGTACACGATGATGGAACAGACATACGATTTATGGAGGCCGAGCCGGCCCGTGGGGCCTGGCGCGAGATGACCGTGCGCGCCACTGCCCCGTCGTCGTCTTCACCTTCCTAACAGTACTCCCTCCGACGAAAACGGCCGACCCGGCCGGTGAATAAATGAAGACATGAAGCACACAAAGCCACACACACAGAAGAACAAAGGACGGCTGCCGACAGCGAGGGTGAGGATGAAGATGGAGACGTTGACTGGCCTCTTCCGCAGCGTCACAGACCTCTGCACCAGCCACACGACGGCACGGTCCGGGCTGGGGGACTCACGTCACTGAGAAGCGTCGGACCATCGGGGGCTGGGGATAGGGGCGGGGGATCGTCTGTCGGCTTCGTCTGATGGGGCTTCGTCTGATACGGCTTGTCATGGCGTCTGGGCGGGGGCTGGGCGGCGGATCCATAGGCTGGTGTTTGGTCTGCTGCTGCGGATGACTGCCTCAACGAGGCGGGTTGACAGGATCATAGCGGCGCCGATGTTCAATGAAGGAGATGAGTATGGCTCCGCACCTCCACCACACTGTTAAGCCTGGTTCGGACAGTTGCGTTTGACTGCGTTTGACTGCGTTGCGGCGGCGACAAACCAAGACATCCCTGCTGCTTATATCGCGTGCCAAGATGATTCCTTGAATTGGATTCCACGCTTCATACGGAGCACAGATGTGCCGGTGACTCGCTTTCGGTTCTCGACGCAACGCAGTCAAACGCAAGTGTCTGAACCGGCCTTTAGGGTGATGCTGTCGGCAGCAGAAAGGACAGGACAGTACACGACGATGGAACAGACATACGATTTATGGAGGCCGAGCCGGCCCGTGGGGCCTGGCGCGAGATGAACGTGCGCGCCACTGCCCCGTCGTCGTCTTCACCTTCCTAACAATATATATATAGTAAATGGTTGCGAAAACATATAAGTTACTTTTTGGATGCATTAACTTTAATTAAATTAGCATCAAAGCCGTCCATGTTAGGCCTAAGACTTCTTTCTGAGCGTCGTGGTATTGAGCGCCTAAAGTCTTTGTATTTCGTGATTAACTCATCACGTTTTGACTCTTTAGATAGCTACATAAAGTTTCTCAAGCCAACTGCAACTAGGAGCCACCACGAATTAAACCTTTTACCTTTTCATCCTCGCACTGATATGTTTAAATACAGTTTTTTTCCTCACACCATTGAACGCTGGAATTTGTTACCAGGAAACATCCGATCACTACAACCAGAATAATTTCTGTGTGCCGTTGACAGTGGTTCATGGTGATGCCTGGACCGTCTGTGTATTACTCCCACTCCTGCCATAGCCCCACTGGGGCTGCAGTATGTATAAATGAAAATAAAATAAAATGAATAATTTCAATTGCCGCAGTTTTATAAAAAAACAAACAGATTTTATTTCAATAATTGGACACTCAAGATAAAATAACCGTATCGTCCGAATATTGTAATATAGATTTTGGTACCACAGTGGAGATGTCATTGACATAAAGATTACATAATAATGGACTTAAACCCGACCCCTGGGGGACACCAGTTTTGATTGAAAAGAATGCACTTTGCCAACCTTGAAATGAAACAAAGTGACGCCTATCCTGTGGAAAGTTTTTCCGAAGAAGTAGAAAAGAGCCTCGAAAGCCTAACTTTGAAAGCTTTGGTAACAAGATACGATGACAAACACTATCAAATACCTTGCGAACATCAAGGAGCAGCACGCAGGAAACTTGATTCCGTTCAAAGGATAAATTGAGCATGTCTGAAAAGTTCTCGAAAAGCATTTGGGCACCTTTGTTTTCTGTGAATCCGTACTGACCGAAAGATAGTATACCGTGTTTATCTAAAAAGCTATCCAGAATTAGCCAGACATTTTTTTTTTTTTTCAGTATTTCAGTGAAACAAGACAAGAATGAAAATAGTTCGATAATTGTCTACCTTATTTCGTGTGTCTCGCTTGAGTAGTGGAATCCCAACGCTGTTTTCATTGCTAATAGAATTGCACAGTTTGATATAACGTGAATAAAATTTGAAAGGAAAACATTTTTAAACACTTTAAAATTTATGCGCAAGTCATTAACCGCAATACCGTCAATGCCAGAAGATTTCTTGGGCTTAAGGCAAAAAAGAATTGACCTAAGCTCTTCTTCGGAGAAAAGAGGAAAATAAGCCGAGCGTAAGACACTATTCTTTAAAGTACAGGGAATTCCCGAGAAACGAGATCCACGTTTTTTCGGCACGGGTAAATAAACTAAGCGTCGCAGAATGCTCAAACTTCGTGGGAATGTGACGCTAGCGGTTGGAATATAACGCGAAAGTTTGAGAACACGACGTTACCTGGATCAAAAGAGAACTGAGGAAAACGAAATTTCTCTATGAGCCGACGTCCAGTTAAGCCTAATATCGTCGAAGCAAGAAATGACAATGTGGGCGCCTGTATTATCAATTTCAGGGAAAAAGCTTATCAGCAAGGAAGAAAACAATATCCTCTTTCTCGCTGAACCAAGGAATTTAGTGTCCATAATAAGTGGCGCACGATCTTTCCACGAGCCAGCAGCCGCCGGTGTGCGCGAGCACATGCAACAAAAATGACGTCAAAGACCTCCATTCGCGGTTAAGGCGGCGGTCCCACGGCGGCCATCTTGAACAAGCCATTAGTTCAACCACTAGATGGCGGCACTCATCCGTGTGGCCTGTGTGGCCAGAAAACAAGCTCGTGGCAGTGATGTTCCTCCTCTGCTCTTAATTTCCTCCTTTCTGCTGCTCGCCCGTGCACGTTCAGCGCTCAGCGCGCGCTCCCGCTGACACAAATGTCAGCAAAATTGGGGTTGTGGGGATATTTATACAGCGTGTAGTTGGTCAGCCATTTAAAGTTGCGACGAGTCACTCGCTGTAGATGAGCAATTTAGCCAGTGCAGTACAAACCGCTAGCTGGGGTCTTTAACGTGCACCACGCAGTAGTGATACACGACCGCACGCCGGTACGATGCTCATCCAGATCGAACGGGCAGGGGTGGGGATTGAACCCAGGATCCCTGGTTCTGCAGCGCGAGTGCGCATAGCCCACTCGGCCACCGATCCCCCCATGTCAGCAAACGTGCCAGTGATGGTAGCAGTGCCCAGTTCGCACAGAAGCGGAGCCCAGCTAGCTCATCGACCCGATCGAGAGTGCCTAGCTTGAGATCGCGAGGCTCACAAGCCAGTAGCTATCGTTTTAACTATTCAAGAATTAAAAACATAGTCAATCAATCAGTGAAGAATGGTATCAAACGTTAAAGAAAATATATAAGACATGCCATGTCAGCATTTCGTTAATGAAAGATCTTTTGCACGACAAAAACGTTTAAATTCATTTTCGCTGTAAGTCAGAGCGCAGCCGACATAACAGGTCAATGAGGCCAATCAAGCAGTACCAAAAAACACTATGTCACGGAGTTCAACAACCTATAGTGCGTTTGTTGTCACAGGTCAAAGCAATCAAGCGCAAACCATCCACTATGGCCTTGCGCTTTTAGTATGCGTGTGTGTGCTTGTGTACCTTATAGTCTTTGACTGCATTTTGATCTATAATAAAACAAGCAATAGCAGACTTTTTTTTTTTTCAAGACGGGTGTTCAAAAGGGCGCTTTATATAACTCATCATTTTGATGGTAGTTTGATTAAACTTGAATACCAATTATCTGACCTTATAAATAATTACCCTAATATTGTTGAAATAGTACGCCGAGGTTGAAGACTCTGCATGTCCAAGAAAAGAGTAAAAGTGTATTTTGTAGCCCAAGTTCCTATAAACAAAGTAAATGAACGACTTTCGAAACAAACTTTAGTACATTTCTGTCTGGATGGGAATCGAATCCGGGCCTCCGGGGTGCGAGACGGGCACGCTTCCCCGACTCCACGGCGGCTCCAAGGTCCTGGCTGACTAAGGTGTGCCTATAGTCGGTTACAAGTTAAGAAGGTAGGAGAAGCTCCTCCCACAAGCGTGGTGCGCCGGTTTCAAATCCCTCCGCAATCGAAAGATGAGTTCACTGGACACGCTCCTTGTTCCGCTTCAATGGATAGATAATGGCCACAGAGTGGTGCCAACTTGTCTCGACCCCCACCTTTTAAGAAAGCGGCCTTTGTATTCATCGGAGAAGGAACCGAGCCCCTGAAAGCAGCCTTCGGGGGAAGCAAATCCCCGAAAGTTGTATTTGTTTCCATCGGAAGGGGGAAGACTTAATCTCCCTCTCGTGGCTTCCACAATGCTAAGTCAAAGTCGAGAGATGAAGCAAATATGTACAGAAAGGCACGACCCTCCTCGCGCGTTGGCCGCAACGTCACGGAAACGATGGGACGCTATTGGATGCGGAGATGGCGGAGGGATATATGATTCTCTTTGAGGGGCATTTGCCGCTACCTTCTTGACTTGTAACCTACTATAGTGCGTGCGACATTGCACACGTCCCGTCGCAACCATCTGGCTGACTAAAGGTGTGTCCAAGTGCGTGCGTCATTGGGCACGTGACGGTGCAGCCAATGGGGAGAAGGTGGCGCCACGTCATAAGTGTATAACATAAGCGCGCTGTGTCCCGCGCGTCACACACCGAATCAGCAAAAATAACGCATGTCGAAAAAATAAACCGAAAACTTTTCACCAAAAGGACTGCAATGCTTTCATATTCCCACACGCGTAAGCAATCAAAAGTGTCTGTGCGGAATTTTCTTTTGTATTCTTTTGCCGCAGCCCCTCAGACACATGTATGTCTGGAAATAAGGATTATTATTATTATTATTATTATTATTAACTCACGCGCACAATATTTATTTTTATTTTTACAACATGTTCACGGGAGAACCGCCAAGCGGTCTGGACCATCTAAAGTTCAGTGTGTCTTCACGTTCCTATAGCCGTCTGCACGTTCACGTTCAAATGGAAAAACACCGTAGACCGTCTTCTCTTTTCAAATGACAACGAATCGAAGCAGGCACGTAGCCAGGGAGGGGGGAGGGGGCATGGGGCCCGGCCTTTCCCCGAAATCTTCCATTTTGCTGAGACCCCCCTCTCCCCCTCCACCTCATGCAGCATTTTGTCATGGGCGCCCCCCCCCCCCCCCCCCCCCCCCCCGAAACAAATCCTGGCTACGTGCCTGAACCGAAGACCACTTGAAGTTGTGACAACTCAGCCATTTTTCCGCCCAAACGTTTTTTTATGCATTTTGAAGTGCGCGCAATCCGGTGTCACTCAGCTCGAGCCCAAAGCTTTGGCTAGTGCATAGACGCCATTCTACCGCTCAAATCACGCACCGAGTGCGCGAGAGCGTCACGCGCTGGCACATCCAGAGCAACAATGGATGTCTTCACCCTGAGACAGACAGACATGTAGGCAACCTAGGCTAGGGTGAACAGGCATGATCGAACTCCATGGGACCAATTATGTGACGAATAACTGGCGAACGCCGCCCGACGGCACGCTCGCTTTGCGCGCGACGTAGCAGACACTGTGTTGATTCCACGCGCAGAGCAAAAGCCGCCGGGCGGCATTCGCCAGTTATTCGTCACATAATTCGTCCCATGGAGTTCAGCCTTTACGGCCATTGCACCGGGAGTAGTAGCTCCCTGCGGCGGCAGCTTGGAGGGGTCGCTGTAACCCTACCGCTCCTACAGCAGTTTCATTCCTTCTGAGAGGCACGTCCTTTTCACCGTGTTGTCCTCTTTGCTCGGGGGTTGAGTTGGATAAGTTTCTAGAGTAATTGGACCTACAGGTCGTGAGGCCAGCTGCCTTCAGGGACTTATGCGGAACACGTCTTTCAATTCGTTTCCTTAAGAAACAAGTATAGACAAGAATTTAATTATTGTAAGCCTAAACTTATTTCAATCTGCTCACTACAGTTATTTCAAGCAAGTATAATTGCACACATTTTCAATCGCATTGGTCAGGGAACAGTTGTTCAGGATGGCTCAGGCGGCGTTGGGCATGGTTGTGTGGTCGCACCCCTACGCGGCTAAAGAAGTTCCATTGCTCCTCGGCGAGAGTGAAGGCCACAAGGAAACCGCTCTCTAGCCCGGTCATGGAAGAACATGGCAGGGCAGCACTCAGCATCTCGCTTGATTTTATTTCGCAATACTCATTGCGGGGACTCTGAAAAACGAAAGAGAAGCGCGAGGAAACCTCAGCTGAGACTGAGTGAAAAAAAGCACTGCAAAAGGTTGGGCGCACGACTGTCTTGAGACGCGGCTTGAGTCCCGCTCAGCTCGAGCGCTGGTTTTGGCATTGCTTTCTTTCCCAAAGTCTCAGCTGGGACGCTGTTTCTAGCAAGTCTGACCTGGCTGCTTATAATTAGTTGCAAAGGACAAGAGTCGTGGTTGGTGTAAACGCAAAGTGGAAGCCTGGAGTCGTTGCATTATTAAACCAACACCATGAAAGTTGATCGTCTGACATTGTTCTTATTTGAAAAAATTAAATAAAAATTAATCCAAAGAAAGACGACCGTAGTAAGGGTTTCGCACATGTGCAACGCTTTTGATAGGGCACTGCATGGAAAGGGGATTTATTAGACCCTTTTCCTGAGCCTCAGATTTGAGCCATGATGACTGGCTGTTTGTTGCCTTACCATGAGGACCAGTCACTGCGGTTTCACATAACACTCTCCGTAAGTTTTCTACGAGTAGAGTAACGTTAAAACTGAAAATCTAAAATTCCTGCACGATGCCGAACAAAACAGAACCAGAGCGGTTGGAAAGCTGTAACCTTAAAAAGAAAAATGTCGGGTAAAAATCTTAGAGTGAAGGAAAAGAAATTCCCCTTTGTCGTCACCATCATATGGAGCTCAATATACGCAACTTTCGTGGTGTCGGAACGTGGCAGGGAGCATCGAATAGCTTATTTATAGGTACTAGATGTTTTCGAGAACTTGCTCGTGACCCTTGTTTTTTTCTTCTTTTTCTTGCAAGATTATTTACTCATTGCAAGAACGAGGAAGTAGCGCGAGGAAATATTTGAGAGAAGAATCCTCTGCATAAGGGACAGAATCCCCCCAGCGCCACTTTTCCTGAACTTCTCAACCTCGAATTTCAGCCACCTTTCAAAAGATGGCGCAAGTGCGCGTCGTCTGCTACAGCATAGGTTCTTTTTATTATTTAGGACAATTAGTATGCTTTAAAAAAATTACAATCATAGAAAGTGATTTTAATTAAAACGAGAAAAGCACTAATTGAAGAATCATTGCTTAAATAGCGGCCCTCTTCTTTGAAACCGGTTTCTTGCGTACAGAGTCGAGCTTCACAATAGGGAGTATTCACTGGCGGCCATAGCTGTGTGCTCGGCTGCGGAGCGCGTGCTGACGGCGAGCTTCCACAGTTCTTTCGCCACGTGCATTCCGCACCACCAAGATTGCCGGTCTTGGCAGCCTATTAATGCGAGCTCGTTCTGAGCATGCGCTCTAAACAGTGACCTCAAATATGGCGGCCAGTGAATACCTCCTATAGTCCCATGATTTAAACATATTTTACACAAAGTTGAATATGAATACGAAAAAATCACGCTTCTAGTGAACCAGCTCAGTTCCTCTAGCATACAATTAAAAAAAAAATTAGGTCAGATGCCAGAACGCTGTCTGAGAAAACCAAGAACGCGTTAAGGGCATTTTTAGAAATTTTACCATTTTCAAGTTGTGTTTACAAGAAAACGGCTGGCGTTGCAATTCTAATATTTTGTATTCTGAGTTCCTATGTTTACCACAAGCATGCCCTTAAATGTCGTTGCTGCGTTATGATGTGAAACTGAGTTACTAGACTTCAAAATCACATAAAAAAGGCTCTTTTTAAATAAATATTAAAAAATGTGAGCGTGCTAATTAACAAAAACACGTATGCACGGAACTAGACGAGTCCTTCTTCTATTCAATAAAAAAATAAGAACGCGTCTTGGATGCATTGTAAGTCTAGAAACTTGGAATGCATAGAGGTATGTCTTTGAAAATATCAAAACTTGAACTTTTTGTTTTCTTATTGTGCGTTAAGTTTTCAAAAATGCGTATCATATCTTGCACTAAAAGAGTGATGATGAATTGGCTATTTATTTGCAAAAAGAACGAAATACGTAACACGCGCACAGACGCGACATTTGCACAGCAAACAGGAGCGTTAGCAGAGCTGCCACCGGTATTATAGTTGGGGCCGTGGGACCGCCGCCTTAAGATGACAGTGAAATGTATAGGCTTCGGACCAAAGGAGAATAAAGACGAGTTTTTCATCTACACAGAGGTGTCTGGTGCAAAAGGTAAGCGATTAATTGGTCTAAACAGCACGTAGCTTTCAATTGTAGAGATGAAAAGCCTGTCTTTATTCTCCTTTGGCCCGAAGCCCATGCATTTCACTGTCCTCTTAAGCGCGAATGGAGGCCTTTGACGTCATTTTCGTTGCGTGTGCTCGCGCACACCGGCGGCTGCTGGCTCGTGGAAAGAAGGTGCGCCACTTATTATGGACACTAAATTCTTTGGTTCAGTATCCCTTTAAGCTTAGGTGGACGTAAACTTATAGAGAAATTTAATTTTTCTCAATCATCTTATGATCAAGGTAACGTTATGTTGTCAACCTTTCGCATTCTATCCAAACTGCCAGCGTCACATTCTCACGTAGTTCGAGCTTTCTGCGATGCATAGTGTATTTAACCGGGCCGAAAAACACCGTTCTCGTTTCTCGGAAACTCCCTTAACGCGAATATGGGTGTTGTCCGGCAGTATCTGGTACCCGAAAGAAAAAAATTGTTAAAGTCGTTTGGAATACTCTGCCCAACAGTAGACAATGGCGAGAGAAGGTATTTAATATTTTAGCGCACTTCTTCGTACCATAAAAATTGTTGATCAGTGACCAAGTTTTTTTGTTCTTTTTATATTAAATCGAGCGTCCTTAAATTTATTTCGAAAGTGTATGCGTTTTGCAGACGAATCATGGCATTAAATTTGCTTCTATATTCGCAACTTTCACGACCTATAGGGGGCGCACTGGTGCCTATCAAAATGGCTGTCATCTGGATGATCGCCGTAGAACAGCGGTGCGAGGCTGGGTCTGCGACGCGTAAGTAATTCTAGCTTTGCTATATACGAGATGTATTAGAGCCTTACGTTATTTTTTCACGCTAGGAAGGTGTAGGCAAGCCCATTTATTATGAGGCCAATCATCCAGGAGCTAGGGAACGCGAATCTCACACCGCGGTACCACCATCGCTGAAAGTTGCGAATTGTCACGGAGGACAAGTAATGAGGCGGCGAATAACTGACGAAACTAAACGTTTAATGGGGCGAACTTGTGCCCAAAAATGAAGAAGGAAACAGAAGAAAACAATAGAGCGTCGCGGGCGTCGAAGTCGGCGTAAGCGCAGAGTCGAACGCTGGGGCGAGACTGAGACCGGTTGGTTACGCGGAGCCCCTTTTGTGCACGCGTGGGCTTCTGGAACATTCGGCCTGGAACATTCGGCGCGCAGAACATTCTAACCTAGAACGAGCAACACGGTTCTCGAAATTACCAGAAATCTAAATTGGAAGGATAAATAAAAGATGCGGCGCTGCCAGGGTTCGAACCCTGGGCTTTCTGCGTGGAAGGCACGCGCGATAACCGTTAGGCCACGAGCGCGCTGCCTACTTAGTTAGCTGCGCTCGCGGCAATATCGCTTTAATCTCAACCGTGGCATAGTGTTACGAGGAGAGCGTTTCGAGCGAACTCATAGGAGGTCTTTTAATTTGATGGCTGCCAATATTTCTTTGGACATCCATTTCTGGTCAATGTTACGTGGCTAAATTTTAATAATGCGGGATAGCCGCGTTCACAAAAAAAAAAAAAAAAATTAAGCTGAGCTACAAACTGTTAATAACCATAAGTTGGGGATACAGATAGAAGAAAAGTATTCCAATCATGTTGCTTCACAAGTTTATCAAACTGTCTGGAATCGAATATTGAATATTTCTTCTCGGCGTTAACGCAAGTCAACGGTTTAGATATATTTGTTAACAAACAACAAAGAAAATAATTTTCATCGAGTTTAGTTTCAATAATGTCGGACTAGATTACTACGTTCTGAGTTGGCAAGTTTAGATTATCAATGCTAGATACCAGAAGCTGACAAGATACAAAATCGTCCTATGTCGCCTTCTGAATTTTTACTGCTAGACCTCATCTAGGCACAAAATCAAGATATACTGCGACTATGGTCATTGTGGCACGAAGTATGTCAATATTAATATTGTCAATTACTGATTCAAGCTCTTTAGAGGAAAGAGGAAAAAGCTAAATCAAATTCGGTCAGAACTAACCGTCTATTGCAGCACGGGAAACGAAAAATTGAAAAACGAACAGTGATAATAAGTGAGTGTTCAACTGCGGCGCAACAATTTCTGCCTGGTGGAAGAAAACTTTTAGCTCAATCACCGACTAAAAATCTTTTATAAATGCATCCATACCCCTTCCTCCTCCCATTGGACGAGTATAAAAAAGGAAACTTGATAACTTGGGATTTTATTCTTAGTAAAACACCCCGGAGAAACGTTAATCTTAGTAAGAAAAAAAGCGTGAATACTAGGTCAAAAAGGGGAAATTAAAAGAAAGAAATGGTCCCAGTATTTCCGAATACTTATGGTATTAGCAGGAGTAATACAAAAAAACGTTAACTTTGAAACTTGTCAAAAAGTTGCGCACTTCCGAAAAGAAAACACAAGTGCGAGTCACCACAGTCCATACTCAGACGATCCTCCCTAGATACAACATCCTTTTAGTTTATCAGTTCAAGATCGCGTTCACAGCTGATGAGCACTGGGGTTACTTCATCTTGCCGTTTGTCGAAGATTGTGTCATTTCGAACGCAAACATACCTGAAGCTTTTCTCTTTTCCCCATATTTGATAGTACGGCTCACTCCCCTATAGACTAGCCTTAAAGTGAATCAAATGGCCTTTGAAACATTTAGCAGGTTCAACGAAAATGGCACCGTTTTCGGAACAAAATTAGAGGAGAAATATATAAAATTGATTTTATTAAAGAGCGCCTTCGCCTATTTAAAAGACGTTGACATTCGCTATAAGTGCTGACCGAGAGAACTGTTGAAATTTAGTGTTTTATCGCTGCTACAAAAATAAAAACAAAATCCTCTTTTTTTTTGGTTTTAACCGAGGCCGTCATTTAGCTATGTGATGTACTATTTGTCTACACATACTAAAGAAGGAAACCTCTAATGTTTATTAAAAAAAAAATGAAGATATGACGCTTAAACCCCAAGCCTCAATTGCAGAATTGAGCAATTTATTGATATGAAAATACAAGCTACATGCACGATAAAAACAAAGCTAGCAATTGCATTCTATTAAATTTCGGAAACTCTCCGGTGCAAATTAACTTCGAGCAGGAAAGATTAGAGTGCTGCGATTGCTTTATTGTGACGTAGAATCAATGATCACGTGACGAGGCCAGCTATTTACTCCGCTTTGCTTTGCTTTGGTTGTGTCACTTAACATGCAGCAGCAGAAACTGTTCACTAACTAGGTAAACATCTTCGACAGACGTCTGTCTGGTTGGGAATGATAATGGAAAAATAATTGACGTTGGGTCCGAGTTTAATTTTTGATGTTGAAACCAATCTCCGAAAAAGACATCACCTTGAATCATGGCACATCCAAAATACACCAGGAAATATCAACAGATCTATGGGTACCTTACCATCTGTTTATGTAAGTGGACTGCGACATGTGATTAGAAAAAGACTGGATGGCAAGGCGGAAGCGCGATTAGAAGATATTCGTACCACCAAAGAAGACGAGGCTGCTCCCACGCACGAGATCAATAGCCCCTGAAGAAGGAACCGAACTGGTTTTGAAACGTTGGGTCCGAGTTAAATTTTTTGTTGGAGTCAATTATTTTTCCATGTTCACTAAGTATACTTCGTTTTTGCTATTACAAAAAGTGAAAGCCGTTTACAACTCCCTGTAATGCCGAATTAGAGCGCAGCTTTTGAGGAGGAGGAGGGAATTGTACTTGGGGGGGCATCACGTGACAATGCCGATGACGTCTTCAGGGACGTCACTGATGACGTCATCAGTGACGATGACGATGACGATGCCGATGACGTCATCAGTGACGTCACTGATGACGTCATAAGTGATGATGACGATGACGATGCGGATGCCGATGACGTCATCAGTGACGTCACTGATGACGTCATCAGTGACGATGACGATGCGGATGCCGATGACGTCATCAGTGACGATGACGATGCCGATGAAGTCATCAGAGACGTCACTGATGATGTCATCAGTGACGTCACGCGTCCCAGAATGCACCGCGCGGTTACGCCGACGGCGACGCCGACGCCGCTCAAGCCGGAAACAGGCGCCTAAGAGCTGCGCTCTCAAATGTGCGTGCGACGCAACCTGAGAACAATTCTGCGTTCCCGAAGCGAAATTATAGTAAGTTTTGCGTACGTCACGATGTAATCCTTAAATGCCCCTGAACTTTGCTTAGACACTTCGCCGTGGAGTCCAACAAAAATGCATGCTCTACGTGCGCGTCCCGTCCTCAAGAAGTAAGAGAAGATAAATACTCTATAATACAACGCTCCGTGACGACCGCTTGATCCACACATGCCGGGAAAGACCTCGATCCCACCGAATTGATCGGCCGTACTCAGCAAGCAAACCTAGCAAGGCGCTCGTCACTCGCTGTTCACGACTTCAGTATAGTATATTGTTCCACAACTGGCTGCCTTGGTGAATGGAAAGCGTTCGCACGACCCCCCCCCCCCCCCCCCCCCCCCCCCCCCCCCCCCTTTCCCGTCTTTGTCATTTTTAAGTACGAAGAGCTTGAGACGAGTGAATAGCATGAACCTCGACCTAGATTTTTCGATTATAATCTCTTCGTGTCGTCCCTTGTCATCTTCGGAGTGTTGCACAGCGGTAACGCACGCTCTCGCCGCAGTGACGCACTCTTCGATTCTGTTTGCTGCTTTCTATGACGTACTGTACAGCTCAAATAAACACGGTATGGATTGCACTTACATCATGTGGTGCGCACGCATTATTTTTCGAGTATGTCCCTTTTAATTCGAAGTGACGGTGGTACAGACGTCAACACGGATTAAGCTAGAAGATATCTTGGTAGCTACGCTAGTCAGGCGATGCCGGACCAACGCTTCCTTTGCCGATCATCACGTCAGTATCAAGCCCGAAAGTGTTGCAGAAAGTATAATGTCACGGTGATGCTGGTCGTGTGCGCATTTTAACTCTCGATTAGTTTTCACGGGCCACGGCAGCCTCGAAGCCGCGCTAGCAAACTATGAAAAACGTGCGATCCGAATGCTAAGTTCGACGCGCGCTCGACCGTTCTCGCGAATGATTTGTGTTTGCTCTTTGTTACTAAAAAAACTAAAAAAAAAAGTTTTGCTTAGAGAATTATACGTTCTCCCAGAATCTACCTATTCGGTTACTTGACTCCAAAGACAGAACCACAACTAACTCGGTCGTCGTCAGTACGATAACACGAAGCTGAGTCCCTCGGTCCTGCTACGTAGGCCGCGACGCCATTGCTGCCGCGCCACTAGAGTTTAATTGTAGCATTCAGTGCGATTACAAGTTGATGTCAAAAGTAACCCTACACACTCGTTCGAAATATCGAATCAAACTTCAATATGAAGGATACGCTTCAACCTAGATGCGACCAACAAAGCGCAGAAGCGGTCACGTGATCGCAAAACCAATGTCGCGACGAGGAGTCATCAGGGTAGGACCGCTCCTTCTCTGGACTAATTAGAACTGCAACTGGATCAAATGGCACACTCCCAAGGAAAACAAGTTCGTCTGAATAGGCATTCAGTCAGGTTAATGGCCGCACAGCGTTGCAATGAACCTACATCCGTTAAACCATAGCCTCCTATGGTGTAACGGAGGCTATGGTTAAACACAACTCAATATTTTCTAGATTTAAAGTTGATGAAACACTCTCACGTAAGTTAATACTGCGCTCGCTGAAATTTCTGAGTTAACACCGTTCTGCGACGCACTCGAAAGAAATAAAACATTCTTAGCCTTACCATACTTTGTATCAGCTTAGGTCCGAGCGCGGCCGATGTTATGAGCCGAAGGGCCAATCAAACAGCGAAAGAGGCGCATCGTCATGGCGTGCTTTCTGCAGTTGACAGGACCAGCCGGTATTCGCCGTTTCTCTGTGCGTGCTCCTCTGCCGGCTAGTTCTATAAAGCGCAGAGAGCACGCAATGACGCTGCGCTTTTTGCGCTGTATGATTGGCCCTTCGGCTCATAACATAGGCCGCGCTCGGACCTAAGCTGAAACGAAGTATAGCAGTGAGAAAAGCAAGCCGCAGATTCAGTAACAAAAAACGTGAACGCTTTCGATTCTTTTTTTTTTTCTTTTTCTGTCATTGCGTTTGCGTGACCCTCCGATCAGGACACCTCTCGTCCTCCTCACCTGAAATTTGGTGTCTTCATTTCGAAGGGTTTTTCATAAATATTTGCCTTTTTTATTTTTCTGGAGCACACGAAAAACCGTCTTACAAGGAGAGCACTTAGCTATGACCAGTGCTTTTCCACCACTCTGTGAATGCTCTTTCTGATCGCGTACTACCAACATTGGATAGAACTAATTGCCTGGCATGCCCTAGAAAACGTCTTTCGAAGCACGTTTGCTGAGTAGCTTTGACAGCGTTGCACACTAAATATGAAACAGAGTATAGCTATATACGCCGCAAGTTTCAACACGGATCTGCGCAATAGGCGTTTTGTCAAATTCCTCACGCACCAACGAAAACGCTGGGAACGAAGGTACGCGCACGTGCTTCACACACTCGCCTTATCTGTGTAAAATATTCGTAATAAATTACTAATATATGGAGCGGTTGAGTAATTTTTTGTAGAATAGTTAGTGCTGCAGACAGCAGCACGTGCGGCGTGTCTAACTACACTAGCAGCAGGCTTTTATGTGGTTGAGTAATTTAGAAAAACGGTGTATTAGGGACACCGCTTTCCCATGACGTAAGAACGCGAGCCGCTGCTTAGGTCCGTGAGGGTAGACGTAACCTAACGAACCGGGTGATGGATTCGAGTCATCTAAAGTCCGATAAGGGGCGGGCGTCGGTTGCCGTGGCCAACGCCGCGTACTCCAGCTCTATGCTCCGTTCGTACTCCTGAGCTGACTGGCGTGGTGGAAGCTACAAGCTCTTTGGACCACTCATAGTCGATCTTTACCCACGTGATCGCGCACAGAGTGAGGTCAGCTGATGAAAGAAAGGCGGCTGATTGGTCCTACGAAGGCGTAAGCTCCCACCGCAATGTAAGCTTAGGGGTGAATGGAGGATTGCCTTCCGGGGTAATCGGCCCACGAACAATTGCGTAATCAAAGCCACGCAATGTGGAAGGGCGATCGGGGAGAACCAGATGAACGAGTCGTTTAAAGGCGGAGGCCAGAGGTGGCGCGTGCCTCGCGTGGCGCATTGTCTCGCGCATACGTGCAGGAAATGAAGAGAAGCCGCCTTTGGTGGAAAGGGCGCTCCATTCTTCGCCTGATGACTATTTTCAGTGGCCTCGCGCGCGCGCTTTCGGCAGCTTTGGTATTCACGTGCTCTTTCGTTCGCTATGAACTGCGTCCTCCCGAAGGTGGCAGCAGGCATATACGTGATATTTTATTCGGTCTCGACTGGGGCCGTAATTGAGATCGGGTGACCCAGTTGCCTTTGAATGCGCAATATCTTATCCCGCTATTCGAGGACCTCTAAACGTGCCTCTGGGTGTTTGGGCGTCTCTTTATGTTTGGGTGCCCGAGTGATAAATGGTCGGAGAAAGAGCCGCGCACGACCGGTAGCGTATTCGCCACAGGGTAAGGCTGAAACGCCGTCAGCGGCTCAGCGTCTATAATAGCGAACGAACTTATTTCTAACGCACTGGGGCCCTGTTTGTAAAGCGATATATGCAATTCTAAATTTAGGTTAACGTTTGTGAGGCATCTGCAAAGAATATAGGCGCCCTTACTCTTCCGCTCTGTGATGGAGGATCAATGCTATATATCCGCGCATTGTAACATCTTGATAGGACAGTGCTGGAGTACAGCCAATGAACGACGCTACACGTCTCTGCAAGATTACTAACAAGTTCTTAACTTACAATTATGGAGACTAGCAAGACAAGCAGGCTTTAACGACTTTACCGACTCACTTCTCCGCTGACGTCTAAGTAATTCATAACACTTTGGCGTAGCCACTTCGATGGCTATTCACATCGTTACCTAATGGGTCCTAGTGAAGCTCGGGAGCCTTTGTCGCAGTCTAGTATCAAAGTAAAGAGCAAGAAAGTAGGGTTCCACCTTATTTTAGTCAATAGAAACATTAGAATATAAGAGCCACAACTATAACCTTCACAAACGAAAACATGAACGTCGCCCGTAGAAAAGAATGGTAACAATTAATTTGTTAAGCAAGTTCTATTGGACAATGTGCCTGGACAATGCGAAGTACTATGAATAAAAAGTGGCAGTTCTTTTCATTCATTAATGCCCTGGTACATGCGCTAACCTTGGACTGGTGTGGACTAACCAAAGTTCGCATAGTCGCCACAAGATGGCGCCACAGCCCTACTGGCTGTGGAAACTGGTTAGGAAACACCTTCTGCAAACGCCAACAGATGGCGGGCGGGATGCGGGTGCATTAAAGTTCCTCGATGTGTTTGCATTTGTCTTGCAGCGCACGAGGCCCGTGTATTGAGCGGCCCTGGCCCTTGGAAGCAAACGGCGGCGCAGCATTGAAATGAGCAACTCTGCCATCCGCTCGTGGCACGGGTCTTGCACGTTCCCACAAAGGTAGGTGGTACCCCTAAGCGTGAATTTCGTGGAGGGACTTTAGGGTGTGCGCTTTAGCCGCCTTCAGAAGCTCCTGCCGCAGGTTTTGGAGACCTGTGGACACACATGGGCTACGCTTCCGTTCTTCGACCTGCCACGCCCGCCACGCCGTTCTGGACGCGCAGTCCTCTTACCATGTCACCGGACTGTAAGCGCACGGTCTCGTCGCCCCTGTATGCACAAGATGCGCGGCAACGTAAGGCCCAAGAGAACCGATGACGCCATTGGACAAAACCTCCGACTATCCGCCGCAGGAAGAAACGCACGCCCGCGGTCAATAAATATGCACAACAAAATGGCTCTGTCGTTTTACGCGCAATGCGCGCACGCCCTTCATGCACGCGCTAAGGGAACTGATTTGCTTGCACCAGAGAGAAGAGGGGTGTCGGGAATGTTGACTCCGCAAAAGAGTGCTGAGAGGCTGCATTCATCATGATATGTTATATAGACACTTTCATGCAGCTGTGCATTGGGCGCCGCCATAACCAACCTTCAATTTTGGTTTCCTCTTATTCCGTTCGCTTCACTTCACCATTGCCACAGCAGGACAGGTTATTGCCACTTTAAGTGCTACTGTGCCCTTCTCCCCAGCATAGGCCTAGGCTCGTCAACGCCGGCTTCAGTGGCTCGGCATCTCAGTAAGACAAGAGAAGGTCGGCAATGGCGGCTCAACCTGGCGCGTGTGTAAAGCGTCTATATAACCACTGCGCGAAATGCTAACACATTCTTCGAATATCAACGTAGCGGCAGCAGCTTTTTTGTTTTTAATAACAATTGAACATTCAAATCAATCTTGTTGAAACATTTTACCGAAAGTATAATCATGAAATAATAGGTATTGCAAAGGCCAGCTGGTGCACGGTCATGCTTAAAAGAAACCTAGGCAAGAAAAAGATGCAAATAGGAACATCGAATACAGAGGTGCAGTTTTACTTTTCCGACAAGGCTAGTGGTTGCGGTAAGGCGACAGCGCGATTTTATTCTCTCTTATGAGGGCCCCAGACTTGTAACTGCTCCACCAGTGGTAAATGCGCTCGGAGCACGCGGAGCGAAAGCTCGCGCTGCAGAACCCAGAGATCCTGGGTTCAATCCCCACCCCTGCCCGTTTCGATCTTGATGAGCATCGTACCGGCCTGCGGTCGTGTATCACTACTGCGTGGTGCACGTTAAAGACCCCAGGCTAGCGGTTATACTGCACTGGCTAAATTTCTCATCTACAGCTGGGAGACTCGTCGCCCGTTGAGGCAGACCAAGTTCTAGGCTGTATAAACATACACACAACCCAATTCTTTTTTTTTTTTTTTGTGGTAAATGCAGCGCAAGCTTCTGATGCGCTCAAAGTCATCCTGAAAATTACTGATTTAGTTGTTTTCAATGACGCTCAGCAAGTTTCGAATTGAACCATATGTCTGTTTTCATTAATTAAAAAGTTAATAATTCATTTTTAAATAATTAGCGAGCTAATTAGTAAGTGTCGCGCATTTTTTGTGGTCTGCCACCACGAGTAATGCGGTCCCGAGTGTGATGGAAAAGGAAAATTAGGACACGAAATTCCGGAGCGGTGAATGTAAGATGAGATATTATTTACAGTAAACCAGAAAGTGGCAAGCAAAAAGAATCGTTATCAAGGCCACAGACTATGTACAGTGTTAAGTTCAGTCTGACGGGAAGGGTTCCGGATTACTCCATGATCATCACACTCACGCCTTGTCTTGTTTCGGTGGCCTTTGGATCTACTTGACGTCTGGGCCTGTCGTCGTAGGCGCTTCCAACGATGGCTTCGGAGTTATCCCCACGGGCCTTGAGACACCCGTCCAGAAAGGTTCCTCGGCCGCCGGAATCGCCGGTGACGCCACCGCCTTCAGTTCCGATCTCGCTTTTTCAGCCTTTCTCGAGCGTCTGACCTCCCTTCCACGCGCGTCCACTTCCACTTCTTTTTCCTTCACCTTCTCACGACGTTCAGTTTTCCCGCGCCGTCTTCATTTTTCTGATCAATCCACATCGCCACCGAGTTCACATCACTGAGAGCGTCGTCTTCTTCACTTAAATCATCACACCGAGAAAATTATTCATTTACCTCGAATACACTAATTTTATTCATTTTCGTCTTTATATATAGACCAACTCATCTTTAAAAACAAATCGGAACGCCCCTAGCGGACGCCACCGGAGCCGCGTATGAGCTATAAAGTGCGGGCAAGAACCTCTCCGTCGCCCATAAACAAACAATTGGAATGCGATGCTGTCGGCGTCGGTGTGAGTCCCCCGTGCTCTTTTTCGCGTTGGAATTGTTGATTCTACGTCTGCCTGGCAATGTCTGACTACTTTAGTGGCCTCGGTGAAATTAACGAGGCCTTACACCACAAAACTCCGCGTGGATATTATGTGACGTGCGGCGATTCATTCCGCGTGGACGCTGCAGAATGTACGCTAAAGCCCGATTTGCATGATGAGATTTCGCTCGCTATTTTCAGTCATGACGTCACTCGGGCTGCAAAAACGTGAACCATAGCTGAGATGGTTGACGTTCATGTTGAAAATAGCGAGCAGAATCGGACCAAGTGAATCGGGCATAGGAAGTCGGTGGTGGCCATTGGTGACAATTATCAACATCGTTTATCTACTGTTTACACCGAGCCTACTTACCCCAACTAACCTTCAAACTTAAAAGTATTTTTGAGGCCTGCACTTACTCCTTATGCCAATTCCCGGGTGCACGTTTGGTCTACGGGCCGTTGTCGTTTGAACGAGCAGACGAAAACAAGCAGAAGCGTTTGAAAGAACAGACGACAGTGCGAACGATCAGGCGGCTGTTTGAACTCTAAAACGCACTGAACGTAGTCCACAGGTGATCCTTACAACTTGGCGGTTTTCCCGCGTTCATGTTGGAACAAAACAAATAAATCTGATTAGTATCCGCGAATTCAACTCAAAGCGCTTCCCGCGCAAGCAATCGTGGTCCGACGGCGTCCAGTTGTCCGTTTTCACGGACCTGTCCACGTTCTCGGACGAACCGAGTAGGCAGAAAACACACGAAAACTGAACTTCAAACCTTTCTCGACTCTTTTGGAACAGCCCCAGTCTCGGCGTTTTGACGAAAAGGAGGGTTTTTGTCTGGTTTCTTCCAAACCAACTCAGAAATGCACGTCCCGCATGGTGACTTCCGCCCACAGCCCCAGACCGGAAGTGGGCCCGACGTGACACCACCGCGCCGTGATGTAACAGAGCTGAGTTTTTAACGAAAGCCGTAAAATGCCGCGAGTGCCTGATATCGTTCTGCATTTTATTGACTTAGTGTTTTTCGGTGGTGCTCAGCAAGTTCCTATATTCACACCAATCCCTTAAACACAATATTAAAAAAATTTAATTACGCAAAAATAATTAACAATCTAATTATCCCGGACTTTAATAATTTTCCTATATACTGTAAACCACTTATTTTTCGCGGGCTCAATATATTGCGTTTTAGGTCAAAGCTAAAATTTTGGAATAATTCGCGGGTTCTAACTTTCGCAACGCGGTGGGGTTTCATTATTGATTCCAGTGTGTTTACATTTTACCGGAATTGTTCGCGGGACCCATTTTTTTTGCGAATTGTAGGCGATTCGCGAAAATTAGGTCCGTGCGAAAATTAAGTCGTTTACAGTAGGCCCCTGGTCCAGGACCAAAACGACACAGGCCTTTTTTTTTTTTTTTTGCGACGCGTAGTTTTCACAATATCGAATTTGTCCACTTTTCATAAAACATCCTGTGTACAGGTTTTTTGTTTTTTTTTTAAGCTTTACAGATTTCTTTTAAAAAAGCTGTGAAATCTACACTTATGCGGTTTCTGCAGGTGAGTTATGCGGCCAGGGGGACATAGTATATGGGGCTAATCGTAACGATCAGTCAGCTAATTACTAAGTCAAATTCGTCAATTAGCTTTTTTATTAGAGAAAATCGTCATATGATTCCAATTATAAACTTGCAGAGCGTCGTCCAAAAACCCCTAAATCAGTAATTTTTTAGAAAGTCTCTGAGCGCGTGAGAAGCGCAGTAGTGCGCTCAAGTTACCGCTCGTGGAGCAGGTACAAGGCTGGGCTCTTATAATACACGCAAAAATCGCGCGGGCGCCTTACCGCAACCGCTAGCCTTGTACCTGCTCCACGAGTGGTAACTTTAGTGCACTACTATGCTTCTTACACGCTCAAAGTCTGTCTGACAATTACAGATTTAGTTGTTTTCGATGACGCTCAGCAAGTTTTTAATTGGAACTATGTGTCTATTCGAATTAATTAAAAGTTAATTAACAAAATTTACTTAATTAGCCAACTGATCCTTACCCCTTATTCTACGTTTCCCTGGCCGTATAACTCACGTGCATAAACCGCATAAGTGTAGCTTTCACAACTTTTCAAAAACAAACCTGTAAAGCTTAAAAAAAAACGCCCTGTGTATATACTATATATATATATATATATATTTAAATATATATATATATATATATATATATATATATATATATATATATATATATATATATATATATATATATATATATATATATATATATATATATATATATATATATATATATAAACGATTTAATTTTTGCAAATTGCGCGAATCGCTTACAATTTGTGAAAAATAGGTCCCGCGAACCATTCCGGTAAAATCTAAATACATTGGAATCTATATTGAGATCCCACCGGTTCGAACAATTTAGAACCCTCGAATTATTCAAAACTTCAGCTTTGACCTGAATCGCGAAATATTGAGCCCGCGAAAAATAAGTCGTTCACAGTATATATATTTCTTTATCTCTCGCCTCTTCTCTATTACTCTGCTATTAAAAATTATAAGACGACATCCGCAACCAGCAGTCTTTATATTGCAACTGCATTCCAGTCCTCTGCTCTAGCTTTTTATATAAGACGTTACCTCAGTCCAGTTCTTTTTCAATGGCTGTCGTTCACAGATTTGAACCTTAGGATCCTTAGGATGGTCTTTTAAATAAAAAGATGATATACCGAAATGAACGTTCTCGCTTTGTGAAAAAAAAAACTTTGACGTATTTCTTCTGAGGTCCGCCTTGCCCCTCCCCCCCCCCCCCCCCCCCCCACACACACACACACACAGCGCTGCTGCAATCACGTGTGCTAACGTGCTTTTGGCCAGAAGTGCTTGCACGCCTAACTGAAAATTCTGCGTGCTGTGCCAATAAGTTGAGTTCAAGTATGTGCCTGAGTGTCATTTCCAAGCATATATGCTCAAGGACATTAAGGACGGAATTCCTGGCGGCGGGCTAAGCACGACTCCACGGAGATTCCTGTCGGCATAAACACAAAATTCAAACAGACACAGCTGAAAAGAAAATGAAAGAAACTCTAAGTCGCATTCAGTTCAAATGTTGTTTTAGTAAATTAGCTACTGCCTATTAGACAAAATCAAACCGTTGAGGCTCCCCAGCATATTTCTCCTCTTTCGCGTGTGTTGAGTTGTTGCCAGGGTGTCGAACCGGAACCGAACCGAACCGTTATTTTTAGCCGAACCGGAACCGAACCGACCCGAAATCTTCGCCACCATCTTGGAACTCAACCGGAACCGAACCCGAAAAAAATATAACGGTAACCGGTTGAAAACGGTTCAAGGTACTGTTTTTTCTTTTTTGCTTGTATCACAAAATGAATATTTGGGAATAAAAAATTGGCAGCTGTATTTCTATATATTGATCAAACCGCCATATACAAAATTGCAAGGTATGATAAATTGTGGGTTTTCGTGGCGCTTTTGCATTGGCACTATGATTAACCATGTATCACGTGGCCATGTAACGTCGTGGTGTCAATGCATGCTGTCAAGTAAGTCACGTGACCCCGTGACGTCAGGTGACCCACTGCGTCAAGTCGATTTAATTTGAGGAAGTCACTAGATTCATTAACCTTTTTTGTCAGCGTGACGTAGCATAACATCACTACTTCGCACCGAGAGTCAACACAGAGTCGAGTGCTCGGTTTCATGACAATCAGCATCGCCAAACATTCGGGTAACGGCTCGTGTTCAATTAAAGGGACAATGAAGGGAATTTTTGACATCTTTTTGGCGATTGAACTTGGTTCCAGGCATGTCTCAGGCCACGTTGCCCCAATTTCAGCCGAAACCGGCGCCTGTGTGCCGCGCAAATCAATTAAACAGTCGCGGTAATAATCGTACCGGGATCGACTGGGGCGACGCCCCGAGAGTTGCGGGAGAAGCCAGGAGAAGCGGAGCTCACGTGACCGATGCGGGGCCAAGAAGCGCGACGTCACAAAAGACGCGTCAGCGATTGGTCGAAACGAGAAACATGCCCTCGGTCACGTTTTGGTTCGCGATTTTTAGGAATACTGTTCTAATTTCCGCTTGAATAACCATGAAAAGTATAAATCGGACCGGAAATGATTACTAAACCGTAAATAAAGCAGCATAATTGTTTTTTTCTTTGCTACGCTGGATGCGAAACGGGCAACGAGCAACTATGGGCAAACAAAATAAAATAAAAAAAAAAGAACACGGTTCTCGAAGGATTCTGCAAAATAGTAGATGTAGATGGCTGTTCTAACGGTCGACTGAAGACCAGTATTCGTTCGGGCGACGCTAGTTTTCACGTGTGGGTTGCTGTTCGTGTTCTTTGACGACGAAAAGAGGACGTCCGCGGAGGAATCGGATCCCGGAACGGCCGGATCGCTATCGCTTTCCCCTCAGCATCTTCCCCTCGTCCTTCCTTCGGCATGCGGGCCGCTCGTTGCCGGCTGGCTGGGCGGTCTCCGTCGGGGGCCGCCACACACGTACTCCCGTTCCGTTGGTGTTCGGTCACTGAACGGAAGCTCGAACTCGCTCGCGAGAGCGGCATTGCCGTCCATGTTGACAGTTTCGGCCAAACGACCGCGCCAACCGCGCCACCGTGCTGCTATAATCCACCGCGGTAACCAGAGTCTCAATCTCCTAAATACTACTGATACCGACTATTCACACTCTACGTCACTCCCTACGTCACCTACATTTTCGGGGGCCCAGAAACGAGAATGGAGTTTCTTCAGTTTCGGTTTCTTAACTTCTTTCGTAGGCACAGAAATACGCGTCACAAATGTCTACAAAAAATTGGGCAGCATGCTATGTTCCCAAGAAGCATGAAAACACCATTTAAAAAAAATAAAAATAAAATCGTCTTCATTGACCCTTTAAAAATGATGATAGCCCAACTAGTAGTAGATTTTGACTCCAAAACTTCTAACAACAACAAGTAGATTTTGACTCAAAACTTCTAAAGAATTGCGTTTGTATTTTTGCTCCGGATTTGTACATGAGTTCTATTTTTTGTTTATTTTGCTCCATTAATAGGCCAAAGTGCAGAGTTTTGTAAATATTTGCTGCTTTTTGTGTTTGTCTATTTGCTTCAAAAAACAGGCAAGTGCGTAGTTATGTATATCTTTCAATTGTTGCTTTTGTGTGCATTTTTTATTTTTATTTCCGTTCCGTTGCTGCTGACCATTGTAGGGGCCCGAGGACCAGCCAAGCTGCATAGTGCAGCTTTTTTCCACGGGTCCCACCATCACAATCGATGGAAATAAAAAAAAATATTATTAAAACAAAAAAAGCAATAACTGAAGCTCAGCCCAAGTTCTTAGCTTTCCAAACCCCAGTGCATGACTATGATGATCACTGACGGTATATAATTAGTGTCAGACTACGTGGCCACTTGTTCTAATTGCGAGTTGAAGAGAGGAAGGCTGTTTTTTTCATTTCTTTTTTCTGCATCCGCTTTGGCGCGGAGGAGAAAACTAATGGATGTTTTCGCAAGCTATTAACGTCATGAATTACTTCTTAAAGTCATTTACTGAAAGTACAAAAAATGTTGCACAATCAATTTTACATCACTGAGGCACCCAAACATGTTTTCGTTGTTGCTGAACTGCCTCAGAAAGATGTCCGTGAGGATAGAAGTATTGAAAGGACTAAATGTGACCTATTATTATGGCGACATAAAACGACATGTGTGTACGGAAAAGATACATGAAAAGAAAGGTCTTAGTGGCCTCAGATTGACAGCCGAACGTTGGAAACCGCTCTAAGTGTCACACGAGTGTCGTTCCCCCAAGTTTGGACCACCTCGGTATTTTGTTTAAAGGAACCATGAAACGATGTTTCTGCCTTCACTAAAAACTATTTAAAATCAGTCCCTAACGAAATTAATAGAATAAAGTTGCCTTAGCTCTTCTTTCTAGGCAATGGTGGCCGCTAAATATATTAGAGAAATATGAGCATCGTTCATCCCCTCAACTCGGAGCCAGAAGCGGCCACGTGGCCTAGTGCGTGTCCTATAACGCCAACGTTAATCATAGCCACGCGCTGGGGTTGACAAAGTAGAAAACACGTGCTGAGCTCCTGGTTTGTTAGAGTTCGGCTATTCTCATCACCGCAGTGGTTAGACACGAACCACTACCCAAGTGTCCACCGAGGCATCAATCGTTACGAGCCGAACCGACCCGAAATCTTCGCCGCCATCTTGCCCAATCTATAAGCCGCGCTCGACTGTCGTCAGGCGGGTGGTATCGATCCCACACTTAAGTCATCAATCTTTTCGAAGGCAAGACTGAAAGAAATAGTCTCATTTTATCGTCGCAATTTCACCGCGACCAAGAAGCTTCTTAATCAGTGGCGTTATGTGCGAGTATACTTGGGTCAGACTAGGACCAGCACGTCTCTGCAAAGTCAGGAACATTCGAACCCGATATCGTTTTATGACACCTTTATACTTCACGGGGAGCAAAGTAAAAGCAATGGAGGGATACCGTTAACAAGTGACAACTATAATTGTCGAATTACCACACCCATACGGAGGAGGCAATTCCTTAGGAATGCAAAGCATTCTCTGGAGGAGGAACAAAGAACATTAAAGAAGAGGGAGGGGGTATTTTTAAAAACATACAGTGTTCTAAAGTTTCCTCTGCCCCGCATCTTCTACTTTGTTAGCAAAAACACTTTAGCCAAAAAGCGCCTTTTCAGCGCGCCAGACGCTCGCCCCGTTCCTCGCGACGATGCACTAATAATTATAATTCATGCCTCTCAAATACCTGGCTTTCACTGAGCGCGAACCTCCTGCTGCGTGCATTTTGCACCATCCAATTTCATTTTCTCAGCAAGAACAAATCGCAATGACTACCGGCATATAGTGCGATATCGTCACGTGCGTACCATGTTAAAAAGTTTAGCTTTCTGGTGAAATCCGATGTTCGCAACACTAGCAATATATGTCCAAATTGCAACGTTGTACAGAATTTATAGCAGTCTCGCGATGATTTACGGCATGCGTAGAGAAATGTTACAACGCATGACTGATAAAACTCAGTGTTGTAAAGTAAGGGCCCAAACAAGTGCACGTAAAACCGAATAGGTATAGGAAGTATTCACTGGCGGCCATAGCTGTGTGCACGACTGCTGAGCGCGTGCTGATGGCGAGCTTCCACAGTTCTTCTGTAACGTGCATTTCGCACCGTCAAGATTGCCGGTCTTAGCAGCCTATTAATGTGGGCTCGTTCAGAGCATGCGCTCTAGACATCACCTACAAATATGGCGCCCAGTGAATACTCCTTATAAACGAACTCAACTTGCTGACGTCATACGACCGCGGTGGCGCTGCTGTCGGTACTGCGCATGCGCTAACGCTTCATTCCTCCCAAATTTGGCTTCTGCGCATGCGCAGTGCCCACACCTGTTGTGGGCAAAGCGGGCTTGTTTGTAAACAGTGTTGTCGCCATGGCGTTGTGGGGCGTACGCTCGTTGTTGACGTTGTAGGGGCGCTTCTAGCTTTATTTGTGCGTCGTCTTTCCTGACAACGTATGTCGTATTCTATGCCCAACTATTTGAGCTCGCTACCCGAGCCTGAACGGCAGCGGTATCGAAACAAACTGTGCGTGGACGGCGTTGCCTGCAAGGATCCGTTCGCCGTAAACAAGGCCTGCTGGACTTCCGACGTGAAGTTGCTGCCACCGAAGTCGACGGCTCACGTCGTCGTTTATTTAGTTTTTTCGCCAAGCCAGTTCACGGCCGACACGGTGCAGGCGTACAAGTCTCGAGGCCTACGATTACTTCGAGTCGCTTTCCGCACTGCCGGAGGAATCAGCAGACTGTGGGTCTGCGGAAGTGTATTTATTAATTAAATAAATACACACAGCGTCTTGAAGTCAACGTATGATATTATCCCTACCCTCATGACCACAAGGCATGACAAGCAGTAAAGCTTTGTCTGTTCTGCAGTCTTGGCGGTAACACCTTACAGGTAACGGCGTTACCAGGAACGCGTTACTTGTTTCATTAACGTAGTAACCTACTCGCTACTTTTTCGAAACAGTAACGGGTAACGTACTTACGTCACTCGTTACTACGTCCTAAGTCCTAAAGAAATTACACTTCAATTTTTTTCGTGTTTTTAGGCGTCAAGTCATGTTTTTCTTTGCGTTTTTTCTCGTGAGTATTTAGGTGAAACCTTAAAAAGAGATAAAGTAATTATGTTCAGTTTCTGCATGAACATAATGTTTCTTGATATATGAGCTTATGTATACCTGTATCGTCAAAACCGTAAAACGTATTAAATCATAATTTAGAAAGTAACGCAGAAGTAACGTGCGTTACTTTTTATCGGTAGCGGTAACGCGTTCCTTTTATTTTTAGGTAACATAGCTCGGTAACGAGTACCTTTTATTTGCAAGTAACGAGTAACGTATCTCGTTAATTTTTTTCGGTAATGCTTACAACACTGCCGTTCTGTCGCCGATCCCCTTCTGCTGGGTTGCGTGTGTAGCGAGCCTCCGACGAGCGCTTGGCCGGTGCTTTGTGCACGAACACCGTGGGAACAAAATCCGGGTGGTCTCGATCAGACGACGGTTTTCCAGCACATAAGCAATCCTCGGGACGGAGATTGATATAGAAGCCGCACTTGCCTTCAAGAAAGTGCTTGCCGCAGAAACGGTCGTTCGCGCGAGGCGACCATTCTTTTCGATCCACGGATATTATCCACCTTCTGTCCCTTTCAGAGTCTGCCGGGAACTTGTGGAAACTCTCTACGCTACTTTTCTTGTACATTTCGGTGCAATTAACGGCAACACAGCTTCGCGGCATGCTGAAATGCTATGACGCCCATGCGAAACGTGCGCCCTTTTGCCCATACCAGCCGGCTCCGGCGCGATCGCAGCGCCGCCGCAGCTCCGTGACGTCAAGCCCGCGTGTCGGTCCTATTACATTAGCCCCCAGAGCCAGTATTTCGCGAAGTTTCGAGCTCATGCAAGCTGATAAAATGTGATTTATTGAAGGATTTTAAGATTCTTTATTTGTCCTTTGCGCTATTTATGTATAGTCAGGAATATCATTGCATGCATCTTTATGCATATCTTTTTTGCAGTAAGGCGTTCTGTAAGGAATTATTTAGAGCAATACTATTTATAATATCTATATTTCTGCACATTTCGTGTATTTGCCTCCCGATCTATCATGTGAGCACAAAGTCCTTTTTTTTTGCATACCCTGCACCCCGTTCTCACTGCCAATCAGCGAACAAAAAAGCACGTTTACGGACACTCAACAGCTACCGTAGTCTCTAGTATTGTCCTCCCGTGTTGGTCTCAAACGGTTATGTGAACTTCATAAGGTAAAACTTATTGATGATAATAAAAATATATTTAATTAGTGACTGAAGACATTACAACATAAATAAAGATGCATGCAATGATATTCCTAATTATGCAGAAGAAACCCCAAAGTAATGCAACCCCAAATTATCTGAAAGATACGTTGAACGCGCCATCAACATAACTATCTAAAGGCCCGGCGACAAACACCATTTCAATATTGTATTCTAACGTGCGAAGCGTGTGCAACAAACGCGATGCCTTGTCATCTCTTATCGACACGTGTACAGCTGATATTGTTATCCTTACCGAAACGTGGCTTTCTAGTAAAATTGCTGACAGTGAAATTCTTGAGTGTGAAGATATGTACAAATTTTATCGTTTCAATCGTGACTCGCGCTCAGGTGGCGGTGTTCTTATCGCTGTTCGTGATTCTATAATATCGAGCGTTGTACCACTTAACATATCTTTAGAGTTTGTGTGTGCCCGTGTACATGTCAGGAACAAGGATTTTATTTTTTGCGCCTGCTATCGACCCCTCGCTTCGTCTAATACATTTTTCTCTGAGCTTCACGATGTTTTCAATAGACTGGTAGTAAGGTTTTCTTCTTCATCTTTGCTTCTACTGGGTGATTTTAATTTTTCCACAATTAACTGGAAAAGCGACACTCCCACAATAAATGATCACTCATCACAGGCTTTTTCGTTTCTAAGCCTTTGTCTTGATTTTAATTTAAAGCAACTTGTACAAGAGCCTACACGATGTTCATCTCATTCTTCCAATGTATTAGACCTCATTCTCACTACAACCACTGAGCTTGTGTCTCCCTTAACGTAGTTACCAGGTTTAAGTGACCATTGTGTTAGTCAGTTTGACCTGCAGGCATCTGCTTCCTCATGTAAAGCATTTAAGCTTATTCGCGACTACAAAAATGCCTATTTCGTTTCAATTGATAATGAATTAGACACGTTTCTAACCAATTACATCTCACGTTTTCATACGCGAACGGTTGAAGAAAATTGGTCTCTCTTCAAACAAAAAGTGTGTGACCTAACTAACCAGTACATCCCTCTGAAGCGCATCCGCTCTAATTCACAGGCACCTTGGTTTAACGCACGCCTTAAGCGTCTGCGAAATAAAAAGAAACGGTTATTTCGGAGCGCAAAATTAACAAAATGTGCTGAGCGCTGGCATGCTTACGAAGCTGCTGATACGGAGCATAAACAAGCTGTCGCACAATCAAAGCAGGAGTTTTATCAGTGTACACGTTTTTCTCTTTTTTTCTCTTTTAAAAGACAACCCACGGAAGTTTTGGAGCGTGGTCAGCGGTAGTAGATCCTGTGCGGTGGAGCTTTGTGATGCGAATAATGTTCCTGTAGATCTAAACGATTGTTGCAATGTCCTGAACGATGTGTTTGCTTCTTATTTTTCCCACACGACTCCTACCTGTTATCCAATTGTTTTCAGCGCTAATTTTAGTCCTATGTTTCCTGTTAGTATTGATTCGTTTGGTGTCGACTGTTTAATTCAGAAGCTTAAAATTTCCGCGTGTGCTGAGATTGACGGAATTAATTCAAAGTTCCTGAAGAGCACCGCCACCTATTCATCTTTGATTCTCTCCGAAATTTTTTCACAGTCTTTGCAGTGTTGCACGTTGCCCAACATTTGGAAGGTAGGGAAGGTGGTTCCTTTGCATAAATCAGGTACTGCTCACTCCCCATTTAACTACAGGCCCATATCATTGACTTGTGTGCCGTGTAAATTACTTGAACATATCATTTACTTTCATCTTGTTGCCTTTCTCGAGTCCAACTCTTTTTTTACTAATTGTCAACACGGGTTCCGAAAGTTGTTTTCTTGTGGAACACAGCTCGTATCGTTTACTAATGTTGTTAGTTGCTATTGATGCCGGGCTAATAGGTGACTGCATTTTCTTAGATTTTGCTAAGGCTTTCGACTCTGTCTCGCACGACCTACTTCTCTTGAAACTGAGTAAACTTAATATTGATCCTGGGTGATTTCAGAAAAGATCGACCAAAGGGTGGCTGGTTGACATTTTTAAATCAACTGATGTTTTCATATGCCATTGTCTAGTGTCTGGTATAAACGAATCCACACTTAGATTTGTCCAGAAAAAACATTTGGGTACAGAATAAATCGTAAAGCATGAAGAGGTGGACAGTCGCATTAACGCGCACTGATGGAGGAGGCACGTTTGAAAGTGAATAACTAAAAGGATAATGTTAGAAGAATTCTAATACTTTTTAAAAACAAACTATGGGTACCGTTTGCTTGTAATATAAAGTAATAATATTTATGTAAATTTTATTTAATTTTCTAAAAATTGCCAAACATGCCTGCTTGAACGACAAATGGCAAAATTTGGAGGCCTGTATCTTATGAAATAATTTAATTATTATCATATAATTTGCAGGTAGTATTTGACTTATATATGGCTATTATTGAAAAAATAAATAAGGTATTTGAGTGATAGAATAGTTGCGATATATTTAGGCAAACATGGGAAAACAATCAAACAACGAAAAATTCCGATGCAAATAAAAAAAGCACCACCTTCGATTTTTTTCTCTTAAATTTGGGTACCCTGTCATACTAAATTTCGACATTCATTTCTATTAAAAACATGTTCCATCATTCTATTGAGAAAGAAGATACAGCTCCCCAAAGTAGGGTCCTTTTTCAAAGCCTACACGTAGCAGAGCCCTATACAAGAAATGACTCTGAGTTCCAGTTTCAGAAAACTAACGCACATCTTTCATATATTCTTATTCATATGGGGTCACTGACAACTAGAGCAATCGGTCACACAGTAAAAGTGAGGAGAAACTATATACAGCATTTTACATACAGCGTACAAAGAGGTATCATATTAGAGACTAGTGCTTCGAGAAACGATGATGCAGTGTGAAGTTTTACTTTCCGCTATAATTTATATTTAAAAAAAAGTAAACAACTTTACTTGCATACAAAAAAAAAATAAAGATAGAATACTAAAATTGTTTAGGTTAGTTATGCATTTCCGGGGAAAAACCATTTCAGGTGAGGTGTGCCACCGCGCCGGACTGTAAGAGCTTCGATACTCTCGGTCAGGCATGTATCCAGGGGGGTGGCCCATGGGGCCCGGCCCCCCCCCCCCCGAAATCTTCAATTTTGCTGGGACCTCCTCTCCCCCCTTCCCCCTCATACAACATTTTGTCATGGGCGCCCCCCCCCCCCCCCCCACCCCCCCCCCCCCCCCCCCCCCCCGAAACAAAATCCTGGCTACGTGCCTGCTCTCGGTGTACGAATGGATCGCGGCAAGCCGAGATATTTTATCGTGCGCGAGGATAACGTTTCGGGATTCTCATATGGTGATCAGATAAAGATTATAAGCTATCACCAAGTAAAACAGCAGGGTGAATACCCCGCGAAGAAAACTGGGATAAATAGGTTAACCCGGCATTCGAAATGAGCCGCCCATGGGGCATCAAATTCGGCACTTTACACTAAGGCTTTCCTCGATGAACCCATTTAATAAAGTTTCTTCTAACCAGATCCGACTGTCCGTTCTGCATATATGTCACACGTTCCTTCTGTTGATGACTTGCACAGCCGCCACGCGTGCCAAGAATGAATCCAAGGAAAGTCGCGCACCATCAGCCACTCTTCCTTTTTTTTTTTTGTTGACGATAGCGAACAAGCTCATTTTCGTCCATATACGCAAGATGTACCCAGTTTCTCAAATACAACGCTCACCATCGTCCTGGCCGCCTGAATTCCGTTTATTGAACGTTCTCTCGGGTTGTTCAGCGTGGCCTGGTGCTTCTCGAGTCTGCCAACTCCGTCGCATGCATTTTTCCATGTCCAGATGCAGAAAATGAGCACTGGGCTTGTGGGCAATCATTCAGTGCAAACTGGTGAAGCTGGTAGAAATTCTCAAAATGACTGGCGGCCCTGTCACTTACGTACGTCACGTGCGAGTATACCGCAACGTTGTTTTCAACCCACTCTCACTTTTTCTAGAGCCAAGCACGTGAGAGCGACGTCGTCACGCAGGTCCTCCCTGATGATGGCAACGCTGTTTGTAGCTTTTCTTGTCGTCACTACACATGTAAATATCGTAACTTTTTTTCTTCAGTGGTATGCTTTAACTTTGTCAGGAAGCACGATGGTCCAGTTTTCAGCAAATTCAAAATGAAAGATAATGCTTTCGCGTTGCATGCAGCTGCTTTTGATCGTAGATCACTTTATCTTGCGTTTGCCTGATATGGTTTTGGATATGAAGTTCTTCGAGTGTAAGATACTGGCCTTTTGGGCAGTGATCATAGTCTCCTTAAAGACACATACTTGTTGGTGGGTCGCACAGAAATGCTGAGTTCATTTGACCAGCGTTGAATGTTGAGCCTGTGACGTTCTCTACAGCGGCAATACAAAGGTAATAATTGGCGCAGCGCACACAAATGCACACTTCCTGGTGTGGAATACATTTTACCCATCTAGGGCACAAGGAATGAAGTTTCGTTAGCCCAACGCCGGAATCAGGATGCTTGTCTCTGTACACACGAAAGGCCTCTCGCATTGAGCGTGTCAGGAAGCGCTTTGGCACGAACGTTATCTCCACGTCGAGCATGACAAAGATCACGTCCTTCAAGTTGGGACCTTGGCACGAACATTGTAGCTCGTCTTTCGGTAAGTACTCTAGGGCAGCAGACAGGTTCTCAGGGCTCACCTTGCGCCTCGTGTGAGGATCCGGCTCATACCACACGCCATGCTTTTCCTTACCTAAAACGTAAACACTGTCGCCATGTTAACCTTACCTAGGTTAACATGGCGAGAGTGTTTACGCTCTATTGTATTTAGGCGGGGCTCGAGTATTTGGGGGTTCTCCTCTCTGTCGGTGTGCCTCTTTGTGCTTGATATTATCGCCCGCGAAGCCAGCGAGTGGGATGGCGACAGGCACGACTGCTCAGTAAACAGGCATCGGCGGCCACATTTTGCTGGTTGAAGCGAGCCCCCTCATTCTCGACAGCGAGCGGGGAAGTAGGAAAAAAGATTGTATCGGCCGTTTTGCCAGAACTAGCGACGAGTGTCGCCTGCTACTTCCGTCAACTATTGCGCCATAATTGTGATCTTCTCAAGGAAATGATTGTTGCTAGCCACAGAACACTATCACGCAGAAAGGGAATGCTTGAATATGTTTTATTCTAGATATGCGTCAGGTACATATATAAGAGAAAGAGATGGAGATAGAGGGTAAGGAAGAGGAGTATATAGTGCCGTAGGAAAATAAAGTAAACAAAGTTCCCAGTGACCGATGGCCTGCAGGATCTTTTCTCGGATCACTAATTCGTAATATGATAGCTCTTTGTACAGAGCGCGACACTGTTAGCGCGAACAAGCGATCCCCGGTTTTTCAAGTTTTTCTCTTTGAAGCCAAGGGATGTCATCCAAGTTATTATTGCTACGGAAAGAGCTCATTTAGTTATATAATGTAAGCGATCAAATTTCTTGCTCGCTAATACGCCTCGCAAGTGGGCTCATTTTCGTCTTCTGCGCATGAGAAAGGAGGTAGCGGTAACGTCAGAACGCCGAGCCCTGATTGGCTGATCGCGACCCCCCTATCTGAGCGTCGTCTGCTCCTTTGCCACGTCGTCTGCTCGCAACGTCGTCTGCGTCTGTCTTACCTTTCCTGCGACTTTCGGAAGTGCAGGTCTTTACGAGCGAGCTCGACTTCGCCTTTCAGAGAGGGGAGACGAAATAACTCGAGCGGTACGTTGTTTTTGTCGAACAACTAGCAGACGCGCATCAAGGAGGGAAGTCAAGGGACTCGCTGACGAGGTGTCCCGAGGCGCCGAGGTTTGTCTGCTAAGAAGCGAGAGTGTCCGCAAGTTCCCTCCCAAATACTTTTTCCCTCCTTGCGTGTGCGGCGAGACTCCTCACTCTTTAACGGCGTCGGCGGGTTGGCGCAGTTAACGTCGTCTGCTTTACGTCTGCCAGTCAAAGCGATGGCTGCTTTACCTTTCCTGCGTCTGTCGGAGATTTACCACTTTTTCACCGGCGAGAGTCGCCGCTGCCTCGGAAAACGAGGCGAAGACAAGAGGAAGAGATTGAAGGGTTCACAAGGGTCGCGCGGGCATATTCCATTCAGCACGTATACAGGGTAACCCAAATTTAAAAAAAAATTGAAGGTGGTGTTTTTTTTTTATTTGCATCAGAATTTTTCGTTGTTTGATTTTTTTCCCATGTTTGCCTAAATATATCCCGACTATCCTTTCACTCAAATACCTTATTTATTTTTTTAAATAATTGACATATATGTAAAATACTACCAGCAAATTATATGATAATGATTAAATTATTTCATGGAGATACAGGCCTCCATATTTTGCCATTGGTCGTTCGAGCAGGCATGTTTGGAAATTTTTATAAAATTAAATAATATTCACATAAATATCATTACGTTATATTACAAGCAAGTTGTACCCATAGTTTGGTTTTAAAAAGTATTAGAATTCTTCTCACTTTAAGCGTTTAGTTATTCACTTTCAAACGTGCCCCCTCGATCATTGCGGGTTAATGCAACTGTCCACCTCTTCATGCTTTACGATTTTTCCTGTCCCCAAATATTTTTTCTGGACAAAACTAAGCGTGGATTCGTTTATACCAGACACTAGACAATGGCATATAAAAACATTAGTTGGTTTAAAAATGTCGACCAGCCACCCTTTGGTCGATATTATCTGAAATCACCCTCTTAACATCTTGGGCTGGCCTAAATGTTTTTTATCTAACCGCTCACAATATGATTCTGTCAATGGACATAATTCTTCTACTACTCCTGTCACGTCCGGGGTACCACAGGGATCTGTCCTGGGGCCTCTCTTGTTTCTAGTCTACATTAACGACCTCCCATCGCAAATTGTGTCTTTTATTAAATTGTTCGCGGATGATTGTGTACTGTATCGCGTAATTACTGATGCCCAAGAGTGTGCTATACTACAGTCAGACATCGACGTAGTTTCTTCCTGGTACGCTGAATCCCTAATGAAGCTTAACGTTACTAAATGTAAAAGCATGCGTGTTCCCGACTCTCTAAAAACATTGACCCTGTCCTTAATCCTTAATAATATACCATTAGATGCTGTTGCTTCATACAAGTATCTTATTATTCACATAACTCATAACCTTTCCTGAAACATGCATGTCTTTAATAATGCTAATTGTATGCTTGGGTTTTTGCGCCACCACTTCCGTTCCGCTAATCTTCTGGTCAAACTGCAATTATATAAAACCTTAGTCAGGCCAAAACTTGAATACGCCTATTCCGTTTGGGATCCGGGACATGTAACATTATCACACATTCTCGAATCAGTCCAGAACCGAGCAGCCCGTTTTATCATTTTTAATTATTCTCGTACTGCTAGTGTTTCATCAATGAAGACAACTTTGGACTTACCTGACCTCGCATTACGCCGTAAATACTTTCGTCTTTGTCTTTTTGCATAAAATCTATTATACTAACCCAATTCTAAAAGATCAACTACTTTTTAATGCGTCATATGTGTCACCTCGCAACGATCACCAGTGTAAGGTTGGCACGCCGACATGTCACACGAACATCTATTTTGACTCTTTTATTCCAAGAACATATAACGATTGGAACCACCTCCCCGCCTCCATCGTGTCCATCCAGGACGCCACATACTTCAAGAAGTTTGCCAACGATTTGATCTGTGTCACCCACTCCTCTCTGTAGAGCCTCTGGGCCTTGAGAGTATGAAAATAAATAAATAAATAAATACTCGGCAAGTTTTTTTTTTTTTTTTTTTGCTTTTATCTTTCACAGGCACGTTGTAAGTAATTTGGGAGAGCATTGCACAAATTTCTGATTTCGAGGCTTATTTCAGTAACTATGTTTTCCTGAAACATATAACTTCTCAAACATGTAGCATTCTGTTATTGCCTCTTTTTGTGGTGAACATAACGTTTATGTGTCTGTAGGCTGGACAAAAACAAAGTACACAAGGGCGCGTGGCGGAACTATAACAACTACGCACGCAAACCGCAAGAAAGTGTCCAACTAAGTAGCTGTCATGTCGAGTAAAACATGAAATACTACTTCGTTTTGCTTCAAAAATAAACCTTGTAGGACGCTTAACTTTGCCTTTAAGAGTGGAATGCGGTAGTGTTTTTGGGCTCCGTTCGCATCGCCTTCTCATTCGCAGTGCTAGCGTGCCTTGAGTGGCTTAGTTAGTAGCGCGCCTGACTCGCTACTGTTGGGTCGTTGGTTCAAATCCCGCCTAATATTTTTCAATTTGTTTTCTTTAAGGCGAATGAGTTACTATATAATGTGAAATCGTTTGAGACATGCGGTGACCTTTAATTCGCTTCACATGTCATGTTTTAATCATTTTCAATACACGCGTTACGTCTCGCTTCACGTGAGCGTTGTGGGTTGTTTGAAATTTTTGCGCGAGGACATGTAGCTGTGATGTCATGACCCTATTGACCAATGAGGATTTTCCCGTCACGCCACCGACATCGGCGTTTTTGCGACACGTGCTGCTTAACGCTATCGCGTTAAAATAATCAATTAACACGGGTGATGCTTATATGCAAATTGAATTGACCGGACTCTTCTCAAGAGCAAACTGCAACAGCCAGGCTATGCCAATTTAATCAAAACTTGTTGTTGGCCTAGTTGGTTCATGATGCAGTCTAGAGGTCTTTTGCGCGACACAAGGAACAATCACAAGCGAGTAGACACTGACAAGCGCAAACTTTCAACTTTTATTCATGCTCGATCGACCACGAACATCCAGAAAGAGCATGCGCAGCACGCTACACAGAAGGAAAAAGGAAAAGAAAACAGATAGAAATAGTCACCCACCAAAAGACATTCCACGATAGTCATTATCAAACCAGCAACCCGCAACAAAGTGCAGTTTTTATCCGGGTTGCTGGTTTGATAATGACTATCGTGGAATGTGTTTTGGTGGGTGACTATTTCTATCTGTTTTCTTTTCCTTTTTTCTTCTGTGTAGCGTGCTGGGCATGCTCTTTCTGGATGTTCGTGGTCGATCGAGCACGAATAAACTAGTTGAAAGTTTGCGCTTGTCCGTGACTACTCGCTTGTGATTGTTCCTTGTGTCTCGCAAAAGATCTCTAGTATGCCAATTTATTTTGTATAAAAAAATATTCACTTGGGCAAGCGCTATTTTGGTTCGGATTCGATCTGAGTACGAAGCGGTGTATAGATTAGAGTGAACAATTTCGGTTACTCCTTTTTGCATGATTCGTCGCATGCATCGCGCTGCTGAGTGTAAAAAAATATTTGGTTAGAAAAACAAGCATTGAGATTGCTGCTCGATGTTTCTATAAAAAATAGACTGAATGAAATTGTCCTAAAACTTTCGTGACATTTTCAAAACGTTATCGCTTTTAGCTCAGTTGTTGCGTACTCATATATGTGTATATATATATATATATATATATATATATATATATATATATATATATATATATATATATATATATATATATATATATATATATACTGTGAGACATATTTCGTAAACCATATTCATGATATATAAGGCGACGAGGTGCCCATTTCATGAATTTGTGCGCTGTAATTAATTCCTTAGTTCAAGGACACAACCACCATTTAACTTTTAATACTGCGACGAAAAGTTGTACCGAACACGGGTATTTTTTGCTGCCTACCACACTTCGCGACAACATTTTGATACCTTGTAAATAGATCAGTTTGAACTTTAGAGCTAGGCTTAAACACGAAGAAAGGACAGAAAAAAACATTATAGTTCTAATTTCTGAAGTTCTAGTTGATTTATTTACAAGTATATGTACCTGCAAGCTCAACTCTTTAGTGCCATACTTGAACACTTTGATTTAGGTAAAATATTTGTGACTCTGGTAAACAAAGAAATGTTGAGTCGTATGGACATAGCGTTTTGTACGTTAATGCAGATTTTTTTGTTTTGTTTTTATTGTTGCGTTGAAATTAGGTAACCGTTACGAAGAGGGAAACAGCGCCAAAAGTAAGAAGGACAAAGAACGAGGAAAACACAGACTGAGCGCTGTTCCTCGTTCTTCGTCCTTCGTACTTTTGGCGCTGTTTCCCTCTTCGTAACTATGCATAACCAACTCGCCGAATTTTCGACGGTGTTAAGTAACCGAATCTTATATTTTTGGTACCTGAAAATAATATTGGATTGTACGGACGATAAAAGAAACTATATAGTCAATCGTTTCACGGCGTAAATAGTGCCGATTGCGAGAACAATGCGAAAAATATATTCTCAATTTAGCAGTTCAAACCAGTTCGAGCCGGTTCGAACCGGTTTGAACCATTATTTTTGCTCCCTGGAACGGAACCGGAACTGAACTGAAAGCCGTGAACCCGAACCCGAACCGAACCGAAAAAAATTTCAATTCGACACTCTGGTTGTGGCTTAATTTGTGCATCAAGATTTTGTCCAGTCCTTCCTCAGTCAGGAGAAATGTCAGTTTCAGAAGCTCACTTCTGTATGCGTTACGGTAATTTCCGCTTCATTCCCAAAGCATCAAAATACCCGTTGTAAAAATGGACACAGCAGCAGACTCACTTTGGTGCGTGAAAATTGTGAAACGTTTTCTGGCATTTCCGAGGAAGGGAGGACCGCGCGAGCACAGCTGTAATAGACGCTTTCCGGAAGTATTTGTACCAGACTTGGCCACTGAGTACTGCACAAGAACAATTTTTCTTGTTTTATTCCAATTCCAATCCTGAAACATGCCGCAAAAGTAATCAATAATTGCACACACAAAAGTCGTGATCAGAATAATACATGAAGAGGTATATTTGGGAGACCTATCCGATGTTTCTGAAAGCCAAAACGGAGATTACATAATTTTAATCACTCCGTCTAAAAAGAATGAAGATCAACTCAAATCAAGCAGTGTGTGCCTACGTGTGCTGTACCAATTTCTGTATTCGTTTTTGTACTCGCTCAAGGATGAAATTGCAAAGCAAGAACTGACCTCACTGAGTCTTTTACAAAGCTAACCTCAGCAGATCAATCATTTATGTTAAGCTGTTTCATAAGGTAAAAGCGTTTATTCTGATATGTTCTTTCAATGTCGGTCCTCGTATAAAAACTCGACCAAATGTGTGAGTGCCAGTCATTCTTAAAACTGGACACAGGTAAATTCGAGTCTAAAACGCTGGAGCAGCTACGAAATT
Source organism: Ixodes persulcatus (assembly GCA_013358835.2). Lineage (NCBI taxonomy): Eukaryota > Metazoa > Arthropoda > Arachnida > Ixodida > Ixodidae > Ixodes > Ixodes persulcatus. Next base: position 249,993 of record JABSTQ010009472.1, on the reverse strand, counting down.
GACTCCACCGTTTCTAGATATCACATGGTTTTAGCAACCTTTAGGATTGAGTCGGGGCATTTTTCGGGAGGAAAATAATATGACAAATCGAAGAACACACAAAATGAGGGATACACTTTATGGTATTTACGAAACAGATAAGCGACAACATGCACTCCGACTAAAGTGTCTTAATTTAAATAATAATAATAATATAACGTCAGAAGAGCGGAAGGGTAACTGCAGACACATTTTTCCAAATGGGGGCACGTCCACATAGCCCTGTGACACCACCCACTCCACCACCATTTTCAAAAAGGTGAAAGACCCAGATCTGGTACCCATCAGCTCATCTACAGAGGATAACTTGGCCAAAGCAGGCGATTCTTCGATAAAAACAAATGTATGTTTTAGCCCACACCACTCCATCGTCCCTTCACCTCCCAAATTTCGGTGTATAGGACGTTTCGGTGCGGACTTTTTTTTCGGTACTCGGACATTTCGGTGCACGAACTTTTCGGGTGCACGGACTTTTCGGTGCACGTGCTACGTTTCGGTGCACGGACTTTTCGGTGCAAGGACATTTCGGTCAATGAAATACGATAATTTCTTTATCTTCTCTAAAGACTTGTGGACCGCTATAAAGTATCTCAGAAAAGAAATAGAAAAATTATCACGAAGTAATAGATTAATTCTAATATTACTTTTATTCCAAACTTTGGGTGGCAGAAATACACATAAACGAATGAGAAGTTCATCGTTCATTGATTTTTCGCGGTTGCTGTCTCATTTACATTTTCGTAAGTTTCGAAAACAGTTGTCTTTCGAAGCTCGCGACTTAGAAAAATACCGTTTTCTACTCACTAATGGCGAATCTTGCGGCGAGGTGACCGGGTCCCCCAATGCGCGTGCCTTCTGTCGTTTTGCAATTTGTTGATTTAGTGTTTTTCGATGATGCTGAGCAATTGTCTAATTTAAACCATGCCCTTAAACACAATATTAAGAAAGGTAATTACGTAAAAAAATATATAAGATCTAATTATCCCGGACTTTAATAATTTTCCTAAATAGGCCCCTGGCCCAGGGCCAAAACGACACAAGTCTTTTTTTGTTGCGACGCGTAGTTTTCGCAATATCAAATTTGTCCACCTTTCGTGAAACACCCTGTATAGTGATAGGAGTTTGTGTGAGTTTGGCTTGCGTTGAGTTTTAAAGAATTAACTCGAGAGAACTATATTTTGAATATGGTTTCATCGAACTACTGGCACCAAATTTTGGCGAGTAGCTCTGCTTTTTAATTGTAAAAGCTTGATCATTGCCCTGTTCTAAACTCAGCCATAATTTCAGGTTCGCATTTTTAATGATTATATATATATATATATTTATATATATATATATATCTCTCTCTCTCTCTCTATATATATATATATATATATATATATATATATATATATATATATATATATATATATATATATATATATGTGTGTGTGTGTGTGTGTGTGTGTTTTGGTGCTACTTTGTAGTTTCTGAAGTTCTCTGGCCACACTACAAAAAACAAAACAGTGAGCCGAGAACGTTGCTTTAAAATCGAGAGTGGCTCTCATAGGAGAGGTTGCGAGCTGTTAAAAAAAGTAAAATACAGTTATAAATATAAAAAATACAATTGTAATCCTAAAATTAATTCAAGGCAGATATTTACACCGAAATGTCCGTGCACCGAAAAGTCCGTACACCGAAGCGTCCGTACACCGAACCGTCTTACACCGAAAAGTCCGTGCACCAAAAGGTTCGTGCACCGAAAAGTCCGTGCACCGAAAAGACGCACCGAAACGCCCTGCACTGAAACATCCTACGCCGAAATGTCCGGATCTCAACACGTTCGACCTTTCTGCCCTTAGTATCTTAAGGCAAAATTCTTTGCAGTAACGCAAACTTTCGAAACGGCCCTTTTGCCGATTCGGGTTCATGTATCTGTGGTTAAGCACTTACAAAAAAAAATACAACACAAAAGGTATCTTTCAATATGTGCAGAGAAAATTAACATGATTAAAAACATCAAACAAAAAAAGTGAAAGCCGTTTACAACTCCCTGTAACGCCGAATTGGAGCGCAGCTTTTGAGGAGGAGGAGGGAAGGGTACTCAGGGGAGGGTATACCCCTCCCCCTCCTCCTCCTCCCCTCATTCTTCAATCTCCTCCGGGGGGGGGGGGGGGGGGGGGGGGCTCGCACGGTGCATTATGGGACATTTCCCATAATGCACCGCGCGGTTACGCCGACGGCGACGCCGCTCAAGCCGGAAACGGGCGCCTAAGAGCTGCGCTCTAAAATGTGATTTTAATAACGCGGTTTCAAATTATGGCTATTTCTTACATTCATTTTTAGGATCTTGAGGGGCATCACAGAGGAAAGTGGTTGGTTAGTACAATTATAAATGTAGAGTTATCGGTAATGGTGACGCTATCATCGGGAAGGCCATTCCAGTCTACAATAGCTTCTGGTAGAAGGGAATGTTGATGGGCTCTTGAAATAGTCTTTGGGCGGGCAACCTTGCATGAATGATCAAGTGTTGCGGATATATACCTGGGCTCGCTGAGGAAAGACTGTCGTAATGGTTCCGAATAGTAAATTTTATAAAAAACGCAAAGACGGCAATTTCTTTGTCGAACGGAGAGATGAGGAAAAGGTAATTGACATTTCATTGCATGACACTAAAAAAGCGAGAGTAATTAGAAAGAGTAAATCAAGCAGCACGATTTTGAAAAGATTCGATTGCGTTAGTTAAAAAACATTGATGTGGGTGCCAGATAGCTGAAGCATACTCTAGTTTAGGGCGAACAAGACTGGCGTAAAGGAGGCGTTTAAGGTTAGAAGGCACAGACTTGAAATTGCGACGAATATAGCCAAGTGAGCGGTTTGCACATGATATTGTCTTGTCGACATGGACATTCCAGGACATATTAGGGGTTTAATGAACACCAATATACTTGTACTGTGTAGCAGTCGGAATGGTAGTGCCGTTGAGTGTTAATAAATTTAAGGAATCCAAGGAAGAACGCGTGAAGCAGAGATGCGTGCATTTGTTAATGTTTAGACAGACCTGCCATGTGCATCACCATTCAGTAACATTGTTATGCCGTTCTGGAGTGAAAAATGGTCGTCTGGGGTTTTTATTAGTCCATAGACAACACAGTCATCAGCGAAAAGACGAACAAAGCACGAGAGGTGAAGAGGGAGATCATTAATGTAGACTAAAAAGAGAAAGGCCCAAGTACAGTTCCCTGTGGAACACTGGACGAAACGGGAGAGAAAGAGGAGAATGTGCTGTTAGTGAAAACGAATTTAGAGCGATGACTAAGTATGATTCAATCTACTTAAGAACATGAGGATTTAGTTTTAGTGATGAAAGTTTAAAAAGAAGGCGGTTGTGTGGAACTTTATCAAAAGCTTCGGCGAAATCAAAAACAAATATCGTCAGTAGAAAAGCCGTTTAATTAATTAAAGTTTAATTAATTTTAACAATTTATATCGTCTATTTACACAAAATAAATTGAATAAAGTAGTAACATTCGATAGCACTTGTATAGGTTTAGAGCCATATAGTGTTTAATCTGCAAATTGCGTAATTAATCTTAATATTCATTAGATTCCAAATATGTCACAAAAACGTGAAGGTTCGATGTTAGGCATTTTTATTTCTGGCAGTATATATGCCAAAGCAGTTTAATTTAAAGGGAAAATTAGGCCCTACGTCATACATTTAAGAAATACTACTGCGATTGTTTTCCTTTTTACCTATTTACACCAACCGACAGTACTGGGTACAGAAATCAAGCATCCCAAACCTAGCATTTCCACTTCCTACACTTCAAAATGATTGTGAAAAAAAAAAAAACTAATTCATATATAAAAAAGTGTAATACGTGTTTTTTGTTGTTTTTCATTGCAAAAATGGGGCCATAATCTATAATTTCTTCAGGCAAATCAAAATAACCACCCCGGCACGCGTGTGAAACCTTTGGCCGTATAACTCCCCGGCGCAAACAACAGTAATGACCATTTCACGGCTCCGTTTTTTAACAAATATATATTTTTTTAACTTGAATCAATTGCATTGCATATTGTCGTATACTGCCGCTCCTAAGAAAAATTTAGTTTTTGTCTGTATCTCACAGCGTTTCTTGTTGCTCAGAGGCAAACAAATTAAATATTTTATCTCATATCTATGCCCCAGCATTATTATTCTGACCCAGTGCCACGCCTCAACGTTTCCTTGCTTTTGCCAATTATGCTTATTCGTACGGACGACGAGTTTGCTGTGGGAGAAAACTACGATGACCTTCTTTCTTTCCAAGCTCATACTGTGTGCCGTGTGTCGCCCACGTCACTTGAGGACAAAGCGCCAGTGCCGTTGAAACAACTCGGTAAATTTTGTCTGTCAAATGAAACCATAAACTATAGAAAAAAAATCACAGTCATGTGATTTGTGATATAGATAAAAAAAAACTGCATATTGTTTCGGGTACCGCTGTTCATACCAACTCAAACAATCCCAGCCGTTCAGTCAATAAACTCTTCCAGGACGAAACAACCACTCTTTATTTTGTCGGTCCCGCAAGGAAAGGCGATTCGCTGCAGTTCGTCACTGTGGTTCGTCATCATTTGTGCGTTCACTTTTTTTTAACAGTCAAACAGGTTTTTTAAACTGTTTGTCTGGTGGGATTTTTTCTTTTTTTTTTTTTTTGCTGACTTGTCTTTTTTATATTGAAATTGTTTGTTACGACCACTTGTTTGAGGCTCGATCTTGAAGCGCAGTATGTAAAAAATAAAACTCATCCTGGTTTCCTTTGTGTTACAGTTGCACACGGATTGAACCAACCTTGCCTAAGGAAAATTCTCATTCTATAAAAACAATTTGTAATTTGGCTACCGCCTATTACACAAAACCAAACAGCTGAGACATCCCAGCGTATTGCTCCTAAATGCCTTTCAAAACACTACTTGACAATCTGATCCCATCGGAAGTTTGGTCTAGCTGGTCGATTAAAACATTTTCTAAACCATAATAAGATATAGATCGAGTGCGAGCCAACTGATTTTTGAGTAGCTATCAGCGTGCCTGCTGGAAGTTCAGCTAAATGTCTCGAATCAACTGGAATCTCGCTTCGTCTAAACTTATAAATCCATCTTAATGTTTCTTTTACCAAAAGGCTCCGTTTTCATTAAAAAAACTGTTAATGCCACTTTGAGGTTTTTATCAACGTGAAATACTCAGTACTACTGCAAGTCCCAGATTGACTCCGAAGTACCAGTCAGGATGTGGATTTTATTTTTCCAGTTTAAAATTGGCTAACATGTCTTCAGTTGGAATAGAGCTCTAAAGTATTCCTGGCACCTGCTTTAGCCACTTGCTTTAATGTGGATTTATGTCTACGGTTATGAAGATTCACAGCACAGTCACAACCCTCATTTGTGTTTTCGTTGTTGTTGTTGTTTTTTTGTGCTCAGCACAAAAGTAAACGAATTGATCACCCTCCTCCCGACAAGTTTCAGCCAAACTTGTCGGCGGGGACAAGTTTGGTAGAATTTAAATGAAACTACCCTTTTATAAGATACTGTGCTGAAGCATGACCTTTATCTATCCCATTGCACACAGCAAGCCGACTTTTCTCGCTGGCTTCTTCAAGTTCTTCGTTTGTTATGGTGAAAGTAAAACTTCAAGGTGCGTTTAACCCAAAATAGTTACCCACTAAGCAAACGTACTCAGTGCAATTAGTACTATCTACAAAATGCCTTACGGGTCAGTTTCTAATAGGGCTGTTCCACATGACGTTCTTCTGTCTCAAATACTCGCTGGACGCCATGTTCATGAACTTATGCCCTAATTTTTCTATGCGCGGAGACAGTGTTTCCAGAGAGCTCAAATTCCTTTTGTTTCGTGATCGACTGCGCGAGCCAAAGTAATTGGGAACAAATACAGCATGGACTATAGTATATACATTTTTATGCATACCGGTCCTTATTCGGACTTCAGGCGAACTGGCGATAAAGAAGTCGGCGCATCAGCGGTCAAACGGCCCCGATGTAGGTCTCATAGGTGACTTCGAAAGGAAAAAAAAAAAGCTGAGTAAGCGTGGATTTATGCGCCCCAAAGACATCCCCGTTCGTACTTACTGAGTCCTGTCGTTGATAGAGCCACTCGTCATGCTCGTGCATTTTATCAACACCGAACGCGAAACCAAGAACTAAGCGTCTAAATAACAAAAATATGCATAAAAAAACGTGGCGGACGCCGTTCATCAACATGGCGGATGGCGGCTATACAGGAAGTGAAAAGGCGTTTCGTGAAACCGCCCCATTCAGCGTGGTATGTGACAGTGAACCTCTTTCTTTGGAACGTATATCTGTGGCACAAATGGAAGCGCATCCTGCGCTTTTGATGTATTTTCGCTTTAGTGGCATATCACCGAAAATGTGGAATTAACAAACATATTTAAAAAGACGGCAAGTCTGGTCACAGATTTGACGCGATTTGTTGCCACAAAGACAGGCCATAGATGGAAACGCTGGTTAACAAGAAACAAGATTTATGCCGCGCGATGCGGCACACGAACGGGAAGAAATATGCGTTTCCAGCACCACTGACGACACATAACTTACGAAATAAACGTCACTTGTTGTAATTGCTGCAGTCCTAAACGGTGGAATCGCGTTAATAGTACGGTAACAAATGACACAAAACAACACATTGCATCGATACAAGAAAAGAAGTCCAGGGCGGGGAAATTCAAAGGAACAGACGAATCAATAGGTAAACCAAGTGTTTGAGCATAGGATGTGTCCTGCATTCGTTTTCGGAAGCCCGCCCTCCTGGGCGGTTGTCCCTTCGACGAGGCTTCCGCTCCACTTACGAAGCGACAGTTGACAGTGAACAGGTGCTCCGTCTTCGACTCTTCCGGCTTTACAAGGAGCAGTCGTGCTGAACAACGACCGAAGCGTTCGTATAAATTTGCATTTCTCATTCTTACGAGTGCTTGTTTTTTGTGTGTTTCTTTACTGTTGTTTTTCACTACATTTTATTTGGTAGAAGTTAAACTGCTTGTGGCATCGAGTGATGTGCGGTGGGTGTAAATAATACGTGAGCGCCGTCATAGTCTCGAGTGTATTTGTTTTGACTTAAGGTTGGAAGCGAATGATGCGTGCTGCCTCATCCTGACTTCATTTTCGATCCCAGATGTCAATGCGATGTCAAGTGGGACGTACAATTATTTAGACGGCACAAGGTTGGTCCAGATGGGGAGAGATTTAGCCTCCCGAGCAATTGAACCGTGGTCACTGTCACTTTAAGACGAGGAGGGTGTGGCGAGCAAGGAGCATCTCATTATCGCCTCGCGGCCAATGGGATTGTGGCATTAGCAGACAAGAACGCCAAAGAACCAATCACGAATTAAGGAACCTTGAACGTAGTAAGACACTTCCTGCGCTTCTTAAGCTGTTAGTGACTTTAGTGCAGTTCGTCTGCTAACTTGGGATCTTTGATGTTTATTTAGCCCCAGGTATTTAAAGGGAACCTCTTACTCTGTAATGCATCTACGAAAGTAGCTTTTATTGTGAGCTGCAAAACATTTAATGAATGATACATATCTTGCTGCGCAAAGTGTACGAGAAAACGAAATATCCGCGTTTCGCCTTTAGGCGCTGAGTGTGATATCAATAAAAGAAAGAGCAAATATAAGGTTGATATTTTTTCTTCGAAATAAATAGCTTCTCTTTTCTAGCTATCCTAACGTGTTACACAGTTGTCTTCCCTATTTTTATATCAATAATGATTAATAAAATGCATCACGCTAGAACTAGCCCAAGCAACTAATGTTCAAAAAGAAACTTCCGCATGGAATTTGACGGCCCGACGATATGGCTTTATGAACGGCGGAGAGAAGCTCAATTTAAAAAACCTTACTGGAAAAAAGCTCACCGTAAAACCGTGCGACCGCGAAGAAAAGCTCTAGGAATCTGTGAACTGAAAGTTCACTCAAGCGAACTACGTTTTGTTTACATGAAGCGTGTTCTCCTATTTGTTTTCCGACTGATTGCTGAACCGCTTCATCAATCATCCGACTCAACAACAAACGGACGGAGCGACGACTGATTTGCGGACTGATTAACACGACAATATTTTTAGCAGATGTATGCAAGGTAGCGGCGATCTGCTAAGTATCGAATTCGTTGAGTGTACACCTGGCAACACACAACGAAGGAGGAAAGCGATTGATTAGACGTCCCCGACGATCCCGTTGCAGCGGACTTCATGTGTAACGGGTAGAGCTGTAAAACCCCTTAGTGCAGCTTATTCCTTCACACAAGTATGAACCATGCACCGTGCGATGGGAAATCCTGATGGGCAAGAAGCTCCTTGGGGAGGACGACGAAAATGAGGCGGATAACAAAATAAGAAAAAAAAAATCTAGAGAGAGGAAGAGATTAGAGCGCGCGGTGACGTCATTGTAATTATTATGGGTAATACGCAAAAACTAGCTGCTTTTGTCTCTATCCTCTTTCTTCCTCCCTTCAGAGAGAACAAGAGCGTCGTCTGAACCTCGCACAGCGTCTAGCGAAAGCCGGCGTTCGACGTTTTATGCGCGTTCGAAGACCAGGTAAAGACAAAAGGTACGCTCGATTCGACCAGAAGGTTCTGAACTAGTTCAGTCCAAGTTCAGAGGAGTGCAGGAGTCATGCAGCGACGGCGCAGAACCAGTGCACTAACCGCGTTAGGACTAACTGCTGTAATCGACTTCCGTAGCGGAAGAGCAAGCTGTCGACCACGTGATCTCTCAATTCGCTTTTGAGTTGAGCAGGAAAACTAAGGAGGAAGAAGTCGAAAAAAATTCGGCAGAGACACTTAAGACTGCTTACGTGTAGGAATGCGAGAGCATTCCTACACGCAGCGCATTTCTACAAGCAGCGCGCCATGTCTTCCTTTTGCACACGGTAGCTCCGGCGGTAACATCACGCTCCCCTACTGCGCAGACGCGGTGGACCCTGCCGGCCTCACGACGGCTTTCATGACGAAGCATCTGCGTTGCTGCGCTTTTCTATGTGTTTAATTGGGAATGGGAATTTAGGTGCCGTTTCGCTCAGCCAATGAAAATTTTGGTGCCGTTCTTCGCTGCTACAGACAACGGCTACAGACAACGCCGGCTTCGCTCCATGTGAAAGTTAATGCTTTCGCATTAAAATCATTTCAAGGTCCCCTTAAAGGGGCCGCCAGAGGCGCTTTTTATCCTTCACCACGGCACATGCTATACGTTTCCTCGCGGTTTGATGGGATCATTCGCCTTGACATTCCAATGGTTTGTCGATGCGGGGCGTGTTGCTTCTTGTCTACACCCCATCGCGCATGCGCGGCGCCGGTGGCGTGCCCCTGGAGCGCCTTGGTGTGTTTGTAAACGTGGGTGTATAGAAACCTAATAAATTGCTGCATGCAGCTAAAACACGCCTTGTAAAGAGAGCTATGCCATTAGCCGTGCGAAGAGTATTTAGGAAGCTATACAGTGAGCCATAGGAGGCTGCAGAAACCAAAGGAAACACTATTCGCTCTGTGGGGGAACTAACGGAGGCGTTTTGAATAACGCACGTAGAGCCGCTAGCGGAGGAGGTGACGTCAGTCAAACGCGTTCAGCAGCCTGCGGCGACTTTACGCGTGCGGAGCTGTGGCGGCCGGAAGCGTGCACGGGCGGAACTTTGGTTCTTCGAGCCGATATGTTGAGGGTGACGTTGCATGAGGGCTGGAGAAGTCCGAAGAAGGTCATCGTGCTGTGATTTAAGCCACCCCAAATTTGATACCTTAGGTCTATCACTCTGCAGGCTGGCTTCCGACGAGAAACCTTCCCGGCTCCTAGAAGGTGCAACCGCAGCGCTTTTTCGCAAAATCGACGAGCCATTGATATCCTGAAACTAATCTACCAGTGCCAGATATTAATAACTAAAACTAATCTCCATACATTCGTGGTAACCACGAATGTATGGAGTTCATAGTGAAGAATAAAAATCAAGATGCTCTAAATTGTGATTTAAGCCACCCCAATTTCAGTATAGATAATTTTCCACAAGGACACCTGTTTCATACATGTTTTTTCCCGCAAACCTAATATAACACATACATTTTTGTTATTGTTTGTCTGTAATTTAATGCTGTTCATGTGAATTTATATTGTTCCTATTGTAATTAAAAAAACATCATGAAAATAAAATCTATAACATTGTGAACACGAGCGAAATGCGGTGCTCTTCTGGGCTAATCGGAGAGGTGAGCTTTATTTCTATCCTTCATTTTTTTCGTTCATTACGTGGCATCCTATGCATGCATATCAGAATGCGAAACAAAACTATCAAAAACTTGTATGCGTGAGTACACACCCACACATACCGATAAAGGGAGAGGCTGAGAGAGACAGTCACAGACAGATCTAATTGTACATGTAAGGTTGATATTACATCGGTCAGTATAAGCCACTGATCCCCACTAGAGGGGGCTGGATGGCGCGTCGAGCGCGCGGGACTGAAGTCGCCGGAAATAAGCGGCGTTGTCCCGGAAGTGGCTCTTAAGTGGCCCTCGGGTGCTCTGAATGTTCGTTCCGAACGTGCAGGTATTTCTGCGTTTTCCCCAAAAATGCCTGCTTGTTCGGCCGTATACTGCACAAGCAGGCCAGAGAAGGCTTCTGGGAAGACGTTTCACTCGTAAGTTTTTTCAGATTTGACGTTACTTTCAAGGCACGCAACGAAAAGCTGGCGCCATTCCGGCGATCAAAACTAAACACTCGCATTACAGCTGGGCTCTTTTTCTCGCAGGTTTCCGCGCTCTCAGCCGAAACTCTACCAGAAATGGGTCATAAACTTAAAAAGAGACAAGTGGAAACCATCTCCAGGCAGCAGACTTTGCAGCGATCACTTTACCGAGTCGTGTTTCGACCGAACGGGACCTAGAACGCGGCTACAACCTGATGCAGTCCCGACGCTCTTTTGCTTCCCGGAGCACTTGCAAACGGTAGGAATTTGCAATTCTGACGAACTTTATCGAAGGAAATATCCTAATAAATAAGCAAGTGTAAAATTAGGAAGTCTCGTTCGCCCGTTAAATTTCGCTCGCACGGCATAGCCGGCACTATTATGATGTAGCAGTAGCATGGGCAATTTTAATGTGTTTTAAGTTATCATACAATACAATAATATTATATTTTGCATCCTAGACACGCATTAGATACCGTGTAAGTGAGACGGCTGTTTCGAAAACCTGAAACCAGGAAACCACCTTTACAGAGGACCACGAATCTGGATGTGACCACTGATCTCCACGGCGTGACCCCAGTTGCTCCGTCACAAGAGACTTCTACAGATGTAAGCCATTGAAATGCAAGGTCGTACTGTAATTCACTGTCACATATTACAACAGTATCTCAGCATTATTCTAAACAGCCACTGTTTTTGGTCAAAGTGGTGTTAACCTGTCTAGAAAAAAGATTTACAAGGAAATATAAAAAATAATATAATATTGTGTCATGTTTATAACTACTTGGTTAAATGCAATATCACGCAAAAGTGTCAAGAAGCATTTGTGCTGGGTACCAAGATTCTAAAAAAAAACTGGGAGCATAGATAATAGTCGCAAGTTTTACGGATCTCTTTTTTGTAACTACATGCAGGTCTCCTCTGTCGTTGCTTCATCTGCTACAGCCATCTGCAGCCCAGAGCAAAGGCCAGTAGGTACAACCGAAGTAAGTTATCAACCATGCAATATGTTTTTCATAAAGTTCGGGCAGAACGCATCCTTTAAAGGTGATCATCTATGTTAATGCGATTAACAATCAAGTGGTGGTGCATATGTATTTGGTAGACGCAAAGTGGGTGAAGTAGCCAAAGAATGATAATCGCATTAAAATACATCTTTCTTCTTTCCTATTGTTACGAGCTACATATGTTGCTCACATGCATGACCGAAGACCAGAGATTTTGCAAAAAGTAGTTTTCGCAAAACGCAGTGCTTCTCTTCTGCCAACTAACAAAGCACTCCATGCAACTGGCAATTAATATTGTAAGTCAACTTTACATAGGCTGTATACACTATATGAAGAACTTGTCTTGGGCCAACCAGAATGTGACTGGGTATCATATTTGCACAGGCCTGATTTTCCAAGTGCATTGTTTTCAGATTTCGGAGCACAGCTACGCGGTCTTGGATACCCCAAGAACTCTGAAACGGAGGCTTGATGCTTGCTCATTTAGAGCTACAAATGCCAAAAAGAGGCTGAAACTAAGCCGACAACGAGAGCGTTGGCTTAAGGCGAAGGTGCATACCTGTTTTGAAATCATTGAAGACTTGAAGAAGAAACAGCTAGTTTCTGAAGACGCTTCTGCTGTGCTTGAGAAGTTTTTCTCGGGAGTTCCTTTGGAAGTAATGCGGCGCTTACTAAACAAGGAAGAAATGAAACTGACAAGTCCGTTAAACTGAGCCGGGAAAAGTACTCGCCCATCTTGTGAATGTTTGCACTCACGCTACAGTTTTATTCAAGTAGAGCCTACAACTATGTAAGGGAGACTTTCGGTTGTTCTTTACCACACCCTTCAACCATAACGAAGTGGTACAGCTCTGTGCATGGAGAACCAGGTTTTACAGGTGAGGCCATGAATGCCATCCGGGCCAAGGCCAGTGAAGCGAAGCTCAAGGACAAAGAGCTTCTGTGCAACCTTGTTGTAGATGAAATGGATGACAGAAAGCATCTGGAGTGGGATGGGAAGAAGTTCAGGGGCTATGTAGACATAGGAAATGAGATGGATGGTGACAGCAGTGATGTTGCATCTGAAGCCATCGTCTTCATGCTTGTGTCACTAGACTCGCATTGGAAGATACCCTGCGGCTTCTTCCTGATCAGTGGGCTTTCTGGAAAAGAACGCGCTAATCTCGTGAACTTGTGTTTGACCAAACTGCATGATGCAGGGGTACATGTTACATCACTGACATGTGATGGCGTTCGTTGCAATTTTTCGAGGTTTAAATATCTGGGGGCCACATTTGAGGATGGGTCTGTGATGGTGACGTCCTTCCCTCACCCTGTTACGCAAGAGAAGGTGTATCGCTTTCTTTATGCATGCCACATGATTTAGGTTGGTGCGAAATGCTCTTGCTTCTCTTAAGTGGCTTAGGGATGCCTCGGGTCAGCAGTTCAGTGGTACTATATTGTGCAACTACATGACCTCCAAGTGAGAGAAGGCCTGCATGCTGCAACGAAGCTACTTGCTGCACACATTGACTGGCAGAAACAAAAGATGAAGGTCAGTCTTGCTGCTCAGACATTAAGCTCTAGCGTCGCGGATGCCATTGATTTCTGCCGTGAAGACCTCAAGCTGCCGCACTTAAAAAATTCCGAAGCCACAGTCAAGTTCATTCGGCTGTTCGACCGCCTGTTTGATTACTTGAACTCGCGCAACCCCGTCGCTAGAGGCTTTAAGGCACCGCTCCGGCCAGGAACTAGAGCCACTTGAATGTCTTTTTATGAGAGAGCCAAGGACTATATTAAGGGGCTCACTGATGCAGCTGGAAAACCCATGTGTGAGACACAAAGAAAAACTCCTTTTCTTGGTCTCCTTGTAACCATAGAAAGCACGACAGGCCTTGCATCTTCCCTCCTCCTTGGTAAAGTTCCGCCCCTGCGTTACCTTCACACCTATAAGCTTTCGCAAGACCATATTGAGCTGTTCTTTGGTGCTGTGCGTTCCAGAGGAGGCTGGAACAACAACCCGACGGTCTCGCAGTTTGTGGCAGCCTACAAGCGACTGGTCGTTCACAATGAAGTGAAAGGTGGTCGAGGAAACTGTGCATCACTGGATGAAACTCGGATTTTGTATGTGAGCAGTGGGGTTTGTGCTCACGGTGAACTTGATGTGTCCACAGCGAAGCGGAATGGCTCCGAAGACCTCTTGGAGGTGCTGACTTTCGTGAGAAAATCAAGCTGGAAGACGAACTCGAAAGTCTTCTTCAGCTGTCTCCCTACATTGGAAACATTGCAGGCTATATTGCAGGATTTGTCTGCCGAATGGTGCAGCAGAGGATGCCCTGCACAACATGCCACATGGCTACCATTGCAGAGACATGCCACTCGGCGCTTTTGAACCGAAAAAATCTGGCGGTCTCAAGAAGCCGGCATCTTCCACAACGTACATCTGTCAGCTAACGGAAAAAATAATTCGGCAGGAGGAGAAAGTACATGGTGAAAACCTTCCTAAAAGAGGAAATGCTGCTGATGCTCTGAACGCCAAGGTTATGCAGCACCTTTCTGGACAACTTGATAAGCTGTACCCAGAACTGCATGAACACATGTTTGAATCGGCAGCCGAAGCAAGTCATTTCGTCCGTCTCGTGAAGTGTGTGATTGGCTGCTACGTCAAAGTTCGTATGCACCACACTGCCAGGAAGGCAACTACGAAGTTAACTGGCCCAAACATTCGCAAGCGATTGACGAACTGATTCTTTTTAACCACCAGTAGTCAACTGGACTGAAACGTTTGGATGTGGCAAGCGTGTCACATTTTTGCAGTGCAATAAACAATGTTGTTTCAAGTATAACTTTATTCACTTTGCCTTCAGGGCTAGAGTCATATTTATAGCTTTATATAGGCCCTATATTACGGCTTCATATGTAGAAAATGCATAATCGTTGGCAAGGAAATAATTTTAATTCCTAAATAAGCATTAACACTCAAAATAATAATTAAAGAAACACTTTAAATGGCATCGGGCGTACTTTCGCTACCTCATAGTCAAAATCATTCAAGATGAATTGATAATCGTGAAATGACAAATTGCGCGTGTAAACTACGTTGTATGCATTTGCGCGAGAAATGTACGGCGCGACGAGCGCACGCGTTCGTGACGCCACAGCGCAGAGCTTGCGAGAACGTCTTTGCGCTTACGGTATCGGTATCTGATGGCTCGTTCACGCCACGCTGAGAAGCATGTTTTTGGATCCTCATCGTAAGGAGTTTACAAACGATCTGCTACACCCAAAGGACAACATTCGGTGTCAACGTGCACATTCATAGCTTTAAAGAGTGCTTGAAGAGCAGAAGCGCCCATAGCTTCGGCTCCATTGCCTCAGAAGGCTGCCCCTTGCATAGTTTCCTCGACCACCCCCGTTTGGCACTGTGTGCCATAGAGTTGCACACAAGTAATGTAATGTGTTTTATGATATAGAGCAGGAATGATTGCACAGTGAGCCATTCACAGAAGCACTGTAGAGTAAATCAAACATACACATGGGCTGAATAGGAAATGTGACTTGATTAGAGTGGTTTCAGCAGCTTGCTTCTTGTGGCAAAATGAATAGGACAGGGATACCCCTAGGTGATGTTTAAAGGGATGGTAAACCGAAATTTGGATATAAAAAAACAATGCAGGAGATGTAGGTGGGACGCTACAATCCCTACAACACTACTCTTAAGACGATATTTCGAATGGACGGCCGTATTTTTGGAAAAAGAGGTAGAGATTCGAACCAGGCCGACGAGGCGCGTGACGTGAAGATATCTTGTTTCCTCCTCTCTTCGCTTTGCCCCCTCAAGGTGGCGAGGCGGAGAAGACGCGAGGCCGTTCCCTCTCCTTCTCGGAGAAACAAGAAGTAAACATTTCTGTCAAATGCGCCTCCTTTTGTTGAAAAACACGGTAATCCGTTCGAGATATCGCTGTATGAGTGATGTTTTGGTGTTTGTAGTATCCCGTTGCACGTTTTTGCCGCGTGTTTTGTGGAATCCAGATTTCGGTTCAGCATCCTTTTTAAAGTCTATCCTGTCAAATATCTCTATTTATTAGTTCGGAAAAGGCTAGCAGAGAATGCATGTTTTGTAGAGTGGCACCCGCACCGTTGTAGTTACATTTCACATTATTTTCTACAATAATTCCACTTCCAGGTCTCCTACTTTCGTTTTCCTAAAGACAAGGACGAGTTCAAGAAATGGATTGTCGCAATAAGAAGAGACGAGGGGGAAAACTTCAAGGTGACGCAGTCAACAAAGGTGTGTTCACTACATTTCAAGGACGAAGACTTCCTGCCTGGCTATGTGAATGGGAGGAAATTTCTAAAGGAAAGGATTGTCCCCAGCAGATTCAAGTTCTCAGCCTGTAAAGTGCCAAGAAGAAAAGTTCACAGGCGCAATTCTGTACCAGTGGCCAACCCTGTCAACACGCCAGCCGTGATACTAGACGATCAAGCTGACGACGCAGCAGCTTCCGAAAACCAGCCCCCACCACTTCCCGAAGTATCCGTCCTGGCTGCAGAACTTCAAGCACGAGTTGCTGAGCAAGCTGTACAAGTGAGTTAGCTGACGTGCGACCTTCAGAAGGCTCGAGAGGAGCTGACTGAAGCTAAAAATGAAGTTCGCAATTGACGAGGCACGTGGAACTTCTGCAAGACTCCAACCAGAAGCTACAACAGAAACTAAGCCGGAAGTTCTCAATAAACTGCTTTAAAGACAAACCTGATGATGTGCAGTAGTTCTACACAGGACTGCCAGACTACGACGCCTATCTTTCCCTGCTACAGCATCCAAATCGTGGCAGCAATGGGGGAAAACATCAAGATGTGGTCGACTTCATACTCCCAAGCAAGTAAACAAGGAAGACCACGAAGCTTGCCTCCTCACGACGAGCTCTTCCTAGTACTGGTTCGCTTCGGCTTGGCCTCCTTGAGATGGACTTCGCCTTCCGGTTCGGGATTTCTACCACCACAGTGTCGCGGCTCTGTATAATATGGGTCAGCTACCTCTATCAGCACCTGGGACACTTTCCCCTGTGGTTCACACGGCAGGAGGTGGACAAGGTCATGCCACCTGCTTTTAGAGAAAAGTACCCCACAACAAGGGTAATTCTTGACGGAACGGAGATCAAGTGTCAAGTTCCGAGCTCCCTCCCGCTTCAGTCGGCAAGCTTTTCGTCGTACAAGTCGACTACCACCTTGATGGGACAAATAGGGATATCCCCAGATGGAACCGTGATATTTGTATCGCAGCTATTCTTGGGGTTCATGTCAGAGAGGGAATGCGTACGACAGAGTGGATTTCTAAAGCTCCCTTTGACGAGACGAACTCGGTCATGGACGATAAGGGGTTTCTCATTTGTGAACTCTTGGAGGAGATCAATGTCAATCTGAACATCCCTCCGTTCCTTGGCGGGGAACATTCACGGAGGCCCAAGTCAAGGAAACAGAGAGCATTGCATCACTGCGGAATTCATGTGGAGAGGCGCATTCAGCGGGTGAAGAGCTTTCACATTTTTGATCGGGTTATCCCTCTGTCACTTGGTCCAGTAGTGAATGAGATTTGGACGATCCGCAACGGTTTTGTCAAACTTCCAGAGCCCCCTGTTACGGCAGCACGATGATGGCGATGTGGACTAGCTTTCTGTGTGTCCTTTTCTGTTCTTTAAGTTGTGCCTGTGTTTGATGCATAAACATTTCTTCAACTTTGTACCACCATGTTTTACATATCGCCTGTATCAACTCTGGTACACAGCAGAATGAAAAAGTATGAATATAAAAGTGGAGCTTTTCACTATTGACTCATTACGCCAAGCATCCACTAAATGTTGCAGACCAGGCTAGTGCCTGCGTGTATATATTTAACCATACTCGCGGTTTATATCATTTTAAATTGGTGAAAGGAAAAGAAAATAACAGGCAATCACTTGTGCTCTGGGGCAACCCTGTGCTCTGGGGGCGATCCTAGCCATTACTTTGGTTAGCCTCAGAGGCACATCTGCTCGCGATTTCAACCATTCGGGACGTACCTCGGAGCACCCCTATAGTGTTATGGCAAAACAAAAACAAGACGGATGACCGGATGTGGCACTGCTGTCAACTACATGAGGAGAAAGTAAATGTAGGTGGCCTGCTGTGTGCTCCCTCTTAAGGCCCGTTCACACACTTACATTTGACAACAACCAACCGAGGAAAGACCGGTTTTTAATCTTGTTGTGATGGCTTGCGACAAGCGGCGCATCCAGTTGTACGCCGTTGCAAGAGGCTTAAAGACCGGTTTTTGTCTCAGTCGGTCGTACTCGGTTGCAAGTGTGTTAATGGGTTCTTACCCTAAAGAGAGAAGCAAAGCAAAATATTGTGAGCACCAAGGCCCCAGTCTTGTCACACTTCTTCTCGAGGTGTCTGCACCAGCACCATACAACAAATCCATTTAAAAAACCTGACAAAGTGTCGTATTTGCCACTACAACCTCACTAGGATGCTGAGAAATGGCACTGGCTATCAAAGCTGCTGCTACTCTTCTTTCGAAAAATAGAACTTGGCGATTGGTGTTGATGCTTCCCTGCAACACGCATTCCCTCGTTTCATAATTGCTTCTTTTTCTTTTCACTAGTTCTCAAGGAGTTGGCTATTGTATTTCAGAAGGCATTATGCAGGAACCGAAATGTCCGCGACACATTAAATGGAGGTATTTGCACACCTGAAGAACCTTGGTGCGGTAGCTGAAGTTATGCACCTGCGTTGCGAGATGTCAAAGTGGGAGCACTCTACAAGGCATACAAAAGGCAGGTAGAAACATGCTTGAGATGCCACTGTGCGCTTTGCCACTCTTCGTAGTTACCGACGCTGACAGCGCGCTTGAGAGAAAAAATGCAAAGAAATTGCGAGGAACAAAATGGTGCTGTAGTCGTACCAAAGTGAGAAGATTGGGAAGGAAGATGTTCGAGCACATGCTCATGAACAAAATAAACAGTGAAAGCATTTTGACGCAAAATGTGCAAGTGGCACCACCCGAAGACAGATGCGTGCACATGAAAGAACTCTACACTAGCATAGAAACACAGTATATAAAAGCAATTGGAAGCTTTTCATAGAACAGTGCAATGTCAGTAACGATCCCAATGAATTCAGGAAGGTAACTCATTCTTCGCACGAAAGGCAAGGGGTTGAACTGAATTAATGAATGCGTCCGTTCAGCAAGAGGTATAAAGGAACCTTTTACTGCATGGCACATAAAGATAATCTATTCAGACGTTCACTTGGTCACTGACTGCTATAATAGAAATAATAAATTAAGCATGAGCATAAGATAATGACTGCTATCATAAAACTAATATATTAAAGGGACCATGAAGGCAATTTAATTTTTTTTTTTTTTAAGAAGGTGTTTTCGGAAGCATTGGGGTCCTGGCATGCCACACAATTTTTTCTAGAACTTTGTGACTCTTATTTCTGTACCTGCAAATAAATCTGCGAAACCGAAACAAACATTCAGATTTCTTCCCCTTTTTTGCCTCTGGAAAGAGAAGTGACGTCAGGGAGCACTGTCGGCATCGGTAGGATTTAGTGCACACTCATTGTGGTTCCCGTGGTTCGCTATAAACCAACACACTGTTTACAAACAAGCCCGCTTTGCCCACAACAGGTGTGGGCACTGCGCATGCGCAGAAGCCAAATTTGGGAGGAATGAAGCATTAGCGCATGCGCAGTACCGACAGCAGCGCCACCGCGGTCGTATGACGTCAGCAAGTTGAGTTGGTCTATAGTGCACGGCGGTCTGTGAAGAAAACCTGGAAGAAATGGGCGACAACGCCGCGCTCGCAAACGAGTTTGAGCTCCCGTTCAGCGACCTCACGCCAACTGAACGGGAGATGCTGGTAAGGACGCAGAACTCTGGATTGGCGCTTTACGAAGGCGCCCCAGACCTACCACCAGCTCCTCGGTCGCCGCCTCAGAGCGACTCCGGCTGACGTGAAGGTGCTGCTCAAAGTCTTCTGGTCGGAAATGCAACGAACAAATCCTGACACCGCTGCCCACAGCTCTACGCAAGACGACGGCACGCAACCAAATGCTGCGCATTGCTGCATCGGTCGGCAGTTTATGAAAACTAACGTCGCCCGATCGACCACACGTCTTTAGCCGACCTTTCGCGCAACCTACTACTGCACATAAACGCGGCATGATTGGTGAGACACCAGTTCGCAAAGCGAACACGAGACGACGCACGAAACCAGAACCAAAAGTCCGCCGCCCCCGGCGCTCGTACCTTTTTCTTTTTTTTCCATGGTTGCTCGATGCTTGTTACGCGCCCGAGGTAGCAGTGCGGGATGCGTTCAACCAGTGACAAACGAAGGGATCGCTTCAGATTATGCTTTTATACACGGTATGAAACCTATTAATTCCCAACTACAACTTTAAAAGATTATCCAACGTTCAAATGAACTTTTTTCATCACATCTCACCACCGAAATCGAAACCAAGAGCGCGTCTATCGTTTGAACCAATCGCCAGGCGAGGAGCCCGTTGTCGTCACGCTTCAACGGCGCACTTTAGTTCACCTTTCTGCCGCCGCCTCGGTGGGGTCTCAGGCATCGTTCCCGGCGCTATTATTACCGCGCCTGTTTGCTCGATTGGTGCGGCACCCAAACTTCTGTTTGGGCTAGAACTTGGTCAACAGTATCTGAGACGTGCCTGACATCCATTTCAATCGTCGAATAAAACTTCGAAACTGCCTTCATGGTCCCTTTAAGCATGAGAATGGTTCTGTTTGTATGTATTTACTGCTCGTGACTGACTTGGGATTGAAATAGACCATATGCAAAAAGAAGCGCCATCTAGTGTATTCATGATCAACGATCAGATTTCCTCCGTATTGGGGGGTTCCCGTACCGACGATTTCGCCCGAAAAACAATAGTCCCGGCAAATTGTAAGTCATAGAACTAAAATATGATCACCTGCTGCAAGTCCAGTACGAACCCTTCACAGGACGTCTTTGAGAAATACCGTTCATTGATCTGGATGGCCCAGTTCACTGCTTGAATGACGAGTCTTGCGACCTCGTTGCTGACAATTCCTTTTCCTGAATTTGGCGGCCGTCTTTCTTTTCTTCTTTGATCCGAAACTAACCAGCAACCCATTGAGTGTACAAATAAACTGCCCTAATATCATGAAAACCGAGTTAAATGCAGATGCGCCTCGTCCACAACTGGAAGATGTGATAAACCCCCCCAATATGGCGGCTCCTAATGGCATGATGATGATAGCTGGCAAGGATTTCGCATATGGCCTATACTAAAGCACACATATCTAACTGCAGAAATATGTTTTAGGAAAGGATTATGAAAACAAAACAAAACAATGCCACTAATGCCTGAGACAAATTTGTAGTCGACATATCTAAACATCTCTGACTCGATCTGTCTGTTGTGTTTAAGATATAAAAAAAATACTGCTTGTTAACATGACAAAATGACGCGGTGGCTCTGAGGTGAAGCACTGGCTTTACACAATTATGCGCGACTTTTGCACAAGTATGGAAGCAAGACGGAAAAGTAGAAGTCGTCTATTGCTGCCTTGCATTCCGACCACTTTCTATCAGAAAAATTAATTCTCTCCCCAATCAAAAACTGATGGGAATAGACGACAAAGTCACCCCACAGCAGCCCAGAGAGAGCCATCTGTCCAAGGATTTGGTAATAGTTCTTGTGCTTCCTGTTTAGCCGGTATACGCCTGCAGTGTCCTTTTCCATGCCGAAATTGACTGCAGTGTCGAGGCCTCCATCCTTCAAGGTATATGGACACTTCACCTCAACGACTCCATGAGTAGTCGCTTCCGCTGGATCCCACACGAGCCTGTCCGGAGACACCCCAAGCCACGGGCAGTCCGGGCGAACAAGAATGCCGCAGGGGAAGGTCTGGATGACGTGCCAAAAGGCCCGCAAAGAGCTCTCGTAGCACTGCACGGCGACAGGCTCATACTTGATGCCATGCCTACTGGAATATAGAAGGTGTGTAAAGGTCAGAAACCGGCTGCCGAGAAAGAATTTGAAAAAAACAAATGACCGCATCTCCACGTGGTGAATGATGTTGATTGGGGCGAAGCTCTGGTGGTGCTGATGATACTGATTTTATTGTTCATAGGTAGTGCTGATGGCGCTGATTTTTTTTTATTGCTCATAGGTAGTGCTGAGTTCCGGGTTGCGTTTCGACTTCATTATTACTGCTTTATGGTCGGTGAAATGCAGAGCCATGCATGCAAAGTTTGACGCGATTATATACACATTTGACCGCAGCGCCCTCTCCTGTATAGACGTTGAGCGGCTACATGCAACGTTTCATCCATGACATCCCCAGCTCTTTAGTTACTACCACATCTCAGAGCCCCTACTCGTCCCGCAGTCGTGGCCGCGTGGTTAAGGCGATGGACTAAAAATCCATTGGGGTCTCCCCTCACAGGTTCGAATCCTGTCGACTGCGCAAACATTTTTTTTTTCTTTTTTTGTGAGCACGGACGCCGGACGGACGGACGGACGGACAAGGCTAGACCATAAGAAGCTTCGCCCCTAAAAAGGCTCTGGAATTAGACACAAACACGACAATGGCTACCCCACATTCAGACTGAATTTAGTCATGCCCACTGCTCAGTTATGGCTGCATGATCACTGACACTTTATCGGGAGCTTTGTGTTTTATCGCTCATCACAGATGAGACACATTAGAGTAAAGGTGTACTCGCACGACAGATATTTTTCCCGCAGAGAGAGCTAAACGTTAACCACGAAGGTCCGTGGGTGGCTCACAGTCTTCCGAGAGATTGTCGAAAACAGGAGGACACCCTCCTTTTGGGGAGGGACTACCGGCTGCGAAGCACATTTTTTTGTTTTAGAGCGCAGCTCTTAGGGGCCCATTTCCGGCTGGAGCGGCGTCGCCGTCGCCGTCAGCATCGCCGTCGCCGTCGGCGTAACCGCGCGGTGCATTATGGGAAATGTCCCATAATGCACCGCGCGAGCCCCCCCCCCCCCCCCCCCGAGGTCACGTGACCTGGGGGGCAGGTCACGTGACCCCCCCCACGAGGTCACGTGACCCCGGGAGGGCTCGCGCGGTGCATTATGGGAAATGTCCCATAATGCACCGCGCGAGCCCCCACCCGGAGTCACGTGACCTCGGGGAGGGGGGGTCACGTGACCCCCCGATGACGTCATCATCACTGATGACGTCACAGGCATCCGCATCGTCATCGTCATCATCACTGATGACGTCATCAGTGACGTCACTGATGACGTCACCGGCATCCGCATCGTCATCGTCATCATCACTGATGACGTCATCAGTGACGTCACTGATGACGTCATCAGTGACGTCACTGATGACGTCATCGGCATCGGCATCGTCACGTGACCCCCCGACGTCACGTGACACTCCCCCCCAGTACCCTTCCCTCCTCCTCCTCAAGAGCTGCGCTCTAATTCGGTGTTACAGGGAGTTGTAAACGGCTTTCACTTTTTGTTCTTTTACTCTTCTTTTTGTGCTTCGAGAATGTGAGATTGCCACAAACAGGCTCATGAGAGCACAAAAACTGCAGACACTGAAGACATGCGATTCCGTCGTGCGAGCACTCGCTCAGATTTTATTCACTACTTCCTCCTCCTCGTGGCTTCCCCCCCCCCCCCCCCCTCGCAGGTCAATGAAATACTTGGTATTCTCCGCAGAAATACCTCGCTCATGCGAATACATCGTAAATAGCATCGATGACTGTGTCAACAGGTGATATGGGCTCCCATTTGCGGCAGCTTTGCGCTCAAATTTATCACATCTGCACTGGTAGGTCTTAAATAGCAGTGAGACCAATCATAAAATTGATAGCCTACTGACATTCAGCAAAACTTGGGCAAGCGTGATTCTCCAGAGGCACCGTGAAAATCGAGCCTGGGTTGTATTCACATCCTCCAAGCACAAG
The DNA here is from genome assembly GCA_013358835.2 of Ixodes persulcatus. Taxonomy (NCBI): domain Eukaryota; kingdom Metazoa; phylum Arthropoda; class Arachnida; order Ixodida; family Ixodidae; genus Ixodes; species Ixodes persulcatus. The sequence continues at coordinate 226,256 of JABSTQ010009472.1, read as the reverse complement.
TTGTCCTGCCCTGATTCAACAGCTGCACGCTTTGTCTGCAACACAAGAAAAAGACCCTGATTGAGAGGGTGAATCAGCAGACTCACTCAACAGTTTTGGATCTTGGATTCAGAACATTCAATACTGTTCGCTTAGCATTAAGTGCTTGCTTTAACAAACGAGAAGTTACCATGACTGTATGCAAATATTTGGCTAGAAAATCGAACTGCACATGAGCGTTGTGCATCTACATGCGGTGATTAGACCCTATGTGGCACTACAAATCTCAGCCAGCTGATGCACTGAGAAGGATGTCCAAACAGTGCTCACTGCTCAGTGACGCTTCTATTGTGGTGACATCATTGCTGCCGATAGAGGCACTTCGCACTGCTTGCTCTTCTCCTGCCGGACACAACCATGGCAACATGTTTGTGGCAGATGGAAAATGGTAAATGCCACCAGGCTCAATACTGCTTACTGGAGCTGCTCTGAGAACTTTCACTTCTACCATATAAGAAGAGCCACTTGGCAAGCCACTTTTTGCTTGTTCCAGAACATGCCTTGGCCACCCACAGCTCTCTAAATTTAAAAAAAAAAGTTATTTTCGAAGTTGACATGCTAAGCCAAAGGGCACCTGCCACATCCCAACGAATAACTGGAAATTAATTTAAACTTTATGGGGATCTTCCGGCACACAACCGCCATCTCGGTTATATAAATTGGTGCTCTCTTTTGTTGTAAGTTATGAGAAGAAGCAGATGCCCAGAAAAAGTTCACCACTCCTTCAGATGGTGGGAAGTTCTTTCTGCTATAATGTTTTCCCAGCAATAGGCTTCCGTCAAACTGTGGGCACCCCAGGGTCCGAACACGCCAAGTGACGCTCTAATGTAAGCTTTAATTCAACAGCTGTTTCCTCCAAGGAAGTTTTATAATCACCTGACTGCACGGACGTGAGAGAGATCCTTGGGTGAAGCTAAGTTGATGAGGCCTTTCGTAGTCCAGTTCCCTCGTGTGGCAGCATCCCCAAAGCACGAGGCTGTGAATCGGGTCTGCCGGGCTGCCTTCCACTGCGGACGTTTAGACTGTTGTCTGGTGTTTCTCAACAAATATCTAGCCTCCGTAGAAGTCACCAGGAGAGACTGAGAAAATAGTAGCCTTTATTAGCTGGTTAGAATCAATTACACCCAACGCATGAAAGCGGCGGCATCTGAATGAACATGTCAAGAAGAACATGCAATCGATTATTTCTCTGCTGGTACACAAATAGGTGCCCAAGGTCTTAGACACCATTGGTGCCTATGGCGGCTTGGAGCTCATGGCCATGAGCGACTATCTGAATAACTAATGCCACATCACAGACTTACCTTCTGAAACGGGTTGACGGTTGTAGACCAGGAATAAATACAGTTAAAAATACTCGAAGGAATAACGTTGTGCCAGTGTGCATTGCTTCTAGTGCTGGCACAGCTACAAATATGACAGTTTTTGCAAAGCCTCTTGTTCTACAAGGTCCTATGTATGCGAGAAACCGTATGCCGCTTTTACCACTCGGACTCTTCAAGTTCTCTTGAGTTGGGGTCAATGGTACCAGCCAAAATAGTGAATGACATAAAGAAACATCAGCTAGTACTCTATTTTTATACAAGCCAGCCATTACTGAAGTTTGGGCGATAGGGTCATCAGAAGCCAAGATGGCCCTGGCAGATTCACTTGGGGCGGCTCCAAAGAAAAAAGAACACAATAAGCAAAAGTCTAGCGACCCAAACATGTCCCCAATCATGCATATTGAGTTATCTCATTGGTAGAGCCACTCGGGTTATGCTTCTGAAATTTGAAAGCACCAAAGATGACACTACTGAAAAGTCACTTATATGTAAACGAGTAGTGTAAATGGCGGAAAGGTGGTACCAGCGTGGTTGCGAACTATGAACCAAGAGTGGCATGGTGTCAAGGACGATTCACACACTTGCGTTGACTCGGATCGTGTGCGAGGGTTGCTGTGGCAACAGCTGCGGCGGCTCCAACAAAACGGGGTAAAAAGCAGTTTTGTTGGAGCCGACACAGCTGTTGCCATAGCAACCCTTGCACTCGATCTGACTTAACGCAAGAGTGTGAATCGCCCTTTAGGCGATACTACCGTATAATGCCGCGCGCGCAGCTGTCCACGTAGGCAGCGCGCTCGTGGCCTAGCGGTTATTGCGCTTGCCTTCCATGCAAAAAGCCAAGGTTCGATGCCCGGCCACGGGTACAGATTTTTGTTGACTCCGTAATGTGATGTTCTGGTAAATTCGAGAATCGTGTTGCTGATTCGTGGTTAGAATGCTCTATGTTCCGCACCTTCTACGCCGATTGTTCCAGAAGCCCACGCGTGTAAAAAAGGGGCTCCGCGTGGCAAGCCGCGGTCAGTCTTACGCTAGCGCCGGATTCTGCCTTTTCGCCGACACCGTCGCTCGCTTACGACCCTGTTCTTTTAACCCTTTGTTTTGGGTACAAGTTCGCCCCATTAAACATCTCTCCTTCCTGATTATATCTGGTTCCTTTGGTCACCACCCATGACAATATCAAGATCCATTGCGAAGATGCAAGCGATCATCAAAATATTATTTATTGGTGTTTGCTTTGCTGGTACCTACAATAAACATCTGAAAATGAAAGATGTGGAGATTGCTCTCTAAGGCTGTTTCAATCTGCCTTTGTTTTCCTTGTCCCTTTCTATATATTTGCCACATGAACGGTGTTGTTGTAAGCATCAGAACACAGCTATATGTAAAAAGAAATGGTACCTTAAAGGGCAACTCCACTCAAAAAGTCGAGCCTATCGAAATGACTGATATCGTTTTAGGGGGTCAAAATACGGTCTTACCCAAAATATCACGTCAAACCAACGCCGCATTACCGATTAAAACCAATATTAAAAATGTTCTCCCGGCTCGGTTAGCGGCCCGAAAGCGGGTGAGCAACGCTGGCACCGGGTGAGCTAGTGAAGCAACACTGGGCAATGACGTAGGTTTAGTCCTGCGCTCTCGTACGGACGCCGCGGACGCTTCGTTTCCCGTGGCATTCTATGATTCTGCTGACGGCAAGAGGTGCTTACCTCGTTATCCTGTGTCCTCCTATTTTTATTAGCGTCTAGGCAGTTCATTTAACTCCAGCATTGCTTCCGCGACAGCGCGGAAGAGAGCGAAGCGGTGCTGCTCGCTCACGCGCGTGTCGTGGAGCCGGAGAGACTCGCCGGACTCGCGTTGGGCAATGTCGAGCACGACTTGTAGTGCTGTGGGTTGCACCAACAATCCGGTGCGCAACCCGGAGCTGCGGTTCCACGAGTTCCCAAGAGACCGGAAGAGGCACAAGGTGTGGGTCGGTGCCGTTCGCCGGATAGACTTCGGAAGACCGCCTACTCCGAGCTCTAAGGCGAAGCTCTGCTCCCAGCAGTTTACGTCAGACACCTACACACGGGATCTGCGGCTGCTGACTGTTGCGGGTTTCTCCACGAAACATGCGTCTTTGAAGAACCATGCGGTGCCGTCGCTGTTCGCGTACCATCCGCCGGCTGCTTCAGCACGATCGGCCGGACGCAGCAGGTCGCGGCTTACCTAACTAGCGTGCACATAAAGGCACCTTAGCTTTAACAACTTAAACCGCTTGTGGATACATCTGTCCATCTATCTCCCATTATTTCTTTTTCTCTCGGTCCGCGAGCAAGAAACAAATACAGTCTCGCTGCGCCGGCACTGACCGCGTCTTCGCTTTTCGGCCGGCAAAAAGCCGAGGTTCGATGCCCGGCCACGGGTACAGATATTTGTTGACTCTGTAATGTGATGTTCTGGTAAATTCGAGAACCGTGTTGCTGATTCGTGGTTCGACGTTTCTACGTTCCGAACCTTCTACGCCCATTGTTCCAGAAGCCCACGCGTGTACAAAAGGGGCTCCGCGTGGCAAGCCGCGGTCAGTCTTACGCTAGCGCCGGATTCTGCCTTTTCGCCGACATCGTCGCTCGCTTACGACCCTGTTCTTTTAACCCTCTATTTTGGGTACAAGTTCGCCCCATTATACATTTCTCCTTTTTGTTTATATTTGGTTCTTTTGGTCACCACCCATGACAATTTCAAGACCCATTGCGAAGATGCAAGCGATCATCAAAATATCATTTATTGGTGTTGGCTTTGCTGGTACGTATACAATAAACATCTGAAAATGATTTATGTGGAGATTGCTCTCTCAGGCTGTCTTGGTCTGCCTTTGTTTTTCTTATTCCTTTCTATATATTTTCCACATGAACGGTGTTGTAGTAAGCATCAGAACACAGCTATGTGTAAAAAGAAATGGCTTGTTCTACGGGAAGGCCAGCCCAGACATGTTCCAGTTTATGCAGGCGCCGAAGAAGGTCGGCTCACAAGGCAGCCCCCGGTTTCTTTCCTGGACATGGCCCACCTCTGGGCTGATAAAAGTGTCGTACCCGAAAGGCACCAGCGCCTGTTGGTAGGACAGGACACTGCCAACCGGAGCCAGGCCAAACTTCGTCTTGACCGGATCAGCAGCAGTTGCCCTCTGGAGGCGCTTTGCAAAGGGCGAGGCTTGACTTGAATAGATAGTCTCCAAGAGCTTGGATCGAGGCCATTCTGTCGTTGGAGTGGATCGCGTTTCTTTGGGCATCATAAAACTTCGACGTGATAGAGGTTTCCAGCCCGTCCTCTTAAACACTTCTCCAGTCGACCGACTGCAGGCTTGTGGAGGCGACTGCTTCACCCCGTGGACGGCGCCACTGCTGAGGCAACTCAGTGTAGGCTACTGCAGGGGGAACTTCTTCATAGCCCTTCGCTCTTAGCAAAGCCAGAAGCTTGAGGAGGGCCAGACTGTGGTTGCACGCCCCACTTTTGCCAGCTCCACGCTCACAGTCGGCACCCTCCACAACTCCACTCTAAAGGAGGTTGACAGAAACCTGGTAAGGCTTTGCCGTTTTATTTTCTTTCTTTGATTTTTGAAGCAACTTGTTTTGTCGTGAACACCAGTTGTTGAGCTGAAATTAATAAAAAATAATTGTGATCATTAGCAATTTTGTTCACACGTGCTTCATAGATTGTTGTTTAGTGAGGAAATGTGTTCATAAAAGTAAGCGACGTGATCTTAAAGCGCTGGAAATATTTTGTATACACTCCCTCGCCATATCTTTTCCGCGAGCGTGATCGTGCAAACACACCAAATCGTCAACGTGAAACCACCAGCTTTGGAAACAACACGACCAAAACAGACGTACGACACGAGCAATTCCGTTTTGGACTCAGCCCCCACTAGTCACTTCGCACGCCACTGAGTCTCGCAACATCATGTCAAACTGTGAAAAAGCAACGACTATGCTTCGTTTCACCATGTTTTCTCAGTGCGAAAGATGCCGAAGATGGAAATGCAAGCATGATTCCTAACGCCATTTGAAGCGTTCGACGACACAAGCGCGCGCGCACGTAGCTGGCACGCTCACAGCCTGATGTTTACGCTTGTAACTTTGAATCCCCTCGCATTTAGGTCAAAACAGGGGACATGAAACAGTCGTGCTTCAATGCTTACCTTCTAAGTAAGCATTGAAGTCTAGCCGTCAAGTCGCCCGGCTGCGGGCGACTTGACGGCTAGACGCCAATCTCAACGCGCGGTAGGCCTCAATCTACTGTTCATTGAAGCTCCGCGGAATCGTGATCAGACTAATGCTCCAAGGCGAAGCTGATGAGCCAGCGTCAGCGGTACCGGCGGTGCCTACACACGTAGATGCCATAGCCGCCATAACCCGCTTCGAGTGTGACGCCGCTCTAATGGCGGCGGTCTCAGTTTCTCAGTGTTGCTTGACCGACTTTCGGAAAGGGCAAAAGCAAATGGTTCTGTGTATGTTTATACAACCGGAAGTTAGTCTGCCTCAGTGGGCGTCTGGTGTCTCAGCTGAAGATGAGCAATTTAGCCAGTGCGGTACAACCGCTAGCCTGGGGTCTTTAACGTGCACCACGCAGTAGTGATACACGACCGCACGCCGGTACGATGAGTAAAGCTGATGGATTTCGCCTTCGGTTCCATTGCCTGGCGCACGTCGACGGGGCTCCCATTGGCCGCTGCGCTTGTCAGTTTCCATGACTTCTCACCCCATGGAGCTGCGTGTCCATCAGCGCACCGTTAACACGGGACGTCCAAGGTAAGTGTGCCCAAGGGAGCACGCGCGCTGACCGGCGACGAAAAGTACGCAGCAGACGAAAAAGGGAATAGACGAGCGGCTTGCATGCTTTCGCATTCACAACTCATAAGAAGTGCTTAGGCACCTCGAGCTTTTTTTTTTGTATCATTATGAGGACAAAATTAAATATGCGGCATCATTTTTGTGTCAGATAAGGTTATGACTATACTCTGTTTCATACTTAGCGTGCAACGCTGTCAAAGCTACTGGCGCGAGCGAGGGGCTTGATCTCGTTGATCATTTGCACGCGTTCTCGCGCAGACAAGACCACAGATGAAGCCACGCGCTCGCGCCAGTAGCTTTGACAGCGTTGCACGCTAAGTATGAAACAGAGTATAGTTATGACGACTGCCTGCGAGCGTTATCCCGAGCTACTGAAGCGAAATATTTTTTTTTTCTTTTATTGACGAACGAAAATGAAATGTACCAACTAGCTCAACTGATTCTAGCAGCAAAAAAAAAAAAAGACACGATAGAAGCGTGACTGATACCTCATGTTTTTTTTGGCGCGTGGCCCACGCGCGATGGCCCATTCAAAAAGGGCAGTGTACAGACGTGCAGTGATGAAGGTTTCTCACCTTATATGGGCAACGCAGAGCAACACATGGCGCTGCAAAGATTCTCATCTGCCGTACACAGGGACCCATCACGAACGTAGGCAACGTGGTTCTCGCAGGCCGTGCGGCGGTAGCAGCAGACGACGGAGCAGCGACCCTCACTGTTCCCATAATGCCTTACGCGCGCCACTTGAGGGCGCGCTCTACTTTCCACAAAAAAAAAAAGAGAGAGTGGGGCGAGCTCACCGTTGGGCGAGCTAAAGGCTCCGCTCATGCTTTCAGTTGAAGCTCAGAATGTGGAAACTTGGCGTGGTGGCGCTGTGATCAGAGTGGCTTGGTTCGCCTGGATTTTCGTCGTGACGTCGTCGTCGTCGTTCGCGGTCGTGACGCCGTTACGTGACATCAAGTCGCCGTTGTAACGCGGTCGGGACAATGCATCGCGTTGAGGACGACGCCGCTACGTGATATCAAGTCGCCGTTGTAACGATATCATAACGTCGCGCCGCGTCGAGGACGACTTCGACGTGGTCGTCGACGACGACGTTGACGTCCACGCCGACACTAACGTCGACGCCCCACGCAACGTCAAACTACAACCTGACGTCGCGTGACGTCGTCATCACGTTAACGTCGTCCTGACGTCGCGTGACGTCTTTGTCTACGTTGACATCAACGCGACGTCACAACGACGTCACAACGAAGCCTCGACGTCGTGTAACGTCGACGTGCCGTCACGATGAAGGCTTGGCGTCGCGTAATGTGGTCGTCATCGACGATGACATTAACGTCGTGAAGTTGTCTGGACGTAGTTGTGACGTCGAGTTGCGTCATGTCGACAACGACGTCGACGACCTGACGCCAAGCCCCTTTATGACGTCGCGTTGACAAGGACGTTGTCGTCTTGACGTCCCGTGATATTGTCGTCATCAAAGTCAACGCTGACATCGTCACGTGAGGTCTTCGCTAACGTTGACATCAACGCGACGTCCACAAGACGTCACAACGAAGCGTCGACGTCGTGTAACGTCGACGCGCCGTCACGACACGACGAAGGCTTGGGGTCGTGTAACGTGGTCATCATCGACGATGACATTAACGTCGTGAAGTTGTCTGGACGTAGTTGTGACGTCGAGTTGCGTCATGTCGACAGCGACGTCGACGACCTTTCCAGAAAAAAAAAATGATTGAGTGGGGCGAGCTACAGACTCCGCTCATGCTTTCAGTTGAAGCTCAGAATGTAGAAACTTGGCGTGCTGACGTCGTCGTCACCATTCGCGGTCGTGACGCCGTTACGTGACATCAAGTCGCCGTTGTAACGCGGTCGGGACAATGCATCGCGTTGAGGACGACGCCGCTACGCGTCATCAAGTCGCCATTGTAACGAGGTAATAACGTCGCGCCGCGTCGAGGACGACTTCGACGTGGTCGCCGACGACGACATTGACGTCCACGCCGACACTAACGTCGACGCCCCACGCAACGTCTAACTACAACCTGACGTCGCGTGACGTCGTCGTCACGTTAATGTCGTCCTGACGTCACGTGAGGTCTTCGCTACGTTGACATCAACGCGACGTCACAAAGACGTCACAACGAAGCGTCGACGTCGTGTAACGTCGACGCGCCGTCACGACGAAGGCTTGGGGTCGTGTAACGTGGTCATCATCGACGATGACATTAACGTCGTGAAGTTGTCTGGACGTAGTTGTGACGTCGAGTTGCGTCATGTCGACAGCGACGTCGACGACCTGACGCCAAGCGTCTTTATGACGTCACGTTGACAAGGACGTTGTCGTCTTGACGTCCCGTGATATTGTCGTCGTCAAAGTCAACGTTGACATCGCCGTCGTTGTCAACACGATATTACGTCAGAACGCAGTCTTGATGTCATGTAACGCGCGTTGTCAACGCCGACAACGACATTGACACCAAAGCGTCGTCGTGATGACGCATGGTGTTGTGACGACACGTCAGGTCGCGGTGACGTTATGTATTGACGTGACGCCTGACGTCAAGGTTGTATAAAAATATAGCCCTGGGTTTCAATGTTTTGTATGACCTTGACCTGTTTGCCGGTCAAGCGTGGCTTTGGAACGCAACGCTTTTTTTCGTAAAAAAACGACTGATACAATGCATTCTGTGTTAAAACTTACCTGCGCGTTTGGTCAAGAGCTTATGTTAGAGAGTTTTAGAATAGCGTAAAGACCCTTGCGTCAGCACTGCGTACAACGCACGCAAGCTGTCGACGTGACGTTACGGAGCGCGTTGAACGCGCACTTTTAGTTTACACCAACTCATGTTTACAAACAAACCGGAGCGCCCCTAGCGGACGCCACCGGCGCCGCGCATACGCGATGGGGTGTGGGCAAGAAGCTCGCCGTCGCCCATAAACAAACCATTGAAACGCGGTGTTGTCGGCGTCGGTGTGAGTCCCCGCGCTCTTTTTCGCGTTGGAATTGTTGATTTTACGTCTTCCTGGCAATGTCTGACTACTTGAGCGGCGTCAGCGAAATTAACGAGGCCCGCTACACCGCAAAACTTCGCGTGAATAATCTCACATGCGGCGATTCATTCCTCGTGGACGCCTCGGAATGTACGCTAAAGCCTGATTCACATGATGAGATTTCGCTCGCAATTTTCAGTAGCGACGTCGCTCGGGCTGCAAAAGCGTGAACCGTAGCTGAGATAGTCGACGTCGATACTGAAAATCGCAAGCAGAATCGGACCAAGTGAATCAGGCATAACAAGTCGGTGATGGCCACTGGTAACAATGATCAACATCTCCTTATATCTACTGTTTACATCCAGCCTGCTTACCAACCTTCAAACTTAAGTCTTTTGAGGCCTGCCCTTACTTCTTATCGCAAGTACCGGGCCCATGTTTGGTCTACGGGCCGGTGTCCTTTAAAAGAGCAGACGACAAGCAGAAACGTTTGAAAGAGCAGACGACAATTCGAACGATCAGGCGGCCGTTTGAACTTGAAGACCCACTGAACGTAGTCCGCAGGTGGTCCGTACAACTTGACGGTTTTCCGGCGTTCATGTTGGAAGAAAACAAATAAATCTGATGACTACAAGTATCCGTGAATTCAACCCAAAGTGCTTCCCGCCCAAGCAATCGTGGTCCGACGGCGTCTCGTTTTCCCTTTTCACGGCACATATCCACGTTCTCGGACGAACCGAGCACATGAAAACTGACCTTCAAACCTTTCTCGACTCTTTTGGTACAGCCCCAGTCGCGGCATTTTGACGAGAAGGCAGGTTTTTGTCTGGTTTCTTTCAAAACAACGCAGGAATACACGCCTGGCATGGGCCCTTCCGCCCACAGCCCCGGACCGGAAGTGCGTCCGACGCGCCACCACCGCGCCGTGACGTAACAGAGATGAGTCGTAAAGACTTGCAGCGCCATCTAGATGTGCTCCTGCGAACTGCTTCAAACAATCCAAGGCGGATATTCGGTCAAGCCAATCCAACACCGCGAATCTCCTCGCTTTGCTACGAAGTGCGTGAATCTCTTTCCAGTTGCCTGTTGTGAACGTGTTTTTTTTTTTTTTTAGGACTGTGCGACCAGCAGTTTCATCTATTGCTCCAGTGTGTTGTGGGATCCCTACTATCTTATGTTGGCCTCGTCATTTGTTTGGATGTATGCAAGCAATAGGTCGCACCGCTCGCGTACCGACCGCACGGTAAACACCTTTTTGGGTTCGACGGCGTCGTTAACGTTCTTGGCTATCGACACCCATCTTTGTGGGCGCTCGAAAGGGTTCGTCGCGTTGATTTCTTTGAGGAGGTTGTGGGTCGCCTGTCAATACCGCCCAATCAGGCCGAGTTCCACTCGCTCCGAGGAAGTCACATGGGGAAGCGCTACCATTGGGAAAAGGTTTAATCTGTACTTAAGTTCAGAGTGAGATGAAGACGAGGGCCAAGGGTGTCTAGTGGTCCGGGTCTTCTGTTGGAGGCCTTGCTCGGCACCACCTCTTTCGTCTGTCTCCAGCTCCGAACTCCGCGTGCCCTCGCCCGCTACGAGCCTCGCCCTTTTTCCCTTCTTCTTCTTTCTCTTTCTTCCACAAGGTTGAGGTCATCTTCAACGGTGAAGCAAACCCGTGCAACGCGCGTAGCACGTATGACTCATGCGCAGTGTGGAGGACGCAGCGTTAACGCTAACGTAGGGGGCTTGCGTTTTCTCCCTTTACGCATTACTAAAACTCTCTATCGTAGCGCTCGTTCACTCCTTGTTTATGCAAATACAAGCCACTTGGCTCGTTGCGCCCTCTAATAATCTTTCCACATGCAGAGCTTGAGAAATAGCACACCGGTGGTCCCAATCAATCCTTTCTAGTTCACTCTAAACGCTGAATCACAGTGCACCGTTTTCTACTTTACGTTACGAGAGCTTACGCACAAGTCACTTGGACATACTGTATGTGCTTCATACTAAGCGTGGCTAGCAGTTCAAATAGAGGGCCTGGTGCGGGACATTCGAGACACGAATGTTTCGGTGACTTATACGTAACGTAACTTAAGGTAAGAGAATGGGGCAGTGTGAATGAGCCTTAATTCAGTGATTTTACTCTATGCTTGACGAACCTGAGTACCACTTGTAAAGAAGGGAAAAAACGGCAACATCCTCACGCGCACACGCGCGAACACCCCCGCGTGTCAACCAACAAACAGAGGTAAAAGAAGCGTCAAGACGCGAAGAGCGCCATGTCACGGCATCGAAGCCTCATCTCCCAATCGACCCAGACCTCCCATTCACAGTCGGCCAACTCCTTGTTCCTAGGCCGTGGCAAGGCAGCCTCGATGTGCCATCAGCCTTCCGTCCAATCGTCCTTGCAGGTCGAGAGTCCTCACCGAGCGCTGCTCTATTCCATCGATGACAGCTCAGTGGTACCGCTGAGGTCTATGGCGGACTTGCTGGAGGAGGGCATCCGAGTCCGTCAGAGCGAGAGTTTGCAGTCGGCATCCTCTTTCTCGCCGGCCAAGGTCGGGTCTCTGTCCCCCAGCAGGACCCCCGTGCTGTCCAGGAAGCGCTCGCACCCCGCCATGATACAGAAGCCAGAGCCGCGCCCAGCACTGGCCGGGGCCATCTGCAGCAGGGGCTTTCACCTGGGACTCCTGGTTTCCTTTTTACTGCCCCTCTACGACGACGCCATGGAGCTGTTCGCTCCGGACGTGGATCACTGGTGTGCTCGGCCCGCGGAGCTGAGGTATGTTTGAGTAGATGGAAAGACAGCGCTGACCTTGCAGTGTCCCGCAGGGTTAGTGTGCGTAGTAGGTCACCGCAAAATGGTCAACAACGTCCAAGGCGCATATTCAGACAGGCGCGTTTAAACCTGCCAGCAAAAACGGGAATCACCCCCCCCCCCCCCCCCCCCCCACCGGCCCCCCTTCCGCTGGCTGATCTTTAAATGGGGACGGAAACTAAATGTTTGTACTATCTCTTTGTTTAAATGTGATTATGTGTGCCGGCAGCCCAGAAACACTTGTCTAGACTTGTGTTTCCGGGCTTCCGGCAGAAAAGTCAAGCAACATAATTTTAAAACGAATTAATATATTTTAAGATGGCGCCTGTTGGTGGCCTGTGAAGCTCGTTTGTAATGGGCCGGCCCGTGAGAGGCAGGACCAGTTCGTGGCAGTATGGCTCGCTCGTAGAGTTGCTTAGTTCTGAATGTGACTTGAAGTTGACAGAGAACGTTAAAAGAGGCTGGGACATCAAAATTAACCAAGCTCGATTACTCGTGCTATGAAACACTCATGGGTAACCTATTACCTAGTATACACACCAAGTTTCCCGATTTTTCAAGAATTAATAATTAAAATATTGAATTTTGTTATGCCAGTCGTTTGCATCTGGAGACCAAGCATCATTGGTAGAATGCTGACGTAACCAGCCAATGGGAGTCAGATAATGGTCTCTCAAACCACGTGAACAGCGTGACTACGATCGCTTAGTTGAGCGCTCTGTAATTCCTGCTAAGCGCGTGCTGAGGCGAGTTTCCACAGTTTTTCGGCAACGTGCATTCCGCGCAGTCTTGTATGTACCTATCTTAAATACACTACTCGAGATACTGTATTTGCAATAGTTTTGGTAGTATTTTAGTGTCCTGCAAATACATTTATTGTAGAGTATTTGCCACTCTATCCGAATTACATTTCTTACTAGCTTGTACTCTATCTCAAATCCATTCTGCAACCTTGGAAAAAAATTTCACCGGAACAATCTACGAAACTGCGGATCGTCAGACTTCAGAGTAAAGCTGAACCGATTGCAAACTTGAAGCCAAACGGCCGAACACAGCACAAGAAACAAGGCATGAGCAAAACGCAGTCTCCAAATGCCAACAAAAGATCACATGGGTAGCCCCGTCCACATGTCCTTTTGTCCACTTTTATTTTTCATTTTTTTTTTTTTTCAAACTGCCTCCGCTTGGAGCGAGCAAAGTTCTGGTGACGTCGTCCGGATTATACGCTCAAAGCCCACCTTTTGTCTGGACCTAAAGGGGTTCCGTAAGCGAAGGATTGTGATGCCGATGCTCGGTACGATCACAATGAAGCATTTTCGGAAATCTCAGGTTCAGGGAGTTCAAGTATGAAAATGCGCGAACTCGCTTTTATGCGAGCAAAGGCACTCCCTCGGCCGAAAAAGCTGGATCCTGCTGGCTTTATTGAGCTGCAGTGACCTAGACTGAGCTTCCCCGAATCTCCTTGTGGGCCTAATGTGACGTAACGTTTGCTCCGAAGCTCGTTCGAAAGCGTTTCTTTCATCTCCAACCGAATGCGCGCACTGTTTCATGCTCAAAACCCCCGAAACCACTTTTCCGCCAGGTGGAGTCATTTTTGAACTTGGGGATTTTGATTCTGGAATCTTGACCATCTTGAATTCAATGCACCAAGAAAGTTTTGAACTGGTGTCGAGGAGGCAGGGGAAGAAGGCTTAAAAGTGGTTTTGTGGACACTCTCCTGTGTTTACCTCGTAACCATCTTATGTTTTTTACATCTTGAGCGTGCACGTGTGTCGTTCATTCGAGTACATATCAAAAAGTATGGCTGTCTGATCAACTTCTAGTTCGGTTGTTATAGATATGCAAGACCGGACTACATGCCAAGTCCTTTGAATCGCGGCAGGCATATTACAAACTTATTGCGGAATGCGTCACGAGCCGAGCCTGCCGTCGAACTAAAGCACGTCCAAAAATATTTCGGCACCCATTATGTTGCATATCCCGAATTATTTCAGAGTAAACTTCAATTGCAGCCAGTCAAGGCACTTCTTGAAGATCATTAAGATCGCAGCGAAATGTGATTTTCAGAGATGTAATGAAAATAGAGCACCCCCTTCTGACTTTCTTTTTATATTACCAGCTTGCGAAATTTGCCAAGTAACGTCGAATGTAATTCAATTACTTTTTCAAAGTGTTTGTTCTAAAGTAAATAACTTAATGGAGCCATGAAATGATTTTTCTACTTTCGCTAAATACTACTTAGAATCACTTCCTAACGTTAATTACCGAATAAACGTAACCTTAATTTTTCTTTCTAGTCAATGGCAAACGCCAAAAAAATTCGAGAAATATGAGCATCGTTCATCACCTCAACTCGGAGCCAGAACAAGCGGCCACGTGGCCTGGTGCCTATGCTATGCCGCCAACGTTATTCATACCCACGCGCTGGGGTTGGCAAAGAAGAAAGCGCGTGCCGAGCTCCAGGCATTGTTACAGTTCGGCTATTTTCATCACCGCAGTAGTTGGAAACTAGCCACTACCCGAGTGTCCGCGGAGGCATTGATTGTTTCGAGCCTAAGTCGAGTGCTCACGCAGTTCTCGTGTCCAATTCATGAGCCGCGCTCGACTATCGTCAAGCGGGTGGTTTCGATCCCACAATTACGCAATCAAGCTTTGCAAAGGCAAGGCCGCAAAAAATAGTCCTCCTTAATTCTCGCCATTTCACCGCGACAAGGAGCTTCTGAATCAGTATAGCTGGGCCAGACTAGGACCAGTACACCTCTGCAAAGTCATGAACATTCCGACCCGATATCGTTTCATGACCCCCTTAAATACTACTCTAAATACATTTTCAAAGAGGTATTTAGTATTTTCTTTTATTACTTTTTTAAATACTTCGAACGACATTGATTCCGCACCATCAAGACCGCCGGTCTTAGCAGCTTATTAATGTCAGCTCGTTCTGAGCATGCGCTCTAAACATCTCCTTCAAATATGGCGTCCAGTGAATACCCCGATACACCTTTCCAAAGAAACGCTCCTAGGTCGCCGTTATGTGGCTGATGATGACGCAGCTGGTGCGACCCTTCCGCCCCCTATCAGCTAGATATTTTCTACAACTTTCTTGTCCTGTGGATACCTGCTCAGCGCCATTCTCCACCTATGTTTCGCGGTTTTGCCTTTGAAGTTTTTCTGGCCTTTCTTGAAAGTTTCTACTTCATTTTTCTTATGCATGCTGCTTATCCTTTTTGTGTTATCTTTCACTGTGAGAAATAGGGCTGGTATGTGTCATGCTAGTCAAGCGTTTCTGCTTGACATTCACGGAAACGAAGGACGTGAAGGACGTCGAAAGGGATTCCGAATCAAGAGGTCCAACGCGTCAAGAGGTCCAAAGAGTCAAGAGGTTCAATATTGGACCTCTTGACGCGTTGGACCTCCTGACGCGTTGGACCTCTTGACGCGTTGGACCTCTTGACCCATATTGAATCTTTTGACTCGTGCCTCGATGTGTCAAGAGGTCCAACGCGTCAAGAGGTCCAATACTGGATAGCTTGACTCATTGCATCTCTTGGTGTGAAATATGTACAGGCAAGGGTTGTGAAATAAGTACAGGCAAAAACGAGAGAAAAACAACTATGAGGGCACCTAAGCTTTCTCTTACGATGTGAGAATGCGCGAGCACTACCTTTTCCCGAGTTGTGTTGCCGCAACGGATAGCGCGCTAGTTGCGCGATCAAGAGGGCCTAGGGGATGGTTTCGTGCTCACGTAACCAGAGAGGTCACGTGACCAGAGTTTTTTTTTTGTTTGATCACGTGACCACAGACTTTATTTTTTGGTTTGGTCACATGACAAGATAGGTCACGTCACCAGAAAGATCACGTGATCAAAGATATCACGTAACCAGAGGTTTTTTTTTTATTATTATGTTAGATTGTGTTGGACTAGTCACGGATTTTGACGATGGATTTGGCCGACGGCTTTTTCGCTGACTGAGCCAGATAATGCTCACGCATTAAAAAAGCAGACAACAGAGATGCTAACAATAAAGGCGGAGAAGAAAAATGTCGGAAAAAAAAGGAAAAAGTTGAGCTGTGAAGACTTCCACACGGCTGGGGGATCTCACGAACACCGCTTTGATACATCGTTTCTGGCCGGTGATGTAATCACTGTTCGTGCGTATGACCCATATGATTTGCTTGGTTTCTGAAGCGACAGGTACGCGCGCGCTGGGCTGTGGGGATCGCATGCTGGGAACTGGATTTGTAAACACCGGAAATCATTGTTGTTATAAACTGTCACGCTTATAGCAACATTCGTTTGTTGGGGACTTGTGTACCTTCTCTCTTCTACCCCTGACCACAAAGTCGTAAATCTGTATCTCCCGTGTTGCTCTCCCCCGCGAATATCGAACACGTAAACGGAAAGGTCTTAACATTTCACGATTTGAGATGCCTTTGTTTTTTAGGAAGTGACTACTTCGACATCCGGGTTCGAAATAATTGTAAAACTATTTCGAACACATCTTTCGTCACATACGAAAGATATGTCCATAGTTATTTGGTATTTCAACGTCTACCATCACACTAAAGCACTATTACGGCGTTTGACGTCAGGATAACTGAACATAGCTTTTTTTTTTATTTCTGTGACACCATTTTCAAAAGTTGTAATAATTGTTTAAATTTGTTCGCGTCTCGTCAAAATAGCTTCCTTAATATTTTGAAGTGCTTAGTCTTCGAAAAACTTAAAGATACAGTTTGCCCTGGCGCAGCATGGCATGTAAAGTTAGTCATTTTTCCATTCGCCATGGCCTAGCACTGGACACATTAGATCTATCGGCTTCACAGATCGACGTGCATTCCGACACGAACAGTTCTTCAATCGACTTCAATCTCTATGACCCAATTTTCTAAAAATGATTGAGAAACTAACCCACCATCTTACAATTCCAACTGACTAACACATCGCGTAATTTCAACAAACAATAAATGATATCGACAGACAAGTGTTCGGTAATTCGTGTCAAGAATACTTAATCATGAAACGTTCAGTTTCATGGTTTATTTCACAGCATTCTCAAAATAAAGAGTAATAAAGGAGTTACATATCGCTAGCATAAGTATTTGTGGCTGCTCCGCGCTTTTGAGTAAGCCAACGGCCCAAATTAACCCGCTATAGCTTGCACCAGTCATAACGTTTCAAGGAGACAAAGCTCGCATTCATTTGCAACACTCTATTGGACACCAAGTGGCATAATTTGGGCTCGTTTAAAGACGCGCTCCAATGATAATTGAGCTTCTTCCCATGGTGTGATATTTACCTCTTTAGTGATTCGGTGAACTCAGTGAATAAAAACTAAAGCATGAAATAGTAGTGCATATTTTTAATAGAACATACGAGAACCCGGGACTGGACAAAGTTACCCAAGGATGTATTTGCGATTACAAATACTGAGATACATGAAAGGGAAGGCTAAACGCGAGATGCTGAGGTAGATTTGTATTTTATATCTCGGAAATTTGTGAGACACTTCTGTAGAAATGGCATAAATGAGTCCTAGAACAGAGAGACTGGAACACAGATATTAAGTACAAGTCCAAAATATGTCGCCAGGCACTATCCATTATTTAACACTCAAATAAATATACATTTTGGCAAATAGTACCTGTCTACTTGTCTCCAATGGCTATGTAGTACCTGTATTGTCCAAAATAATTCAAATAAGTCAAACAGTCAGTAACCGTCACAAGCAGTCATTAATAGCAATATAATTATAAACAGAGAAGATAAAAATAAGGCTCGATGGACCTCTTGACGCGTTGGACCTCTTGACTCGATGGACCTCTTGACGCGTTGGACCTCTTGATACAAATTGGACCTTTTGACTCGTTGGACCTCTTGACTTGAATTGGACCTTTCGACTCGTTGGACCTCTTGACTCGGCTGTCACGTGGCTGTTGGACCTCTTGACTCGTTGGACCTTTTGACTCGTTGGACCTCTTGACCATAAGCGGTCGAAAGGCGCTCGACGTGATTTTGCGAACAATGACAACAATGACAACTTCTAGAAATAATCGCCTCTGGTCAAGAGATCCAACGAGTCAAGAGATCTATCGAGTCAAAAGGTCCAATAATGTATCTCTTGACTCGTGGGACCTTTCAACTTGCCAGACACGAGTCAGGACATCCAATATGGGTCAAGAGGTCCAAAACACCAAAAGATTCAGCGAGTCAGAAAATCCATGGAGAGTCAAGTGGTCCGACGAGACAAAATGTCCAACGAGTCATGAGGTACAATAATGTATCCCTTGACGCGTTGGATCTCTTGACTCGGCAGAAGTGAGTCAGAGATCCAATGTGGGTCAAGAAGTTCAATAACTCGAGAACTGCAGCGTCATATTGCAAGGGGGTCACGGAAAGCCCATCACCACTCCTCCCCTAAGAGCAAGGAGGCACCTTTAAAGCAAAGCCATTATAGTTTATCAGTGGTCACAATGGATCTTTTTCCAGTAACGAGCGCCGCCTGCGTAGTTGTCTTCGAACTACAAATGAAGGGCAGCCCAACTTTCCTCCGCCGTCAGGATACACTGGCATTGTGCCGTTGTATTGATCCTTGTTGCCTTTTATGCCCAATACTAGCGTATACTAAACAAGAATAGCCAAAAAAGATTAATTACGCGCAAAATATAGGTTCTGAGAATGTTGGTCGACCGAAACTTTGCCCTGCAAAAATTGCGACATTGGGATCCAAGGCCAGGGGAGGGGGTGTACGGGATCCGAACATTTCGGTGTAGGACGTTTCGGTGTAGGGCGTTTCGGTGCACGGGCTTTTCGGCGCACGGACTTTTCGGTGCACGGACATTTCAGTGCACGGACATTTCGGTGCACGGACTTTTTGGTGTGAGACTTTTCGGTGCGCGGACATTTTGGTGCACAGACATTTCGGTGCACGGTAACTCAAAATCGAAAAAAAAAAAAAAATTTTTTCTAAAAGTAATAAGCACTATTTTAGGTAAAAGTGATTTTTTCGCACTTTATAAATTTGTAGACTTGGTCATCCATTTACGAGCACTTACGATCACACACGACCTAAGTGACTTTGTTAGGCGCAGCACCATCCTGCGGGTGGACTGGAGATGTTGGACGTTCTGTTTCGTTTACCGATGTCCCTTTTCCAACGTACGTACTAGATGCATCACATCGTGTTTACGCGTTGGGCCGATACAGGCGTTCTCGGTGCCTTCTGTATCTGTATATAAATCTGTATAGAAAGGGCCCCAACAGCATGAAGCTTGAGACTGTTGAAAATTACCCGGGACATGTGATGCCATTAGTGCGTACGTTGGGAAAGAGACACCGACAAACGAACCATAACGTCCAACCTCTCCCATCCTCACGCAGGATGGTACTGTGCCTAACAAAGTAACTTAGGTGGTATATCCTGTAAGGGGTCTTAAATGGATGTCCAAGTCTAAAAAATTATGAAGTGCGAAAAAATAAATTTCTAGCTAAAATAGTGCGTATAAAGTTTAAAGAAAACTAAAAAAACTCGTGATTTTGATTAGCCGTGCACCGAAAGTCCGTTCACCGAAATGTCCGTACACCGAAAAGTCCATGCACCGAAAACTCTGCACCGAAACGCCCTACACCGAAACGTCCTAGAACCGGGGTGTACGCATGCGCAGAAGCTTACTAGAAAAAGGTCAATTGTGTTGTTATTAAAGGGGTCAAGAAACGATTTTTTGACTTAGGCCAAACAAGTGTGGCCGTTGCTCTCCCTCAGCTGTACAATAAAAATGAAAAAACGATTTTTGCCAAGGTGCCTTCGTTTTTGTTTTAACAAATGAAGCAGAATTAAGTTTGACGCGCCGCTCAACTTCGTACCATTTTTTTGTTTTGCGGGCTTAGTGACGTGAGTCGGGACCAAGCTGAGCAGCCGAAGACATCCGGAGCGCTTTTCTAGGCTTCGGGTAAATGGCGCACTAGATCTTTGCGTAATAAAAGTCAATATTATAAGGCTTTCGACGGGTCTGTTCACGTTGTAACGACACTATTTTAAAAAATTAACCTAAATCGAGCAGATACTTGCTGAGCTTGCTAACTAAATACACTCCCACTCAGTTCACGTCACACGCGTAGTTTTGTGGGCCGGCAGAAGCAGCTGCAGGACGGAAAATAGTCCCGCATTCGCGACATTTCGAGGGCACATGACGTGCTCTCTTTTACTCGTGCTAAGGTAAGTCGAACAAAAGTGACAAGCCCCAGATTCTTTCAACGCTAAGATCGTTTCGTGGCCCCCTTAAGTTGCGCCTTAGATGGCCACTTCGAAGAGAGGGACACCCTATAATTAACCGTTTTCTTCGTGGGCGGAAAAAATCGAACTTAGGCAACTGGGAAGGCAATATGACAAGAAATATTAATAATATTAGAAATCTTTTTTTTAAAGGCGGGTTCAAATTACTGTAAACTTTCGTTTTCTTATCAACATTCAGGTTCGGTATAAAATATATCGCAATTTTAGATTAGAATCCGGTAAGGTGTAGCTGAAATGGATGGATCATTGGATGCAAAGCATGCCACGAATCTGAAAGGTACGATATATTTTTTTCTCAACTTTATTACATACAGTGTTGTGCCAAATACTCAACAAACATATTTAAGATAAGATACTACCGCGTGTCCCAAACAGCGGCCAGGCCCTTTAAATCGACCGCAAAAATCGGTTTCTTAACCTATCGCGCTACGATTTTGTACAGCGTTGGCCACAGGTGGTGAATTTTTTCTATAAACTTCGCAAAAAGCGAACTTACCTGAGAAAAAAGTAAAAAAAGAAAAAGGCTTAACTTCTATGGAAACGCAGCGAAGCCACCGGTCTTCAAACCATAGGGCGCCATATATGGTTTGAAGACCGGTGGCTTCGCTGCGCCCTCGTGACGTCACTCGTGACGTCACGTGTGACATCATTATGGTAACGTCCCATAATGCAACGCGCGGGACCCTCGTGACGTCACTCGTGATGTCACGTGTGACGTCATTGTGGGAACGTCATATACTGCAACGCGCGGGACCCTCGTGACGTCACTCATGACGGCACGTGTTACGTCATTATGTGAAACTTGCCATAATGCAACGTGCGGGCCACGAGTGAGACCCCCGCGCTGCATGATGGAACGTTTCCCATAATGCGACGCACGGTTACCTCGACGGCAACGGCGACGATGACACCGCTCAAGCCGAAAACGGGCGCCTAAGAGTTGCACTCTAAAAAGGAAGCTCTCCCCAAAACGTGCCCCAAAACGAAGTCATTTTGGATTCCGTGCAATCGTCAAGATGTGATTGTCGTCCACACTGTTGTGTTGTGTTATTTTAAATATTTCTCAAAAAAATCCTTTTCGAATAACGCGGCACCGCGTGGTACGCACAACATACTGTACAGATGTTAACACTTGCTAAATTGTATGTCCGAGTCCTGTCCATCGGTGAACACGTTATTTGCGCGCGTGAAATATGCATGCCTTTAGGCTATCTTCCGTTGTAGTTGTAGATTATTTTCGACAGATAAGTGCTTTGTCGTTTGACACGCGGCTGAATGGACGGACGGTCAAAAGTCATCATAAAATAAAACAAACATTCCAGTCGGATTTGTTCTGCCACGCGCGTCAAAAAAAAAAAACTTACAAACTTTTTTTTTTACGTGGTGAAATTCTTTTTTGTGTCTCTGGAAAAATCCATACGCCCTGAAACGCAGAAAAAACAGATGGAAAAGACAAGAATTTAGCCGCCAGCAATGTTTGAAATTACGCCTATGGAGATCACAGTCCACTCGGTTAGGTTTAGCAGGGACGCCGATGAGAGACATGACTTATGTCACGTGACCTACACAGAAATCCCGTTTCCGCGCTCAATTTAGCGTAAAAATTGGCGTCCGTGACCTCTCAACATGAATCCAGTTTTCCCGCTAACTTTAGCGGGGAAAATAACGTAACGACCATGTCACGTGACCTATATACAAATTCAGTTTTACCGCTAAATTTAGTAGGAAAAATGACGTCACATGATATCACTTGACCTACACACAAATTCAGTTTCCCTTCTAAATACAAAGGGAAAATTGACGTCAAGTGACTTGAACACCAGACTATCGCAAAATAAAACCGTAAAAATCGTTCTCCGGCGTTTTTTGAGCTACCTCAACCAACTATATTTTCTGACTCCCCGGCCTTTACCCTTTCCGGTATGTTATTTAGTATCGCGAAATTCAAAATAATTATTGCGAAATCGGCAAATGAAAATGATGCAAAAACCAACATTCAAATTTACCCGCACTTTTCAGTGCCGTGACGTCAGTGGCGGGCAGGCTTGCCAGCCGAGCGAGCAGTCTAAAAAATAGAATATGCCAATCATATGTTCGGTGCTGGAGCGCGGATCCTGGAGCGAGCTTCCAAAGCATTCATTTGACACCATGAAACTGCTTCAAATCAGTTGGGAACAAATTCTACAGTCCAAAGAGTGAACCCCTGCACTTCCACTGACGTCACTTTTTCGTTGTTGCCAGTAGAGACTTTCAGTTTGAAAAACATGGTGAGGACCAAAATTGTAAATTCAATAACTTCGTGAAAAAAATTATTTTAACCTAATATTTGGAATACTATTTTAGCAATGTTGTTTGGCGAGTTTAGCAAAATTTCAAGCAAATCGGGGACCATGAAGAAATCGCCGGAGTACCCTTAAAGGG
Source organism: Ixodes persulcatus (assembly GCA_013358835.2). Classification (NCBI taxonomy): domain Eukaryota; kingdom Metazoa; phylum Arthropoda; class Arachnida; order Ixodida; family Ixodidae; genus Ixodes; species Ixodes persulcatus. The sequence goes on along the minus strand of JABSTQ010009472.1, from coordinate 203,548 downwards.
GCCCTGCAAGGACTTTTTTACTGTTTTTTTTAATTTGCACCAAACATGAGCGCACTGAACGTAGCAACTTAGTAAAACTTTTCTTTTCTCGAAATTCGCTTTATTTTAAAAGTTATAGGCAAATTAAAATTACAAAAACAAGCAAAAAATAACCTCCCTCATGACGTCCTTGTTGCTTGAGTGGCCGTGAACTAGAGGAGGGGTAGTGGGCTCATCGCGAGCGCTCACGGCTGCCGCACTCCGTGTCGACGGCGCGAGAGGGCGCCACTAAAGCATGTTTTGGATAGGCTGTATGCAGCGGGCAGCCGGGGCGGCTCTCATTGCATTTGATGCGCGATTAAACACTAATTCGGCATGACACGTCATTGGCCACAAACGACAGCAAACACGGGGTAAAGATCAGTTCAGAATGGGCGCCACTTCGCGCTGCCATACCGCGAAACGGCCAAACCCCAAGACAAAGCTTCTCGCCGAAGGCCTTCGGAACGCTCGGAGCTGGTCGGATCATCCTGTTCATACGACCGCAGCGCCGCCGCGTACATCCGGGACCTTTCCGTGTCGGCGCGTGATCCCACTACTCCTTTCTAGTGTGCGCCACCTTTTCCACCGCTCAGTGGCGGGTATGTCGACGGGTCATTTCTCGTTTCCGTACTTTATAAACTGCATTTGTTTCTTTTCTGATCTAAAATACTGAACAAAAACTACTTTTATAAATAATTGAAACGGTTCGCGCAACTTATATTTTGTAGTTCGACTAAAAAGAAGCTTTTAGAGGCTCTGACCAGTAGTAAGCCCAGGACCAAAGACGTCACATTTTGCGCGCTTTCGGTACCGCGGGTCGCCTTCATCGGTGGAGGAGGTTTCCGCGTCGTCCGGTTAAAATATGACGCACTGATATTTAGTTACTCTCTCCGTGCCCGCTGGCTTGCCCGAACTTCAAGAGATGTGGAAACCGAAAAAAAAGTAGACGCTTAAATATGATTGCAGGGCCCCTTTAAAGGGATACTACAACGAAATTTCGGCGCTCATTTTTTGGTCTATATGTGTTCAAAGGAGCAGTATCACATCGGACATACCAATATCTTGTTTAAAAAGTCTCGAAAATGAATTTTAAAACGAATTAAACGATTAGCAAAGAGCACCTGGTGGATGTCGCTAACGCCTCGCTTGTAATGCCCGTCTAGGAACCTTGACAGCTAGTGACGGTGAGTGTCTCGCCTCCGGTCACGGCAAGAGAAGAGGGGAAGGAGGAACTCCCCTCTTCCCGAGGATGCCTTTTGTGTGTCGCAGAAGTCGCTATTGTCCCCCTACAAGATTATAGAAGATTAACCCGTCACTCAAAATTCGTACAAAAGCAGCCGCTTCGGTGGCTGGAACCACTAGGCCATCCTCTCGACGTCAGCCTCGCCGTAGCTTTGCTCGTCCAGAGACGACCTACGTCACGATTGCGTTGGATGTCACGTGGTCTCCGCTGGCCCTTCTCCGAGCGCTTGCCAGAGTGGGCCGTTTATAACGACAAATACAGCCACCAGGCTCAAAATACAAACGTGCGATTGTCATTTACGGATTATGTGGATCATATTCAACCTATTTTTGAACACGACGGGAATATTTCAAATTTTGTTGAAGTATCCTTTAAGGGCTAGTTTCCCCAGGATCATGTCCCCCGCAAAGAAATGAAGACACCGAACTCTGGATGCCTACCGTCCTCTATGAGTGACGGCGGCAAGCCACGTATCTGGTTGCCGCCGTCACTCATAGATGGAGGCAGCCTTCCCACTCTGGCTTGCCGACTTGCGGCCGGCCATTACTTTCCATTGTAGAGCTCCGCTGGTCTTTTTTTTTTTCTTTTTTGAATATTTTTTTTATACAAAAAAAACTACTTAGATTCGATTTTTTTTTTCTAATTTTGTTAAAATTGTTTTGGGGTTAACTTTCAGGTTTGTCAATACTTACCGAAAACCCGGTACCATATTATAATAACCAAATGGTGCTTCTGAATACCACAAAAAATACTTCTTTTTTCGTTTTCCAGTTGAGATTATTTCCTATTTCGTGCATGTCTTTTTCTGACCGACCCAGGAACCTGAGCACAGAGGACTGGAAGAAGCAATGGATCCCGCGGACGGCCAAGGGCGACTACGAACGGTGCTCGATGTACGACGACGGCGTCTGGAGGCCCAACCGCAGCACGGTGCCCTGCGCCCGCTGGGAGTACGACGGGCGCCGGCAGGACCACACCATCGTGCAGGAGGTGAGGGAAGGACCCAGGCAAAGCTTCGGCGAGTTTCCAGTCTCGCCGCTCACGCGTACATTCCACGAACACGCGGGTTCTTTGTTGGTCGACGACGACGACCGACTTCTCTCGCTGGTATGGCGCTTTAAATACGTTGTAAATTACCCACGCGGCCCGACACCAACTTATGAAAGGATCAGACATCGTTTTACGCTAATGTGAAAGCAAATGATTACACGAGTGCGTGCACATAGCGCGACACGGTTGGCACAAGCGAGCAATCAGGTTTTTTTTTTCTTTTTTTTTAATTTATTGGGTACCATAAAAGCCACTGGCGTTGTGGAGGGTCCTCTGGAAGTAACAAATAATGGCGCTCATCACATTCCTACCCAAGAAAAGTGCAAAAAAAAAACAACAAAAAAAAAGCGCCGTTCTCGCATGCAATGTACACATTTCCCTCTTTAAGTATTCCTATTGCCAGCCCGGAGTTGCTTCACGTTACAGCACCAAGGAATGCGCACTAGAGAACTGTCCGGTTTTAACGAAACGCGCGCGGAGCGATTATACTTCATTTCAAGGATTCATTTGCAAAGGGTTGCCGGAGGTGAGGCGCCAGTCCGTGGTTTTATGGTTGCTTGCGCAAGCAAAGCACTTTGCCGGCACGAAAGTTTTTCGTCTGGTCCTTAAAGAGACACTGACACCCCCAATCGTTTTTATTATTTTTTGCCTGGCGATTTTCATGGTGTCAGAAGACTACCCAATCAATATTTTGCTACAGCGTCAAATATATATTTTAATAAAGTCAAAGAATGCAACTGCTCGATACCGAAACTGGACTGGGGAGGAAGAATAAATATAGAGGAGGAGAAAGTTGGCGGAAGTCACGTGACTGTGATACTTTTTTTTTTTTTCCCCAATCAACTTATTTGCAGCTTTTTAGAAGCCAGAAAAAATAGATATCATATTTCTTTTCTGTTTTTAATGCTTCGTGTGCGCCTTCGATGAGCCACGACTTTGGTTATATTTGATGGTTGGGTCAAACCATCGAAAACGAAACGTGACCACGGAGAAGACAGTGAGCGCGACTCAAACAGGCCAGTTCTCGGTCGGTGATTTTCGGGCGGAAAACAAAAACGAATTTTGAGCCTTGAATTGTTTTCTGGGTAGCTTGGCTCTCACACGTCATGTACAAATAAAAACCGTGGCGAGAATAGATACCTTGTCAGTGTTCTTCCAAGAGTGCTGCACTAAGCTTCTTGAATGGATTGTGCAGCGCACCCCTTTGAATCCCTTTTCAAAGTTATCCGCTAATTGTTGATTGATTTCAGCATATATACTATGGGTTGGAGGAATATTCGACACCGTCAAACATTCCATTCTGAGCGTTGGTAGCGTTGCAAGTTCGACGGACCTTCGTGCTCCCCAGACTAATGTATGTTAAAGTGGCCGTGCCATCATATGGGGTAGGATGATGTCTCACTTTATGCAAGCTTCATGGAACTATGGTGCCTAGAGTGCGTCTTCGACTGGTGTGTTTAGCGGCCTATGCAGCCCATACATTAAAAATGGTCCCGAAGTGGCAACAAATAACGTCACAGAAGCCGGAGTGTCATGCTGTCGGATGTCGCGATCCTGAAGGTTGGTCGTAGAAATGCTAACGAGAAGCTGCGAGTACCACGAGTGAACGGGAGTGCCGTTGTCGTCATGACGTCCCCATTTCTGGCTGCCGAAGCTTCCCTGGACTGCCACACCGGACAGCGACCTGTAGCAGAGCAGGAGTACAATTGTTACCAGTGGCCATCACCGACTTGTAATGCCCGATTCTGCTTGCGATTTTCAGCATCGACGTCGACCGTCTTAGCTACGGTCCACGCTTTTGCAGCGCGTGCGACGTCGCGACTGAAAACAGCGAGCAAAATCTCATTGTGCGAGTCAGGCTTTAGCGCCCATTCTGCGGCGTCCACGTGGAATGAATCGCCACCCCTCACATTATTCACGCGAGGTTTTAGTCTGACATTTTAGGAAGACGTAAAATCAACAATTCCAACGCGAAAAGGAGCACGGGGACTCACACCGACGCCGAAAACACCGCCTTCCAATGGTTTGTTTATGGGCGACGGCGAGCTTCTTGCCCACACTCCATCGCGCATGCGCGGCGCCGGTGGCGTCCGCTATGGGCGCTCCGTTTTGTTTGTAAACATGAGCTGGTGTATACTTCCAACGTGTCTTTTCTGTCGCCTGAACGCGGCTGGTCCAGCCCATATCTCCGCACCTTGTACATACATACGTGCAAGTTGGAAGATAATAACTCGCCTAACCAGCCAATCAGGTCACTCCGTATTTCCTATCCACTTACGTTTCTGCCTCCGAAGGTAGCCCAACGGTGAAAATGTGGCACGTAATAGTGGTACGAGCCGGCTGAACAAATTGGGCTCATTACCTTTCAGTGGGACCTCGTGTGCGAACGTGCCTGGTTCATCTCACTGGGGTCCAACGTATTCTACCTCGGAGGAGCCCTGGCGCTACCAATCTGCGGACCCGTCGCCGACCGGTACGCAGCATGAGTTTGCCCGTAACGTGCGTCAATGTGGGTTTTTATTTTGTTACGAAAACAAACATGATGGCGTATTCGTTAAATCAGTGGTTCTCAACCATGGATGTTTCGCGGACCCCTCGTGGATCGGCGGAGATTATGGAGGAACCCGTTCGTGGTGAGGAAAAGGGAAATGTATAGGTTAATTATGATAATGATTGAATAAATTAATATAAGTAAGGGCTGTGTGAAGTAGACTTCTCTTTTTAACAGATAGACTAAAGAACGCACCCGGAAAACTGGAAAGTTTTTTCTCAATCTGAGAAGAGACACCTTTTATTCGCCGGGTTTGACTGATGAGGCTGGGCTTCTCGGACCCCTAGAATGCCTTAGCGGACCCCAAAGGGTCCGCGGAACCCCATTTGAGAACCACTGCGTTAAATAATAGTAGGTAGCATCGATCGACATTCACAACACAGGCTTCGTGTGGGTGCGGAGGGAGCGAAGCTCGATCTTTGCTCATTGTTCAAGACATTCTCAACCCCCTCGACTTTATGATCTCATGAGAACTGCGTGGGTGCAGGACACGATTGTGAGTTGTTTTAATGACGCATTCTTGCTGGGCAGAAGAAGGCAGTCATTGTTTATTTGGTTTACCATGAGAGTGATCGCGATGACGAAACTTGTCAAGGGCGCCACGCTTCGCAGATACGTAAAACGTCAAAGGAGTCACTGCAGTAGGGGGAATGCATGTATACGTGCCCTATCCACAGCTGCGCGGTGGTGGTGGCACTCGAACAAATCATACGCAGCATACCACTCTGATGGTGTCAATGTGACGTCTGTTTGATTGTCGTTTCAGCTCGTGAGACCTTTATACTTGTTGAGGCTGACTCGGGATGATGTTGTGTCGTGGCATCACTTTGAGATTGATGAAGCCAGTTCCCTCTGCTCAAACTCTTGACAACGTGATCCTGCACAAAATGGTCCCAGTTAAAATCGGTTTTGTCATAAATGTCCTGAACAAGATGGCCCGGCCAGGTAAAAGCGAGCGTGTTGTAATTAAAGGGGCCATGAAACGAATTTTGGGCTGGGATGAATGATTTTAAATGGGTACTTTGCTAATCGCATATCTTTTAGTTGGCCAAGAGAAAGAGGGTAGAAAGTCAAAAGCCAGCTTTTCGGTACGAACATTTGAAAATATAGCGGACTATTTCGTACCTTCTTTCCTTAGAAAGCTCTCCGCCTTTTCACTATGATACATCCGCAGTTCCAAAAGCGCGTCAGCGGTGGCAAACTGACGTCAGCCGAGCCCAGCTCGCTCATTGGACACGAGAACTGCGTCACTCGGACGTATGCGCTCGTCAACAATCAATCCGTGGACGAATATTTGTTATTCGCGTTCGTGGCCAATGAGTGCCCTGACGGAACTTATCGTCACTGGGGAATGACAAGTTCTATGGTGTGCATAAAAAGCATGGTGGAAGCTAGGAGTCATCGCACCGTTGGCGAAGAATGTCACGACGACGTGATTTCACAATTCGCATTTGAGTTGAGGATTAAAGCTAAGGAAGAAGTAGGAAAATCGTTTTATGACCCCTTTAAGAATACATAAAATAGTAAGAATAAAAACTAGGAGGACGTTCACGGACAGACACATTTTTTCATGGTTGTCCGTGAACGTCCTCCTTGTTTTGAATATTTCCATTTGGAGTAACATGGCCCCAGACGCGGAACCGGACGAGACGGTCCCGGCCGAGTCTTCTGTGCCGTAAGATTTTCGCCGGGTTCATTTTGTCAGCACAATTTTGGTCCGGGACCACTTTGTTCAAGGTCATTTTGTCCTGCACCCGTGTTATCGGCATCTACTCTAATATTTGAAATTAATTGACTAAGCTTCGGTCAAAAAGGGCATCTGTGTGTCTCGAGCCGCACTCGGTTGTTCTTTTCTTCCCGTACTCATTGGTGTTTCTTTCCAGCTTCCTTCCTGACGTTCTCCCGTTATTCTCATAGTGTCTTTGTTTAAATAGAAGGAACCGGGCCCAGCAATACGCAGCGGGCATCGATTGCAGCGATACCATCGAGCGAATGCCTATCTACAAGTGGATACTTGAGTACGAGTACCAACTGGTGGTGCTCGTACGCAAGCCTTATTACCCGGATCTTCTATAATGAGCTGCAAATGTAACAGCGCTCGACAAGTAACGCAGATGTAACCTTCCATTTACTTTTATTGTTGCCTGCTTGATATCCGGGTTGCCTCTCCCGTAGAGGAGATCCGGCCCGTGCTCTTGTCGCTCCAACATGTTTCCGCAAGTATGTATGCGAGCCGATCAGTTGCAAGTATTACGCAGGAGTAAAAGAAATCGCACAGAGGATGAACAACAAAGCACATCTTTCGACTTTCAACATACAAATTAACGGCAACCACGCTTAGCTCGAAAGCATGCCGCCGAGAGACAAATGGAGCGGCAGAGAGAAAGAAATACAGTCATACTTAACAAATGGCAGTTTAATTAAGCGGGAGAGAAAGCCTGAGGGCAAGACGCTACTTTTCATCGTAGAGGCACATTAAGTACTTTTGATCGGAATCGCTTTCCCGGTCCCCGTATGGTATCAATAACGAATACTGTCGATTTTATCACTCAAATTAATCGTTTTATAGCTATCTTTTGGCTGTTGCTTTTTTTTTAATTTATTCATTCTGTTAACTAACCGGCTATATTCTCCATAATGACACAAGAAGCGTGGTGAGGAACGCAACATCTTTCCGGGTTGCTTTCAGCCTCGCTTCACATAAAGGCAGTCATGATCATGTTGAACGCCTTATGTTGATGCCTCCTAGATAACTAAAATCCATGCACTGCGCCTCAACTAGTTCAGAAACATCCACATGCGTGTCTTGACTGAGGCACATATCGGAATACGTCGAGTCCATAGAAATACCGTGACTAATCGTCCGGAATTGGCACACGTCCTGGGTATATAATGATGTAAGAATGATCGTAGCAAGTACGGGGCTTCCTCTAAACAAATTACAGCGCTGTTGTTTTCACCGGGAAAAATGAAGTACGCATCACCGAACGGCGAAAGCCCAGTCTCCGCCTAAATGTAGCGCTAGAGGTTCGAACCATAGCTCAGTGTTTCAAAACTTGGTGTCATCTCATCGAATAGCTATAAGCGGTTTTTTGGAAATTTTTAATAAGAAAATGGAGACCAACAAAGCCCACTAGTACACGTAGATGAAAGAAGTCAGCTACGGAAAAGCGGGCCCCACTTCTCCTGTAAAAGTGTAAAAAACTCGCGCAACTTTTGAATTACATAACCGTTACGTCTAAAACGTCTGGTCCGGATCTGAAGCGGTACTTTTGGCCAGAGGCTGAGCGTTCCGTAGTTTATTTTTACGATAAAAAATGTATGAAATTTTTTTGTGTTGCGCACTATACGCCCCAATAATTTTCAAACGTTAGAATTTTTTTCCAACTACGCACAATGATCGTCTCGAGTGCAGCTTCGGCCGTCGTCCCGCCCTACTCGCCTCGGTGGCCCTGCTGGAACTGGCTAGCGCAGCTGCGCTTCTGCCTGGGGGCTGCTACGAGCATCGTCTTCCTCGTCACCTTCGTGCTGGGTGAGTTACGCACACACGCGCAACTTACGCCGTGTCATACTCCTGGCCTGTTGATCCTAGGCGGAAGAACGACATTATTTGTCGACGCGACATACGCAGCGATTCGGGCAATTATCTTCGGTACATTTTCTATTCTATTCCCTTATTTTGTTGCTGATCGGTGATATGTCAGGGAGAATTGCAAGCAGTCTCGCTAAATGTTGGATCGTAGAAGACGTTATACTTGTAGGAGAGGACTGTACTCCGTTTCATACATATAATTGAGGTGAGGCAGGTAGAGGAATGAAAAATAAAGTGCCCCAGTTTGCTCCTAAATTAGCATTGCAAACTTAATCAAATTAAAAATAACTTAACGGAGTAAAAATCCTATAAAAACTTGCTTAGAAAAACCAATTTGTAAAAAAACAATTTTAAAAAATTGACAGTAATTTTTATCTTTAAAGGTCTTATAAATAATGCATGAAGAGCGGTTTTAGCAGCGATTGTTTCAATTTTTTTTGGAAGTCATTATACAGTCCTTCCGGAAGTGAAGAACGTATATTTTTATAAATTTTGTGGAAACTTAATGTGAGTGTCACGTGACCAGCGAAAAGAGGAGGGGGAAGGGAGGCAAATGGAGAGGGGAGAGGGGAGAAGGGTTGGGAAGAAATACTCTCAAACGTATTTGGAAATACACATATACTAAGATACATGGAAAAACAGCTAAAATACTGATACTGAAATACATTTATAAAAATGTATCGAGATACGTTTCACAAATAGACTTGAGGAATAGAAAAGTATTTCGAAATACTAATACAAGAATACATTCTGGTAGGGCTGAAATGGAGATACCTAAATGCATTGTTATAAAAGCATTATTTTGGGTGATTTCGAGCACTCCTTAGAGCATACGAAGAACAACAAAAGAAACATGCTCTAGAATACAAGATTTTGTTTTTAAACCAGCAAGCGAGTTCCCACTGCATGTTGGAGCCTGTATTAGGCTCGAATCATATTTGCCGCAGAATTAATATCTTGAATTTCCGGAAGTAGTAAGAGAAGCAAGTAGTAGGGTAGATAGTTAAGCTAGTTCTAATCATGTATAAGAGATGCAAGCGATGTTTTCACCATGGCTCGAGCGCGGTTTTATTTCGGCATCTGTTATCTTTCTGAGACAAAATCTCGGGGACATCGATATCAGTTTTTTGTCCTCCCAAACAAGCTGGCGAAGTCACTATAACTATGTTCAATCCGGATGCCTCTTTCAGCAGTGACCTTATAACGTCATCGTGGAATGAAGTTCAAGGAACCGGCATCCTTTTATCTGTTTGTTGGGCGCGCCCACAGAGACCTTAACTTTTGGAATCGACTGGGATAGTCGACCACCTAAAACGCGGGAAAACATTTGTTAACTTTTGCACAATAAAGAAGGAAGTCATGTGCGATCAGAGAGACGAAACGTCCCTGATGAAACTTGGTCTTGACCTACTATGCGGAGGACAACAATTATTTTAAAAAATTGACCGCATCTCCACGTGGTGAATGATGTTGATTGGGGCGAAGCTCTGGTGGTGCTTGTCTGCGTAGACGCTGAGCCGCAGCATGCCGAGCCTTTCGTTCGTTTTCATCCATGTCAGAAAGAGAATGTGTGGTATAGAACGTGGTTATATACGCATTTGAGCATTTGACCGCAGCGCCCTCTCGTCTATAAACGTTGAGCCAATGCATACAAAGTTTAACGCGATTATATACGCATTTGACCGCAGCGCCCTCTCCTGTATAGACGTTGAGCGGCTACATGCAACGTTTCATCCATGACATCCCCAGCTCTTCAGTTACTACCACATCTCAGAGCCCCCTACTCGTCCCGCAGTCGTGGCTGAGTGGTTAAGGCGATGGACTAGAAATTCATTGGGGTCTCCCCGCACAGGTTCGAATCCTGTCGACTGCGCAAACATTTTTTTATCATTTTTTTTTTCATATTTTTTTTCCCCTACACGAGCACGTGAGGCACACGAGCTGGAGCACGGGCACTGGACGCCAGACAGATGGACGGACGGACGGAAGGACATGGCTAGCCCCTAAGAAGCTTCGCCCCTAAAATTGTAACATAATACATCGGCCCTTGTAGTATCACGATACCAAGAATAGACTCGAAAATGTATTTCGGTACAGAAATACAAATACAGTTGAATAATTGTATCACGATATAGAAATATAAATACGTACTGTGTTTCTGAAATACTATCGCGATATGGCTCAACCTATACAAATGTATCGCGATACATTTTTATCGCGACACTGGCCAACCCGGGGGGGGGGGGGGGGGGGGGGGGAGCGCTGTAGGAAGAGCGAAGGGGAGAAGGAAGGCTGAGAGAAAGGAGGAAGGAAGGAAGGAAAGGGAAGTGAGGCGAGAGTGCAATTGGGAGAGGGAATCGGTGTCTCACGTGATGCATATTTCCTCGCTAAATATAGGGGAGAAACTGGAGGAGTGATGTCGCCTCCAGAAGCTTCCTACCTCCATGGGGTGCGCGTTCCAGTTGCACGGCTATTATATTAACGGTGCCAAACGTGTATTCGACTGGTTTGTTTACCGTCCTTTCCCGCCCACGCATCAAAAGCTGTCCCGAAGCGGGAAAAAATCCCGTAACATAAGCCTGTGTATCAAGAAGTCGGAGGTCGCGATCCTGGCGGTTGGTTGTGGAAATGCTGGCAAGAAAGGCATGGCACGCGAGGGTCGCTCTCATCGCAGCACTTCCGGTCCCCAATTCCGGAAGCTTCCGTGAACTGCCAGGTCGGCGCTCGAACTACAGCGGAACATTTAGGCATCTGCCGCTTCTACCTCCGCTGCTGTAACATCACCGAGATCGCAGCAGGTAGCAGCATCACATTTGTGTGACATCATCAGGCTGAAATTGAGGGACTTGCAGTGATGTGATTGCTGCGCCAATTGCGCCAAACTGCGCCAAGGGGCTAACCCTGCTACATCCTGCTACATTTTTCCAAAACATGGGTAATCTGCACCAAGCCTACGCCAAAAAAACATTTTTCGGTCTCCTTTGAAAACTGAAACTAAACTGAGTACCGTAATTGAGCATGCGTGAGCTAGGTGGCGCAAGCGGCCGCCCTACACGAAGTACCCTGTATCAATCGTCCATCCGGTTTTGCATGGTTTTTCCTGCCGTCTCGCGTTTCGCGCTCTCGTCATCTCGTGGGCCTCGTCTCGCATCTCTTTTAAATTTTTTCATTGATAGACGGGGGCGTGTGCGAACGCTCCAACGCTAACGTGCCGGGTACCAGCCCCAACAAGCTGTGAAACGAAACCACATGTTTGCGCGGCGGGGGTTACTTTGTGAGCTGAGGCACTCGCTCCTGAAAGCAACGACCGTGGAAAGACTATAATAGACCTTTTGCGAAATCCCCCAAGCGCCCCGGCCCGCGCGCGAGGAATTGTGGGAGAGACTGTCCCTCGCCTGGCCGCTCTGCCTTGAGATCGCATTGCCTTGTCGCTTGCCTCCTCTTAATCCCCAGTTTTTCGATTCCATTACCTATTTTTATCTATTCCAGTGTATTTTTTATTTCTTCTAAGTGTTTCTATTCTCTTCTGCGGGCGATATTTCTTGTATATGCACAGTATTTGTACCTTTATTTTGCCTTTTTCGACGGGAGTCCCGACGTACAACACGCGGCTTCGCGCGTCGTTCCCCGGGTGAGTACTACCGTTGCTACCGATTCCTATCGCGCTGTTAGCTGTTTATTTTGGTTCATTTGACCTGCGTGCAGTCGAGAGGAGCCGTTTATAAACACCCGCGCACATGTCATTGGGATAGGCAGAGCTCTGAATCAACAATCGCGACGCGAGAGCCGAGTCCGCTGTCACGGCCATGGCGCTGTGATTTGGCCGCTCGCGCTCGCTCCGTTGACTCGCACTGTAGCGTATGCCTCCGAGTGCTGCTTACTTGACCAAGACACAGCACGCTGCTTTGTCGCCGCGAACCATTTGTCCGAATGTTTGCGAAGCTGTGGCATATGCAACGCTGCTTCGCCTGACAACTGCGCGCTGCGGCGCGATCCCTTCGCAAACGCCGACGACTGAATGTCGCGGCTTGAATGCCCCTATGGCCTGCCTTCGTAATCTATCTGCTAAGCGGTTGTCAGTTGCCAACGCCCTTTTTCAAGTGCAGAGATATGTTGCCGCGAATCATTTGTCCGAATGCCTGCAAAGCCGTTACACCGTTCATCATATCCAACGCTGCGGTGCCTGACAAACTGCGCGCAGCGGCGCGAGCCCTTCGCAAACGCCGGTGGCCCTACGTCGCGGCTTGTATGCGCTTATGGTATGCCTTCTTAATCTATCTGCTAAGCGGTTGTCAGTTGCAGACACCCTTTGTCAAGTGCAGAGATGTGCTGTCACCCAGGCAGTCATCTTGAAACTCGTAGTTCCTTCGATAATTTTATTTCTCTAGTCAAGATGTCAGCTCAAGGTGTTTTATTTCTTTAGGTCACGTTCAGCAGCAACACGCCCGGTGGTACAGTTTGCTGTGTGCCAGGCTGTGCAAACAATACTACCAGCGCACAGCATGTGCACCGCCGCGTGCAGTTGACAGGCGCCGCAGTGTTGAGTGTGCCGAACCGTGTTATGGTTACGCAGGCATTCGGACAAATGATTCGCGACGGCAAAGCGGCGTGCTGTATCTTAGTCAAGTCAGCGGCACTCGAAGGCGAACGCTACAGTGCGAGTCAACGAAGCGAGCGCGGGCGGCCAAATCACAGCGCACTCGGCTCTCGCGTCGCGATTGTTGATTCAGAGCTCTGCCTACCCCTATGACATGTGCGCGGGTGTTTATAAACGGTTCATCTCGACTGCACGCGGGTCAAATGAACCAAAATGAACAGCTAACAGCGCGATAGGAATCGGTAGCAACGGTAGTACTCACCCGGGGAACGACGCGCGAAGCCGCGTGTTGTCCGTCGGCACTCCGTCGAAAAAGGCAAAATAAAGGTACAAATACTATATATATATATATATATATATTTATAAAAGAAATATCGCGCGCAGAAGCGAATAGAAACACATAGAAGCAATAAAAAATACACTGGAATAGATAAAAATAGGTAATGGAATCGAAAAACAAAGGATTAAGAGGAGGCAAGCGACAAGGCAATGCGATCTCAAGGCAGAGCGGCCAGGCGAGGGACAGTCTCGCCCACAATTCCTCGCGCGCGGGCCGGGGCGCTTGGGTAAATTGCAAAAGGTCTATTGGGCCCTAGTTGCCAGTCACCGTGCTCGCGCGACATCGGGTGTTGCCGTCCCCACGTCGCTGCAGATATGGCGCTTTCTAAACTGAAACATAAGTACCGCCGCACATTAATCAACATTCCTGTTGTTGTTTAAATCGTACGCTACTAAAAAATCCCTCTTTAACTCAAAGACTGCTGTGTCGAAGTATTGATTACCTAGGTTTCTCTCGGTGCACTTCGAAAGAGACCCCACCCCGGCAGTGGCGTACCAACTTGTTTTTGAGTGGCAGGGGAGGGGGCGGTGCCCTTGGTATCACTTGTGCACCGCCCGCTAGTGTTTGCCGTGCCCAGTGGCGGCTGTTTCAGGGGGAGGGGGGAGGGAGGGCAATACACATGCCTTGCCCCTCCCCCCCCCCCCCCACTCTAAGAACTGAGGGGCAAGCGCCCCCCCCCCCCCCCCCCCCCCCCCCGGTTGGTACGCCCATGGACCCCGGTACGTGAAAATTCTGCTGCGAAATAAAGCTAGTGGAGAGAAGTGAGCTGAAGCAAAGAAGGCAATGTGTGCATGCTGAGCCTGTTCGTCTCGAGTTCGGTCGTTGCACAAAGCGCTCCAAGAACATTTTGACCCTGACTCGCAATGTCTTGCATCGATGCGCCCAGGTTCTTTTTTTGTGTGTTTAGCTTGTACCTCGCCAGCCGGCCTGGCACGCACGCGCCGCTGGACTATTTTTTGTCGTATGCTGGACAGTTACATTTTGCATTCATTTTTAGGAACCAATTGGCGACGGAGCGGAGTGGCATGGTTTCCGTTTCGATTGAACAGCCTTTGTCTCCGCTCGCGCGACGAAGCACGTGCAGCTGCAAGCCCGCACAACTGCAAGCCCGCCGAAGTTGCCTTCATGTGAATGCGAACATAATTACATGACAAAGGCACTAGCCGGAACGCTTGAAATCCATTGCTTTACGATTGCTTACTTTTGACAAAAATCTGGCACGTCGGGAACCAGTAAAACGGTAGCAAGCGGTTTTTTCAGAATTTCTCGGCAACGCCTACAGCTTTGTACACTTGTGGGTTGACTCAGCAGTAAAAACAGAAGCAGAGAGTTTCGTCATGATACGTTACATCACAACACAACACAAAGTGCGCTTCGTTTGTCCAGCACTTAAAATGAATTTTTTTTTTCTAAGAATATCTGCTCCAAAAGCCACTTTAGCTGCTGCGAAACACTGTTTTGGCTGCTCCAAAAGCCTCTTTTGCTGCTCCAAAACACTGTTTTGGCTGCTCCGACAGGTGCTCCAAAATGGCTTAGGCCAATCACATCACTGGACTTGAGGACGTGGTAAAGACACCAGCCGGAGACGCTCTTCAGATACCATAGAGTAGTACTATGGTGCCTGGAACGGGTCCCCGACTGGTGTGCTTACCGCGCCCAAAAAGTGGTCCCTCGATTTCCGCCTGATGACGTCATAGAAGTGTCATGATGTCGCCGGCCGCGATCCTGGCGGCGTCTCAGCAACGGTGGTGGATGTGGCAGATGCCTGTTCCGCTGCAGGTCGCTGTCTGGTGCGACAGTCCACGGAAGCTTTAGCAGCCGGAAGTTGGGACGCAGCGACGACAGCTACGATGGTTTTCTCTCGTGGTTTATCTTTAGAACTATGTCCGACCCCAGGATCGCGACATTCGACGTCATGACACTCGGGGTTTTGCGACGTCATTTGTTGTCACTTCGGGAATACGTTTGATGCATAGGCGGAATAGGACATGAAACACACAAGTCGGAGACGCGCTCCAGGCGCCATTGTTGTACCAATCCATTGGTCTGCGCCGCCGCCACTAATCTTCTGGGCGCAGTCCTGGAGTCCCTCTGCCCGGAAGACCGTACCCTCCTCGGCGTGGCCGTCCAGCTCGGCAGACCCGGCGGCCGCCTGGTGGTGGCCCTGCTTCGCCTCAACCGTCTCAACTGGCACGCCGTGCACACGCTTACTCTGCTGCCTACTGGCTTCCTGCTCGTGGCGCTCACGTGAGCAAACTATACGGAAAGAAACTCAAAGAGTTTAGGATATCAGAGCGCGCGGTGATGTTAGAGTGGCGAGCTCAGATGGGAAGGATTAGTTGATATACGAAAAGGCTATAGTCGCTGAGAAGGTGCCAAAGCAGCAGGGAGGAGTTTCAGTTGTGCCCTGTGTTTAAAGTCAGGGGGGTCTCGGACCCCCGCCGATTTTGAAAGGGTGTCTGAGAATTCCCGCCATAGCTCTGGTATTGGTTAAAGCAGGAGCATAAATACTTCATCTTGTAATCAGAAATGCTGTGGTTTTCCCCATTAAAGTTTTGTAAAGTAGAAATTTCAAGAGAGAAAAAAAAACATGTTGCGAGTAGCCATGTCGATTTCGTGTCAAACAAGATGGTGGATGTGTCAGGGATACTATTAATTCTTAACGAGAAAAATGGGCCAAAATCACTGCTGCAAGCCACGCTGATTCTTCGAGAATCAGCGGTTATATATAACCACTGAATATATACGCCTTTGTACCCTGGCGCAGCGCATATGATTACTATATACGCTGTGCCAGCGGTTATATATAACCGCTTATATATAACCGCTGGCGCAGCGGTTATAGTATTTATTTATTTATTTATTTATTTATTTATACTGTCAGCCCTAGACAGGGCTTTTACAGGAGTGGGTAATACAATGCAGTAAATCACATACATGCACACAACAATACACAATGAATAAAAAAATAAAAAAAGAAGAACCGCGGCAGAGAATACTATACTTCGTTTCAGCTTAGGTCCGAGCGCGGCCGATGTTATGAGCCGAAGGACCAATCAAACGGCGCAAAAACCGCTTCGTCATGGCGTGCTCTTTTCGTTTGATAAAACAAGCCAGCGGACGAGCATGCACAGAGAGACGGCGAAGATTCCTGGTCCTCTCAGGGGCAGAAAGTACGCCATGACGTTGTGCCTTTCTCGCTGTTTGATTGGCCCTACGGCTCATAACAGTGGCCGCGCTCGGACCTAAGGTGAAACGAAGTATAATACCTGCTGCGACAAAATGCGCGAGAAAAAAAAAAAAGATGCTGCTATTATATGACTTGCTGACTAGACAGGCAATGACACAGCGTTCGAAATGCTCAAGTACTTATACAGATTAACGCCAACACAGCAAGTGAAACAATGATGGGAATGGACTCTGAGGGTGAGAGTAGAACACCGGATAAGCATCGTGATTAATCAACACTTACGACGTATGACAAAGTACTAAGCTCTCGACGTTTTTAACACACTCATTAACTGAGGTTAGGGTGACAGTGCCACTTGGCAGAGCATTCCACTCCGTAATCGATCTAGGAGAGAAACTATACATGAAGCAATCGTTTCTAAAAGACGGCTCTCTTTTGTACATAGAATGACGGTGCCTTGTGGATTCACCAATGCGTATGTCCATGCAATTAGATTTTTTTTAGGCAAATTAAATCATGAAAAAATATAACAAAGCATAGTGAACGCAGCCTCTCAGCACTTCTCCGCGGGGTGGACATACCCGATACCCCCTTCTTCCTGGTGCAAGCAGATCAGGTCCTTGGTGTGCATGAAAGTTTCGTTGTTCTGCATACATGTTGTGCGAACATGTATGTGCATACATTTGGCGGATGTGAATGCACGTTGTGCAGACAGGGGTGACGAACTGTGCGTTTACGGCCCAGTGAGCATGGTAAGTCGACTGCGCGTCGAGAAGAGCGTGGCAGGCCGGAGAACGGAACCGCAGTCCCTGTCCTGAGAAGCTCCTGCCTGCGGCAGGAGCTTCTCAGGGTGTCCAAACGCGTGCTCCCGCACCCCGGCCAATTATTTCGAGAAGCTAGGCGATAGGACGCATTGCAACGGCGGCCGTGCAGGACTGAATGGTTATAGAGAGTGACGGCGTGGCGTAACAGTAACCGAGGTAATATTTTTTAATGAGCCATCCGCAGACTGTCGCCGCGAAGCGGCGTGAACGTGGAGGCCGGAATAGGTTAACACGCGCACAGTGATATACCCGCCGTCCCCTACCGCGCGGCGCCGAAATCGGCGAAGGGGCATGTCGCCGGCAGAGGTCGGCATTTTAGGTCGCTCTCACTCACCCTCATCCTCACAGTCACACTCACCTTCAGCCTTTCACTGAACCTCACGGCCGTCACGCCCCTCACGCACTCATGGCCCTCATGCCCCTCACGCACTCATGGCCCTCACGCCCCTCACGCCCCTCACGCACTCATGGCCCTTATGCCCCTCACGCACTCACCGCCCTCACGGCCCTCAAGCACTCATATATCCCTCACGCACTCATGGCCCTCACGCCACTCAGGCCCGCTTCAGATGGGGCAATTTCGCCCAGAAACTTGACGTCGTAATACCAGCAACACGGGCCGCCCGCGTTCACACGCAGCAAGCAATTGCTGCAATTTGCCATCATCATCATGAAATTTTACTTTTCTTGCACGATTTAGACACACAATTACGCGCTATAAACGTGTATTTATGCATTTAAATCTCGTTGAGAATACTAATGCATCTTTCTGAAACAGTTTATTTCCCAAAACGATCAATTTCAAGCCAGAACCAAGTCTTCTGTTGGCATCATCACCGGCACGAGGTATTACGTGAAAATATCGCGTCCCTGATTGAGTGCAGCCGCTTCAAACTTCTTCGAGTTGCTCCGAGTCGCTCGCTTGTTTCGAGCCGGACCCGATCTCAGCAATTCGTGTCGTTCTAGGGAGAGCTAAGGAACAACCCGCCAGCAACACCAAAATTGCTGAGAAAGTTGCTCCGTGTGAAGGGGGCCTCACGTACTCACCGCCCACACGTCTCTAACGCACTCATGGCCCTCACACCCCTCACGCACTCACCACCCTCACACACCTCCGCCCCTCACGCAATCATGGCCCTCACTCACCCTCACACTCATAAATTTTCCTGGTTCAGAAACTCACTCACCCTCACCTCACCTTTGAAGATGAGGGTGAGTGAGGGTGAGTGAGGGTCCTCATGAGTGAGGTTTGCCGAGGTATGGACGCCGGCGATCTTCGGTTGCTATGTGTTACGTCACGGCATCGCACTATATAAGCAGCCAATCCAGCGCTACCTCCATTGCTAGGCGTCCTATCGCCTACACTCTCAAAAAATGCACCCGCCGCCATCCGTCGGCACTTGCAGAAGGTGTTTCCTAGCCAGACTCAACAGCCAGTAGGGACTGTGGCGCCATCGCGTGGCGACGTTGCGAACTTTAGATACTCCAAACAGTCCAAAGTCAGCGCATGTACCAGGGTACTAATGCTCACGCATTAAAAGCGGAATTCACGTTGTCGGTCGGTTCTGTTTCCTGAGAAACATGCCGGGTAACGCGTAAGAAGTCGGTTTTGTGTGCATCTAATATTACCTCCGTATTCCCCCCCCCCCCCCCCTCCAACTTACTGGAGACTTCGAGTACTGGTTGTGCCTAAGGACCTTAGTTGTACCGCCTCCAGCGCGAGCTTTCTACCTTCGACAAATTCGGCGTCGCGTGCACCTCGAGCGGGCGCGCGGAGCTAAAGATCGGCGGAAGACATGGCGCGCGTATACTGGGGGCCTGCGTTAAAAAGACACGCCCTACCGTTCTCGCTCTGTTAGTGACTATAGCTAATTTTGTCTCCGTCCACTATCTCTCCTCCAACCGGAGCGAAGAACAGCTCTATTTGCTCCTCGCGCTTCCTGGCGTTCGAACGCCACACTCAGCGCGGTGAGAAGACGACGTAAGGCGTCTAGCCTTTGTACATACCCACTAATCCTTCCAATCAGAACTCCGCACTCTGACGTCACTGCACCGCACGCTCTCACTATCGATCCTTCTGTTTGTATCCTTATGCTGTTAGTACTCGGATGACCATGTCGCATAACTGTTGCCTATAACGCCCGAGTCACACTAGAGCAACAGACAGAAACAAACTACAGCGACAAGCCTCAAACACATGCAGCACGCTCGCGATGGCACCTTTCGCAGGCGTTCAGACGTTCGGCGTTCGGGAAGTGATCACGAGTGATTGCAATCCTGCCAAAGATACCCTGCGTGTATGATGCTCCTGATTGAGTCTAGCCTCAATTATTCTACAAGGCCTGTCAAATCCCGAAAGACTCTGGTTTGAGGCTTGTCGCTGTTGTTCGTTTCTGTTTGTCGCTCTAGTGGGAGTCAGGTGTAAGGAGGCCTTCACTGTTTGCATCAAGATGTCGGTTGCGACTTGCTTCATATGTCTGCTTATTATGTCAGATTTCTGAGCTTCTGTGTTTGCCAAGAAGCACCAAATAATATTAGGCCATCTAAAACGTTTTGGTAAATTTCTCACACATTGCTAATTTCTATTTTAAATATTAATTAACAGGTTCTTTTAAACAGTCTTCGTTAAAATAATTCTACAGGTTGTTTAATTTTATTTCGCGCAAAAGTTTCTTTAAAAAAGTGCGAGCTATTGTTTTGCACATATGAAGGAACAACCATGCCAATTAGCTCGCTAATCACCAAGAAAATTTAAATTAACCTTGAACGTTTAGTTTTTTGGGTCATGCTGGTATTCCAGTCTTAACGAAAGACATTAAAAAAGGCTAAGCTATATATACCAGTTTCCAACTCAAGAACCGTAGTTAGAAAAGTCCGGCTCCTCGCGGAGCATTACTGAGTTCCCCCTTTATGCTGATAATTAAGATATATGTAAGCGAATTCTAGATTAGATGTATGTTATCTTACCAAGACGTACACGTTCCAAACGCCAAAAGCATCGCTTTTTCCTCCGGCAGTCGAATCTCGTCGCGCCGCGTATGAACAATGCGCAAAACTTGCTTTTTTCTTGAGGTGAAAACGGGTATAGTTTATAACTGTTCGTGAAATGCCAAGGGGGTTGAGACGAGCTGTAGTCCATGAGTTTTCGCGTTTTTTGCTACTTGATTCCGAAAGTAGAAGCAGAAAGAGCAGCGGAACTTCCGCCCATAATGATTCATACTAGTGTGACGTAGTCGTCTTGGGCCCCTCATCATTATCTCGGCAGCGTGTTTTTGGAGGACCTGCCCACGGTGAGCTGCCGAGATAATGAATTCTAGTGGAGCGTTGCGATGACTCTAGTAACGATGCCCGATACACCCTCGACGCTGTTCTTTTTGCATGCGTCGTACTGTTATCAGGTATCGTTATCGAAAATTTCAGAGCGACCTACTAAACTTACTAATGGCGAATCGCCACAAACAAATCCCGGCGCTTTCTCCGCAACCAGATTCAAAATCATTTGACAAAAACGCAAGCGATCGTTAAATATCTGAACAAGAATTGTGTTTAAGCAATTTGTTTAAAATGTATCTAATAATGACTGCCCCAAGCAAGTTGTACTCATCGTGCATGTCCAATACCTACTGTTATCTTAATCCCCAGGACTCCATTTCGTCCTTTCTAGTTTTGTAAAACAGCTCGCGATACTCCGCTGGAGCAAGCTGAAGCTCCTCAAGCATAGGACGATTATTTTGAACTGTAAGGATGCTCATAACTGTAGTTAGAGTGATGTCCTTGTTACAAACAATGCTAATCCGGGAACAAAGGTGCTTACCACAGTTGTTAAAGACACGATGGTTCGGGACCTCCACCAGCGTCGAAATGTCCACCGACAAGGTGCTTGCTCTTTGCTTCGTCAAGCTTGGGGCAACCGACCTTCTCTTGGCTCTTCTCGGCTTTGCCGCTACGCGGCGTAAATTCCGCTGAAGTTGCGCCAAAAATAGACAATTTTTGTGCCGCAAAATATTTTACGTACGAAATGCGAGGCGTGATCTCAATAACTTTTTTTTCTCCTAGGTTGTAACTTTTTTTATTCAGTGATCCATGGAATTGAAAGATGTTACATTCAAAGGAAACTTTGGTATTTTCTCTTTCCCAGGAACACGAAACTTTTCAATATAGTTCCCACCGGCGGCGATTCACTTTCGCTACCGGTGCACTACTCCCCGGATGCCGTCGTAGATGATTGAGGCCGGCTGTTGACGAGACCAATGACGCGCTGGAGGAGCTGCAGTTCCAAAATATTTTCCGCAACTCGCGACATCAGACTTTTGACTGTTTTCCAACACGAAGGAACATTTAAAGGTTTTTTCAGGTTTGAGGTTTGAGTCCGGCGACGAGGTTACCGATGCAGTGCACCGTTGGTGTCGTCAACCGCCGCCCTCAGTCATCTAGGACGACACGCAGAGAGTAGTTCCCCGGTAGCTGAATTGCATCGCCGCCGGTGGGGACTATATTGGAAAGTTTATGTGCTTCTGGGAAGAGGCCATTGTGAACTTTCATTCGAATATAACAACTTTCTATTCCGTCATTGAACAAAAAGTTACAGCCTAGAAGGAAAAATTTATTTATCACCCCTCTTCATAACGCGAGCACTCAAGACCAAATACAAAGTTTTAGAGCCTACTGCTTTCTAATTCAAGAAGTAATAAGCAA
Organism: Ixodes persulcatus; assembly: GCA_013358835.2. Lineage (NCBI taxonomy): Eukaryota > Metazoa > Arthropoda > Arachnida > Ixodida > Ixodidae > Ixodes > Ixodes persulcatus. The sequence continues at coordinate 181,445 of JABSTQ010009472.1, read as the reverse complement.
CGTTTTTGGCGGCCGACGTAGTTAACGATTACATGGAGATGAATGGCGTCAGCTGTTGGAATGGACCACATTTTCCCTTTGAAACTTTGAGAAAATCACTGGAAAATTATAAATAAGATAAAGTTAGTTTCAACGTCACCAGAAACACTTCGTATTTTAGTTGCGGAGCTTCCTATCTCGCCAATAATTTGCGCCCGAACCGAAAAATGTCTGGCGCCGGCCCAATAGGCGAAGCGAGCGCCACGCGTGGCTGGCATGGCACTAAGAGCGCCGTGGGCAATCCTTGTTTTGTCAGTTTCGTGCTACACCCTCATGCATGTTCTAGGACTCTAGGAGTTGCGACTTTGACCCGCGCGTGGGTGCACAAAGGAAAAGCCGTAGTTCTGGAATTTCCGCATCACTTATAGAACGAGCTCTCGTCTTCCTTGCGTTAACGCCGCAGAGTCATTGCCTATTTCTGTGTTTGTAAACTGTTAAACATGGCTGCTGTTAAAGTGGAGATCACACATTTGGCAACTTTCTGAGATGAGCTTGCCTGTGTGCTCTTAACCGCTCGTACACACGGGTACACAAAACGTCGGCATAACCTCAAATATATCCAACTCAAGAACAGAGGCCAGATTCACCTAGAACTGGTTAAGCTACGACAACGTAGCTAAGAAGTTCATAAGTTACGCACCATTGAAATAATGAAGAAGTAGAGAAATAGAGAAAGAAGTAGAGAAATCTGTATTCACGAACGCGTTCGTAAGTGAGAGGAGGAAAGCGATGTTCTCGTTGGGTAAAACTAAAACTTCCGAAGTCCAGCAAGCTCACGATCCCCGCGAGAGTGTACTGTTGCTATGGCGACATCGTCTTCGGCAACACGAACAACCAATCGGAGAGCTCGGCATGGTTCGGAACACGTGGATTTTTAACAACAAACGCAGACGTTCTTTCCGCCAACGCTTATTTGCGGAACGTGTCCGCGCAGTGAAATGTCGCCGTACCAAGATTCAAACTGACCCGAATGCCAAGGCCAGGGTAACCGCCTTCGTCGGCGACTACGAACTCGATCGCTACGAAGTCAACACAACTATCATGATCGTCGCTAAAGGGAGACGGCCCGCGCTGCTGGCTTGCGAATCGGCGTTCATGGGAACACATCTTCGCGGCGTTTTTCGAGGTCTCGGGATTAAGAAACGAGCCGACGTCCAAGAAGATACGTTTGAACTACGAGTGTCACCAAGAGCCACGTAAATACCTGTTCACACTGGAAGCGGACACGCGCGTGTTTGATCGAGGCGCTGGAGCTTTCCTGCTGAACCCCTTCTTGGTAAGTGCTTCGGGACCGATATTTTTTTTTTATTGCAACTCGATGCTGATGTGACACTCGGCAGAAGAGGGTTGGACTGGCGTCGCGTACTAGCTCCGACAAACTGCTTTAGCTCGACAGCGTTGACGTACCGTCGTGTCAGAATAAAAAGAACATACTAATAACAAAGTGTACGTAAATATATTGCGAAGGTATTCTATACGGCGTTTATTTGAGCTCTACATGATGCACAAAAAAGAATATAGAATCGACGAGAGCGCTCTTTTCTGACGAGGGCGTTCGCCACCGCTGCCTCTATCTTGATCACAAGAGGAAGAAACTGACCTCTTAACCGAAAATTGAGGGCAGCGATCAAACAAATATAACGGGAACGGTCCACAAGGGTCCCACGGGCATATTCCATTCAGCAAGTCAGTCGGTCGTGGGTAGACGGTCTTGGCCAGGGACCGTCGGAGCAACGCTACGTCGGAGTGCCTTGCTATAGACCTAGTGTGCTGAGATAGTCCTTAACGGTCGCTTGGTCGGTGGGATCGTTGCCATTGTAGCTTTTTTCCGGATTTCTTTGGATCAAACATTCATTTCCGTTGCAGTCGATTTCGAGTATTTTTTTTTTTTTCTTGCTGTTCATGGTTAACTTGCTGGGATATTTCGTGGAATAAAATTTTTTAAAGGAAAAATCAAAATTCTAATTTATTTGCGATCTATGATACCCAGGCAATTATAGTCCTCTAGGACAATACGATATTTTGTCAAGAAAAGCAGGCATCTATATGTTTTTAATGTGGTCCCTAGGATTCAATGCAAAAGTAAATGTGTAAGTTTAATTACTGCTTAGGAATATTTTATGACTATAATCTAAAATACTCATAGGGAACATTGCGATGTTTGTTGTTCAGTTGAAATTCTCATTTGAGTGCTTGCGCCGAGACGCTGATGTCCAATAAAGTTTGAGATATTGAAGTCGGGACGCGCGGAAACTAGATCACGTTAAAAAATACTTGTCGGTTGGTCATCGCGACGAGTAACTGAGCGACGCTGTCGGCCATGCTGATTTGATCGTAAAAAGTGTGTAAGACATCTCTGGAGCTGTCGTAGAATTGTGGCGTAGCTTACGCAAAACTTACGATCATTTCGCTTCCTGAATACAGATGTGTGCGTCCGTTTTGTCTTGAGATCGTTTCGTGAATCTGACCTCAGTTCCATTGCGTTCCTTTTCTTCTTCTTCCTTACGGGATTCTTCTTTCTCCCGTGTTAATTCTTTTTTCCCAGTGAATTTGGGGTCAGGGGAGGGAAGGGCTGACGCATTGAAGGTGGCACCGTTAAATGTTGGTTGCTATAGGGGGTATTCACTAGACGCCATAATTCAGTTCGATGTTTGGAGCGCATGCTCATAACGAGCTCACATTACTAGGCTCCTAAGACCGGTAATCTTTATGATGCGGAATGCCGCCAGTGAATACTTCCTATTCACCGATGTTTGTTTGCAAACAAGCTCGCTGCCGCCCACTATCGGCGGACCCCTGCGCGCTTCCGGTTTTCCTCTTCTTTGCCTCTTGTCACACATCCTTTTGTTATTTGTACTACGTTCTACAAAGCGCGCAGGTTCTTACAAACCTATTGCAGGTACCTCTCCGAAGGAAAATCTTCTTTTCCGATCGCTGTGTGTTACTGAAGAAGAAATAAATACACTACCGGAAGTCTACTGGGGCACCAAATACTGTGGCGCCCTCGTGGTACCAACTCCCACCGAATGCGGTGAATACTTCGTTTCACGTTAAGTGTGAGCGTGGCAGAAGCTACAAGAGCGATCCCCGGGCTTTCAGCGTCCCTGCCAGGCACGCGCGCTCGTGCAGTACAAGCACTGTTCAGGGCCATATGCTCGCGCTTGTTGCTTTGACCTCGCTTACGCTTAAAGTGCAACCGAATATGCACGCTTCCACTGTTACCGAAAATCAGAGTCCACACGCGCTAAATTACAGTCCATCCAGCGTTCGCTCGGAATTGCGGTCAGCCCGAAAGTGCGCGTGCATAACACACAAATACAGCAATGAACGCGCCCTCATACGCTTTTATGGAAAGGTGTATAGTTGGAAGGAGTGAACTGTGTGGCTTCGTCCCTAAATGTTTTATTACTTCGTGGTTCTTTTTTTTTTCATATTTATAAAGAGTGTTTACTGAACCATACTTGACAAGCTGCACATTTTCCATCGATGCGAAGATCAACATGTGAGATCTCGCGCGGAAGCCGCCATGGTAGTATCTGCATGACGCTATAAGTACCAACGTACAGAACCGGAACAAGCAAAGGTTTGAACGCGGAGCTCACGGAGCCGGTTGGAGCTAAAACGTCAAATTTCCAATTCGTTCGCGGGTTTTACGTGCCAAACCAACGACGGGCATCTGGTACGTCCCAGCGGAGGACTGAGCATTAATTTCGACAATCTGGGGATCTTTCGACGTGCAACCGAAAGCTCGTTTACACGGCGCCTATTCCGCAATAAGCCTCCGTCAGATTGTGGGCACGTCGGCCGGGATTCGAACCCGCCCCCTGGGGATCCGTAGGCCGGCGCTTTGTCTCGGAGCCACCGAGGCGGCCAGCGTCAATTGTAGGGTTTCGACCCATACGTTTTTCTGTTTTTTTATTTTTGCTCGGCCCCAGAGCGCGAGCTCTGCAACTGATACGAAGTTTCTAGTGACGTTGGGTTAGTTCCGAAGTTTTGACATCTGGTCAGATCCGCTTCATAAGGGCGAAGACTGAGCGTACGTTGTAATAGTGCGGCGCTTTTCAAGACACGTGCACGAGCCTATTTCTGAAATCGAATACCTTCGCACCGAACGTTCAGTGGCAACACACTTGCGCCCCTGCCTCGAACTGCTCTGCCAAAGAATTTCCTTAGACGAAGCGACATATTTTGTTCCACCTTCCCCGCTTAATAAACCATTCCGGACGTACGTTGCGTTCCCCACCGTCTGATAAACGCATTATGACAATCCGATGTACGGCACGCGAGAGATTACCCAGAAGACAGAGTTCATGTTGGTTTAACATTTTGTGCTTTAAGACCGCTAAGAAAGAAGGGAACTCAAACTGAGTATGTGATGACCTTGCTTTGTGTTCATTATATTTCTCGTGTGTTCTGACCTCGCACCAATCAGAGAAAATGAATCGCGCCGCCTCCACGATATGCGAAGCTCCCGAGTTGGCCCGAGCATACATCGGAACAGCCCCACAATTCTCCTCGCTGCGCAGAGCAATGTGGGATAGCCAAAAAGCCTTCTGGAATTTTCTGAAAAGATCCATTCCTTCTTGTCACGAATTTGGCGTCACCGATTCTTGCCTTCTCCAGGGTCGACGAGTCCTCTTTGTGGCTCGAATGTGCGAAAGGCCCGATCCGTCCGCTGAAGGAGCCTTGCCTGCCCCGCTTCGGAGCCGTCTGGACCGTGGAAAGCACCGTGGACGCCGCCATTGGGGCAAGTGATGAAACGTTCCTCAAATTTATTCTACGAAGACTTCCGATGGACAGTTGATGCTAAAGACGAATTTGGGTGGTCAATCGGCGACGTGTCCTTGCCAGCGGCACCGCCAACCAAATACGTGCTGGCGGCGCACCAGGTGACCCTTTTTATCCGAAAACAAAACGCCGGAAACTGGCACGTTTGCTTGCCTGGGTCGCGCGTGAGCTTTGTTAGCCTGTTATCGTGAGCACGTTGCATACGTCAAGAACATAAAGTTGAAATCTGTGAGATACGTGTAAGCACGAGCGGCTTCCCAATATTTGTCTAAATATTGACATTCCCACAGTCCCCACAGCTTACATGATCCTGAAATTATAAAATTAATGGGAGGGCATATTAATAAATATGCGTGGCGCCGCCCACACACCCGTCAAATTTCGATATATATTTGTTTCAAATTCCGAAGAACTGTTGCCATTTTACAATGCTCCAAAATGGCTTGACGGCGTCGCAGTTTAAATTTTTCGTTGTTGCTATCTTTTTTCTAATCCTCACTCTTTTCATTGCACCCACCTGCTTTTAAATTGTAGTGCACGTCCAAGTGTCGAGCTGTATCGCTACCGGTGCATCCTTTCTCAAAGCAGTGTAATAACTTGCCGTGTACCAGAGCAAACGGTTCTTCCGCAAGGGCGAGGAATTCTTACAAAAATGTTGGCCACCTTTAAGATCTTTTGATTCATTTTTACCTGCTAGTTGATTCTAACAACATTCATTATATTTACCTTTGTTGCTTTTTCTCTCTTTTTTTCGGAGGGCAAAAGAATGTCTGGCTCGATGACTCCGTTTGCGACTGGAACCCGCTCTCCTCGAGCATTAATTGTTTCGCTTGGTTCGTTTTCCGATTCGGATTACAGTCTTGCAGACAAGCTGTCCGACCTGTTGGAAATTGGGGAAAAAATTGTACCTGCAAATTTTCGGCTCGCACCAGAAAATCCCTACGTGAACGGCATACTTGTCAGCCTTTGGCCACGCGAACGCCCTCGCCGATCATATGGCAGAATATTTTACCGTGAAATGACCATACGATTTAGCCATAACTATCTGCGTGAGTGCTTGATGCCTTGGCTGAAGGACTTAAAAAAGCATGTGTCGCTTAGTACTAAGAAGTCGTTCCTAGCACCCCAAAGACCATAGTTCGACTGCACGCAGACTTTGCTCCCAATAAATTTTAAGAACGGCGCACAACAACTTTAATATTATCAATTTTGTGTGTTCCTTACGGAACGAGTAGAGTCTTAGAATCCTTTACACCGACATACAATTCAGGGCGCTACATTAAAATAATTTTAAAAAATGTTTAGGCATCGCACTTTCTTCAGTGACGTGCATTTTAAAACTTGCTAGATATTGAAATTTGCTTTTATTCTTCCGATTGCAGGAAGTGAGATCGAAGAGGCTTAAGGCTGGTTCACACAGCCCCGTTTTATTACGTTACGTAACGTTATGTAACGTTATGTTACGGGAGTTTACGTCTGCTTACGACGAGAGTCACCGGAACATCTGTACTTCTTAAGAAGCATGTCAACCAGTTTAAGGAGCAACTTTGTACGTGACATTCAAAGCACGCTATCCCGGCTATTCCTAACTTAACATAAGAAAACGTAAGCCTACGTACCTGTGTAAAACCAGTCTTTAACCTCTGAAATAGTGGGCGCTAGACTACGTGCGCGAGGCCCTAGAGGAAAAAGGAAGGAGTTTAAAGGAAAGAAAACAATTCGCGCTTAAGATGACAGTGAAATGTATGGGCTTCAGGCCAAAGGAGAATGAAGACAGGCTTTTCATCTCCATAAGTGAAAGCTGCGTGCTTGTTAGACCAATTAATCGCTTACCGTTTACTCCAGACACCACTGTGGAAGTGAAAAGCTTGTTTTTATTATTTTTTTTTTCCGGGGGCCCACATATTTCATTGTCATCTTAAGCGTGAATGGGGGACTATGACGTCAATTTCGTTGCATGTGCTCCCGCACACCGCCGGTTGCTGGCTCGTGGAAATGGCGTGCGCCACTTATTATAGACACTGAAATGTTTGGTTCAGCATCCCTAGATAAAGGAATGATGTCACCACTAGTCAGCACAAACCAGCTCAGAGCCCGTGGAGCGAAAGCTCGCGCTGCAGAACTCAAGGATCCTGGGTGCAATCCCCACCCCGGCCCGCTTCTGTCTGGATGAGAATCGTACCGGCGGGCGGTCGTGTATCACTACTGCGAGGTGCACGTTAAAGACCGTAGGCTAGCCGTTGTACTGCACTGGCTAAATTGCTCATCTACAGGTGACACACCAGACGCCCATTGGGGCAGACTAACTTCCGGCTGTATAAAAATACAGAACAGAATTACTTTTTACTCTGAAATAGTTCGCGCCAGACATGCGCGGGGCCCTGGAGGAAAGAAGAATGATACGAATGAAAATAGCCAAGGTTCATAACCTGAGCAATTTATTGACATTACATTAGTGTGTGCGTACACATTTTATTGCGTTCAGATGTGTGACCCTAATCAGATTCAGGCGGAACTTGCAAAAAAATACGAAATGGGCCGGCAAATTGAGAGAAAACGCAGAACCGTGTGTCTGGTATACTTTCCCCCTGTGCTCATTATTTTACAGCGATAACTGTTTTCGCCGCTTGCCATCGCTGGAAATTACGTTTGTTGTTGACATTGTAGTAGTTGATGTTGTAGTTGTAGTCGTTCTTGACGTTGAAGTTGGCGCTGTAGGGCGTCCGTCGTCGATATTGCCAAATCCTCGAAAAAAGATCAGCCGTCAGACCTGTTGCTAAATTACCCAAGCATCAAGGAGGATGCAGGAATGCAGTCACGCTGCGAAACCAAAAAAAAACATCACTCATACAGGGATATACCTAACGGTTGGCCGTCTTTTTGAAAAAGTGTGCAATTGAGCACGGCCGACCAGACCAACGAGACATGTCACGTCATGATTCTCATTCCCTCTCCTCATCGCTTCGTTCCCTCGAGCAGGTGTACCGAAGCGAGGAGGAGAGAAACAAAGCCGCTTTCCATCATTCTCAACTCTTCCTGGAGGATCGCGACGTCACAGCCCTCGCTCAATTACTCTCTTCTTTTTCATAAATACGGCGATCCGTTCGAGATATCTCCTTTTAAGAGTGATGTTTTGAAATTCGTAACGTCCCGTTCAACGCTCCTGTGGCCTTATTTTGCGTAATCCAAATATCGGTTCAGCCTGCCTTTAAATTGGCAAGGGTGGCTGCCACGATCTATCGTCGTCGACAGCTTCCGGGACAGCGGAGACAACCGTATCTGCTGTCTTGGCGGATCCGGTGTCTCGGTGTGTTGCTGCAGGCCCTCTCCCTCGGCGCCACAGGAAAGCGTGTGGACGGCGTGACGCGCATGCGTCCTCTAGGATGCGGGATGCCGATGGGGGTGGATTACGAGGCACGCTGTCTAACGCAAGTGAGCGGAGCAGAATGTACTCAAGCAGCGCGGATTTTGGCCAAGCATTGGTCAATGACTGCCGATGGTCTTTTGGCCAATGGCTGGCCACTCTCTGGCCACTGGCCAACGTTATTAGATTAACTCAGTTACGGAACTGTTCATAGACGCTGCATGCACGAACAGTACCCCCCCTCACTCACCACGACTCGCCCAGATTCGCTCGACGCGCCGCCGGACGGCTGCTTTGGTAACTGAATCGGGATACGTTCGTTTCAACGTCACTAGAAACGTAAAAACCAACGAAAAAAACTCTTTTTGTAGTAACGTTTATTGGAGATTAGTACAAAATGGGGGCGGGTGACGTTTTCTAAAATTTTTAGTTTTCAAGGTTTTGCAGCACAATTAATATTGTTTTTACACAACCATGCCTCAGCGGGGATTTCAGGTAGCGCGTCCCGACCTAGGCGCATTTTAACTGTGGGAGTATTTCGCGGCGCGTCCGCAAGGGAGACGGGGGTGGAACCCCTGTAACCCGATTGAAGCCAAAAATAGATGTCACGTGCAGTTCCTCGAGTGACCGCTACGGAGAAATGACGGCGTTGTGATTGCCATTTGGCACTTCAACTGTGCTCTTTAGAATGCACAGTTATGAAACGAAAATATAGATGGCGCTTCGAACGACTCTAGGCGGATTGAGGTGAGTGAGGGGGGGTACCCCCCTCCGCGGGAGTTCCACAACTGAGGTAATCTAGTAACGTTGCCACTGGCCAAAGGACCATTGCCAGCCATTGGCCAATGATTGGCCAAATCTGTGCTGCTTGGAGTTTGTTCGAGTCGCTGACAGAATTAGAACGGCAGGGTGTGTCTTTGGAACGCCCGGCCTCCAGCACGCACTCCGTGGCGTCCTCCGTGTTTTGACTGTGCCCGCGGGCTCGAGGCGCACGATACGCCGAAGCGTTGGCGAAGCGAAGCTCGTGCTGAGCGTGGGGCAATCCTCCCTGTCGTTCTCGTCTTGTCAGTGACTCTATTAAAGTATTTGTTCCTCCCAAAAAGCTCCTTCCCTGTCCTTTCTATATGCGCACTTTTTTTTTTTTTTTACGAGAAATATTTTAACCGAATTTTGACAGGTGGAAAAAGTTCTTCACAAAATGATCGTTCGTACGCTGGACTGGTGTTGGGGCTCAGTTGGTAACTGCTGGGATCCAGTTTAATCTGGGATATTTATTTGGTAAAACCATTTGACATGTTTGTTCGGCACATTTATTGGGCCTATTTATTAGGATTAAACACGAGTAGCGTTGAGAACGACGTTCACAAGCTCGTGTCCCTCATCAGTTTAACATTTTTAACAAAATTTGTTCCTGACTGGCAATTGGCTTCTTGCGCATACTGCAGTAAATATTCTTTTAAGGGCTGGGAAATGAACAGAAGGCAAACTGGAGCCGAAATTTCGAATTTTACTCATAAATAAACATAGGATAAATGGAATTATCATACGGTACTTAATCCCCGTTCCTATCTACAATTGTTACATAGGATAATCCGTTAAAAGGAGGGGCTGAGCCTTAGCCTGGGTCACAGGTCCAATCTTCCCGTTTGGCTGCGGAAGTTGATAAAGACGAGGGTAATGTGTGTCACAGGCCCTGCGGTTGTTGTCATCACGTGAGCAGACCCTGGGATGCTGGTCTCAAATGTTGGTGTTAATTTGACTCCTTAATTTTTGTGTTACAAAAGGGAAGTTTAGTCATAGTTGTCGAAATTTTCCTGACGACGAACCGTGTCCTATAGTCGGTGTGAGGATGCCTTTTGTCGTTTCGGCGAGTATGGACCTCACTGAGGAACACCTGCTGTGCGAAAGTGTCACCCAGATTCTTAGTGCATGCGGCATCCACTTGTGCATTGTATACATAAATTAATATATTATATATTTTGTAGGAACGACGGGAACAATCCCTGAACCTCGACGACAAGATCTCGTCTACTAGATACCACAGTGATAAAGTCGCTACACTGGTTTACTGCTGGTAAGAACGTCTAATCCCTGGCTTCTTTGCAGATAGCGGCAGCTAGAAAAAAAAAAACGTGGAGCGCCAGTTAACTTACTCTTGCTCCAACCCGATGCGACCGCATTGTTCTTTTACAAAATAATATTAAACCAACAGAAAGAGTTCAAAAACCGAGTGATAACAAACCATCGGCAAAAGAAGACAATTTTCTGATGAGAAACCTATGCCTGAGTACGTCTGCAGATTACCGTCTGCTAAATTTCGGCTTGCGCCACAGTGATTTGTCGGTATATTATACCGTAATTTTTGCCAGCGTGTTCTCGTCAGGTAATTGAATCGAACGCTGAATAGCACCGTACCCTCGCGCTTTGTATCTTCGTGGATATGTTTGTGTTCTTTCGATCCTATTAATGCATTTAACTCGCGGTCAAACGAGCTGTAGAGGCCTACGACGTCGCGCCTCCGCGGTGACTCTGCTGTCGGCATGGTGCATGCGGAGTAGATTCAGCCCACGCGAATCTGTTTTCTGCGGACACGCGGTGCCTATAGGACCTGCCGTCGCCAAATGTGGGCAACTTTCCAAACTTTCCGTTAGGCGTTCACAAACTGAGCGGTACTATTTGCGACTGAAGCAAAACGAAGAAAACTTTGCGGGCAAAGTTTTCGTTAACGGTTAACGGTTTTATTTTTCGGTCTCCACTTTCCTGGTCATAATAAAGTAAGGAAGCGAATAGCAAATTTCGAATTCTCCTCAGTTAAATTGAAGAAAACCATACAACGCGTGAAGTGTTCTCGACTAAGTGGGATTACTGTGCCAACCAACCAGAATTTTTCTCTTCTATACCTGCAGGGTGGTCCTGTCCCTAACCATCCAAATATTTCCATGGTCGGTGGCACTGAAGCCGCTCGTACCAGACGCGCAGGCGATTTTGCTGGCCGCGGTTCAGGTACTCTATGAAAACATCGACAGTATTCATCGCGCTTCTTTCACACAGTTATGATTTACTCGAAGCATATATACATTCATTGTATTTTTTTTTTTTTTTAGAACGCAGCTCTTAGGCGCCCGTTTCCGGCTTGAGCAGCGTCGGCGTAGCGGCGCGTTGCATTATGGGACGTTTCCCATAATGACGTCACACGTGACGTCACGTGTGACGTCACGAGTAACGTCACCGCGCGTTCCATTATAGGTAAATTTCCCCGCTAAAATTAGCGGCAAATTGTCCCCTCAAAACTTAGCAAAAAAAATTCTCCGCTAATTTTAGCGGAAAAACTTCTCCGCTAAATTTAGCAGAAAAAATTCCCCATAAAATTTAGCGAACAAATTTCCCCGCTGAAAATAGCGGAAGAAATTCCCCGCTAAATTTAGCGAAAAAATTTTCCCGCTAAATTTTGCGCGAAAAATTCCCCGCTAAATTTAGCGGGTAAATTTCCCCGCTAAATTTAGCGGGTAAATTTCCCCGCTAAATTTAGCAGAAAATTTTCCCGTTAAATTTAGTGGAAAAAATTCCCCGCTAAATTTAGCGAAAAAAGATCCCCATTAAATTTAGCGGAAAAAATTAGTCACTAAATGTAGCGGAAGAGAATCCCCACTAAATTTAGCAGAAATACTTCCCCGCTAAATTTAGCAGAAAATATTCCCCACTAAATTTTGCGAACAAATTCCTCACTAAATTTCGCGGGGAACTTCTTCTGCTAAATTTAGCGGAAAATTTTGTTAAAACTTCCAGCTAAATGAGAGGGGAGCAGGAGAGGAGGAGGGGAGGTTACGGATGAGGAGAAGGGGCATACAGGCCTCCTCTCCGTACCTGCCCCTCCCACTCCTCAAGTACTGCGCTCTAATTCGGCGTTGCAGTTACAGGGGATTGTAAACGTCTTTCTTTCTTTTTTTTTTTTTCAAATAAAGCGTTTATTTTTTTACAACCACAGGAACTTGACCCAACTTGCATCTGGACGCGCACTGCATTTAATTTCATGACATGCCTTTACATAGCCTCAGCTGTCATTATGGTGGCCTAGGTGCTGAGCGTGTATCTTCCGCTGCGGGATACATTTGGAACAATCGAATTTGTTTTTCACGAAAAGAACGAGAAAGAATGGTAACCAGTATTCGCGACTCCAGCAAAACGGACGCCACCAAGCGGGAAAACCGGGAACCAGCCGGACCAGGTCGCTCCGCGCCTCTCCGCGTCTCTGGTGGCTTTCGCGGACACGTGTTGTCGGCGCGGTGGCGAACAATGTAATTTGACGAAGGTCCCAAAATTTCTTAAGTTTGCCTGAGTGTTCATTAGTGTGGTGAAGCCTCAGTAGATTGTTTCCTTCCATCACGTGTTTGAAAGCCCGTTTACTCCACATTACACGGTCGCGTGCTTTCAGTTTCTTGGATGGGGAGGAATAACGAAAAAACGTTTTGATTTCTTGTCTGTCTTAAATCCCATTCAAAGTGACAACTACTTGGTAATTGATAAGTGGCTTCTTTATAAGGATGTAGAACAGTGGACTGAGGACGACAGACGAGGTGTTTCACTGGAGGGAACACCAATGTTGGAGTCAAGTGAATGGAAAGGTTCGATAGCTGCTTTTCTTGATTTTGGTTGTGTTCGATCAGCTTCAACTTTAAGCCACCCACGCCGGTCGGTGCGTTGGCTATTCATCTTGGCTGCTGTTCGCCGAAAACACCTCTGGACCACACTGAAGGAGTTGGGCTGATTTCGCAATTACTTGATTCAGGAAAACCTGCTCGCTGCATATGATTAATGAGGGAAATTATCTGCTCTCAAAATGTGGGGGACGCGTCTCGTAAAGTTAGAAGCTGTCACGGCATTATGATCTATCGCGCCTCCAATATTTATATTATACCCCCGTCGAAGCCAGCAGCAATAAACGTCTACATTGCTCAGGTTGACCGGCCAAAAAAAAAATACTAATTTTGTCCGTTCAGGATTCGAAGTCAAGTTCAATGTAGAGAGGTTCTGCGTGAATCTCCGATGAAGACTCTCTTCAGTTTGTCCACATTCGTCTCCGTGCTACCGGCTAGATGCATTTGACTAAGTTAAAGTAGTAGCTCTCTGTCTGTTACTTTTATTCAGCAGTTCACCTAATAGCTAGTCAACTAAGCTCATATTTCAACCCGAAGAATATACTAATATCGCTTTAGTGGGACATAGTACGTAATATAATACATAACCCGCTCGTCAAAATGACTTCTCGATTGCTACTAAGACCTGAATTGAAATACGAGTATCAGCTGCCTAGTGGGGCACCAGCGGGTTAACATGCTCCTTGGCTCAAGAAGCGCTTGCTTAATTTTCGTAATTTTTCTGCAGCCCGTGTTGTTGACCGAGCAGGCGACTGGAGCTGCTTCTTAAACGCGGATACGCACAAAAGGTCGATATTGCGGACAGATAAGTCGCATGGTCGAGGCATGCGAGTTAGCTGAAAATTACTCTCGGTGGAACAATTCTGTAGTCATCGCCGTTTTCCTTAGATGATCAAAACTGATTAGAGTCTATTACCGTCTCTCCGGAGCCCATAGTTTCGAAGCAGTGGTGAGGGTGCAGGCTAGCTGGTGTAAATTGAGCATAGTTGTAAACCGGAGACTGGGGATACGGACAAGGGGCAAAACACAGAACGACACGGACGAAGTCTCACGAACGACACGGACGAAGTTGAGACTTCGTCCGTGTCGTTCTGTGTTTTGTCCCTTGTCCGTATCCCCAGTCTCGGGTTTACAACTATGCTCCATAGTTTCGGTTTTGAACGAAATCTCCGAAACGAAAGTTTGACATGAAAAGAGCAAAAAACACCGGGAAAACAAAACTATGCACAGCAAGTCTATGTGCACCGGCTACACTTGACCGTCTCAGTTCAAATACCTATAAAATTGGGCATTAGACAAAAGAAAATCAGTTAAATTGAATGCGGCACCCGTTCAGGCGGCCCGGCCGAGCCGACGCGACCTGGACCCAGCCGCCATGTTTGTTTGGTGGTGGCGCCCCCTATAGGTCGCTGGAGTCGCGAATAGGGTACCATGACGTCACGTGCGAACCATGAAAAGGGTTGAGAATAGTGAATCACTTTCAATGCCGCATTGTAAAAGATACCTGATGACTCACGAACGTTAGAGTACCCTGCTAGTTTCCGAACAGGAGTACCGTGCGGCCATACAATAGAAGAATACGTACATTAAATCGCAGAAACGCCCCCATCCCTTCCTAATCCCAGGAATGTGTCCGTCTGTTTGTCCGTGCATGTCCCCGCTAAACTTAGCGGGGAAATTAACGTCACGGGACTTTAATCTCTTCGCTAGATTTAGCGGATAAATTTTACACGTATTCTCAATCACACCGTGGCATAAACATCAATTCAATTTCCCCGCTAAATTTAGCTGAGGAATTAACGTCACGTGACTTGGCGTCACTTTATGGTGCCGCCGTGGTGTCACGTGATAACGTCAACTCTCATCGGGTAAGGTGACAGCGCGCTTAGGCCTTTCAATTTCGCTGGGAAATTATTAAGCAATATATATGTTCTCGTCCTCAACAAGAAACGAACGTTTAATGTCTTCGAGACAAATGTAAACAATCCCCCCTTAACTACTGCTTTTAATTATTAATCTTTGGGGATAAAAGTGGCTGAAAATTTGTTTTAGTTACTATATAGGTTATACCTCGATGGCGACAGCGCTCTATAATCGAGGGCCTGCAGGTTCCAGCCGACTGCGTCTTGATGCTGGCGACAGCAAAGTTTCCGCGTGAAGTTGTCCAAGGATCGCTGCTGCTCACGACTGGACTGTTCTCCGCCCTCGAGCTGCTTTTAATTCGTGGTGAGTCTACCCACTGTCTAGCAACTGTCTAGAAACTGTCTAGAAACTGTCTAGAAACTGTTCTAACCGGTTCCAATTCGGATTGAGTCAACACCTTCTAGATGACAACGCCAAAGTGCTTCTACATCACATACAGAGGACCAGCGAGGGGCATAGTTTGTACACGAGCGCTGCGTGAACGTTAGGCTGGAACTCGTGTTCATTCCGTGCGAACACGAGTTCACGACTTCCAGTCGAACACTGACGCGGCACTCGTTTTCAATGGGCCCTTTTCGAAATTCAATCGGGGAACATTGGCGGTCGCCATTTCTGGGGTTTTCAGACTTAGGCTAGAGGGCGCAAGGTACCGCCCATTACAAAGGGTATAGCGAGTAACAGCCATCCATCCAACATCCATAGGGCACGAACTGTGTGATTGGATCCGAGTCTTTGCCGAACGCCGACGCAGCCCTCGTGCCCAATGGATAAGCAGAGTACGTGCCCTAACGACGATGGACTTTTATAAATGACATTGCAGCCACTAGATGGTGCGCACATTTAAAGAGGGTCTATTAGTGGTCCGCGCTGGCCTCGGGTTGGTGAAGCAGAAAATCCAGCGCTTTGGCCCCTATCAACCAGCACACTGTTTATAAACATGCCCGCGTCACCGTGTGTGCACTGCACGTGCGGAGAACCCAGATTCGCCCGAGGTGAAGCATCTGCGCATGCGCAGTGCTGACGGTAGCGCCACCGCAGCGGCGTGACGTCAGAACGTTTACTTCGTCTATACGAATAGAAAGTGAGAGAGAGGAGGAGACGAGTCGAGAGGACGCCGGGACGTCGGAGCGCCGAGCTCGGATTGAAATGATCGGTGTGTAGACGAAAAACTTAAGCTACTTTTGCCTCTACTCACTTTTCGAAAGCGTTCGAGCAGTGGGTAGGACAAGGGCGGCTAAATTTTGCGTCTTCAGCGTCTGTGCTGCGCAGTCGTCTCAATAAGCAGCAGCTCGAGCATCTAATTTTGGCGAGGAGCACAACCGGAAAGCAGCCATGCAATGCTCTTCGACCTGAAAAAAAAAAAAAAAATCGGAGGCAGACACGGGTGCACACGCAGCAGCAGTGCAAGAAAGGCTGCGTCTATAACCAAATGCGATAGCATTTCTTTTGGAAGCCCCAAACGCATTCGATCGTATCCCCCATCAACGCATTCCTTTGAAGCTGTTGACCCTCTTCGCGTTGAGTTTTTGGTATTCGTATGACTGCGTGACTTTTCTTTCTTCCGCGTCCAGTTCACAGCCATTTATGAAAACCAAACTACCCAACTAATTCTGGTGTTTCTCTTAGGTCCGTCCACGGGCCTTCGCTTTTATAATATTTATCAATAACCTTCCCACCACTATCTTCTCTAAAGTACGTCCTTTCGCTGATGACTATGGGGTATACAACAAAGTAACACGTACATGAGAACCACCAGCTCCGAGATAAAATAAAAAAAAACGGTGGAAACAGTGGATGATGTTAAATAAACTGAAATGTAAATTGATTTCCTTCTCCTCTACTACCAATACTTCCTCGACTCTAATCTGACTGAGACCGTTTCCATGTGTATACACCGTGAAGTGAGAATAACTTCAGACTTTTTCTGAAGTAACTACTTCAAGGCCATCCATGCTGACGTATTGAGAACCCCAGAATTCGTCCGACGTTACCCTACGCCCTGCTCCTCTACTCGTCTGCAAAACGGCATATGGCAGTTTTATCCCCATCAGGCCTAAGTCATATCAATCATCTGCAATTACTTTGAAAACGCGCCGCGAGATTCATCTTCCCCTTTTTTAATCTTTACATCAGTGTATCTGCAATGAAAAGTCAGCTTAATAGTTATCCTTCAAGATTTGCAAAACAGTCTGTAGGTTCTGTCGTCTTGAAAAAAAATGAGATCATCGCCTGATCTTAGAACTTATTAATCACCTCCTAACGAAACATATCTTTGCCGCCTTAAAGGGGCGATGCAACGATTTTTGTATTTTGCGCAAATACCGCTTAGAACGGATCCCTGACGTTAGTGACCTGTGAAATACCCGTTCGTTTTTCACCACACGGAATAGAAGTCGCAGAAAAAAAATAAAGAAAAACCAACAGTGTTCACCCCCTCAACTCGCAGCAAGAACAAGCGGCCACGTGATCTGGAGCCTATTATATGCCGCCAATGTTGATCATAGCCATGCGCTGGGGTTGGCGAGGCACAGGACACGCGCTGAGTTCCAGACATTGTTATGGTTCGGCTGTTGTCGTCATTGCAGCGATTGGACACAGGCCACTACCCAAATTCTTCTCGAGCTATAGATTATCACGAGCCCAAATCCAGTGCCCACGCAATGCTCGGGTCCAATCTATGAGCCGCATTCAAATATCGTCACTGGGCGGTACCGCTACCGCCCAGCAACGTCATCAGGTTTTGCGAAGGAGAGATTGAATGAAAACGCTCGGTTTTGTCCTCGAAATTACAGCGCAACAAAGGGGTTTCTTGGTCAGTTGCGTTGCTTGCGAGTATTCTTGAGTCCCACTAGTGCCATTAAGCTCGTGTAAAGTGAAAAACATTCCAATTGAATATCGTTGCACCGCCCCTTTAACTGCTTTACCATCAAAGGCTTTTCCCGGTTGCACTAACGCTTTCAATCAATCTTCCCTTCCTCAAGCCATCTGCAACTGGAACAGTCTGCAAACGTCCATCGTCACCATCGTGAATCTGACCGTTTTTTAGCCTAATTTATAGGTACATTTTTTATGTTTATATAAGTTTTCTGAGTTTTCCCGCATGAATTTTAAGTTAATCCTGCATCTCATTTTTATAACGTTATTATTCCTCCTGTTGTGATGCCTGTTACCGGCCCTCACGGTGCAAAAACTGAAAATTATAAAAACAACGAATTCTTGTTACGTGAATTTTTTATAGCAGGAAACCGAGAAGAAAGTCAAGCAATCTCTTTATTCAAGTTTGTTCTAACACTGAACAATTAGATAACATTGAACAACCAGCAGCAACTTAAAGCGACAACCAACAAACAACAACACTGAACAACATTTAAAAACCAAAAAACAATGTACAAGCTACTCAACATTCTTTTTAATCAAATATTAAACATAATTGTAATGGTATTTGTAATAAATATTGAAAGGAGCAACTAAACTCCTCGTTTGGCAATCAGAGAATGTCAAACGAGTTGTCACTCACTGTCCTCACTTCCACCCTTGAAAGGTCATGTCAACATCAGGTGGGGCGAAGTATCGCGACTCAAATCTCCTGGCTCCAGGACGCTGGATACCCTAGAGCACTCCTAGTATCGATATACAAAAAAAAAATCTGGAACAAAATCAAGCACCAACCTGAGGGCAATGACGAAGCAACAACAAAGAAGCCTCGAATACCTTTTGTGGTAGCACCTTATATCCACACGCTCACTCATCGCTTAAAAAAGATGGCTGGCAGGCAGGGTATTCAGGCGATATGCTCTGTGCCCTACAAGAAAACAAACTGCAGCGTATCTTACAAGACCAAGCACACCGAATATGAGAAGGAGGTTGCATTCCAGATCCCACTGTCTTGTGGGCAATGTTACATTGGGCAGACTGGAAGGTGCACCAACGGCCGGACGAGGGAACATGCAGCTTCTGTCAAGGCCAACACGGCAGCAGGGCACCTACTAGCTCATTGTCGTGGGTGTCAGTGTGTGCCAGTTTTATAGCCTATAAACCTATAAACATCTTGTCAAGAAACCGCAACAAGTTCGCTGGAGAAATCCCGGGGGCCCTATACTACTGACGCGAAAGCGGACAATTGCGTGAATGCGCCTTCCATCGCGCTACACCACAAGGAAGTTGTGTACCTGAGAAGGGCCGTACCCATGGTGGACAGATGAAGGACGAGTAAGAAGATGGCTCGAATACAAGATCCAATAGAGCGGCCTTTGATCTTGAGAGTAGGAAAGCAGGAAGATGTCCCTCAATTAAGTTAAATGTAATGTAGATAAAAAAGAATTAAGTAAACGCAATATACGGGGTGTTTTTTTTTTAACTGCACCAAATTTTTAAATAAAGGGGGGAAACGTTTTATGATTGCGGTTTTCACTGCGTGTTTATATGGCTCGGCGGACATTAGATGGGAATATAACCATCCCTATTATCAGACTAATTAACTAAAATCCGTTAATTAACTTTTTAATTACTGTAATTAGGATATATGTTTATATTACGAACTTTGAGGCAGTCATATGCCAAGACTGTTCCATTTTGTAGAATTCGCGTAACCAGCTTGTGTACCGCGATATTCGTCCACGAATTTTGCACTTTTATCCGGCTAATGTAGCAAAGTTCGGCTATAGTGGCCCCTTTCGTGGGTTTGCCGAATTGAGTGGATAAAAAGTCGGATTAAATAAACAATTCGGGGGCAGATATCTTGGAACACAGGCACATTACGCGAATTCTACAAAATGGAACAGTCTTGGCATATGACTGCCTCAAAGTTTGTAATTTAAACTTATATCCTAATTACAGTAATTAAAAAGTTAATTAACGAATTTTGGTTACTTAGTTTGATAATAGTGATGTTTATATTCCCATCTAATGTCCGCCAAGCCATAAAAACACGCAGTGAAAACCGAAGTCATAAAACTTTTACCCCCTTTATTTAAAAATTTGGTGCAGCTAAAAAAAAACAAACAAACTTGTATATGAAGAATAAGATTATCTTAATTAAATAGTTGCTAGTCCAGCGGTTTGTTTGCCTTTTTTGTCTGTCTCTTTGTATGTAACATTCATTTGTGTGCAGCTGGCACCATATTTAAGCAATGAACCAACTAGCTTAGTTTCAAGCCGTCATAAATATGGTCGCCTTATTTTTCTCTGTGGAGCATGCTAATATTAAAATATGTTATGCAAATAGCAGTGGTTGGACATTGGCCGTTCATAAAAGATCACGCATTGCGTCTTGCGTGTTCATGTAGAAACGAATAACAATTCCATATGCCGTCACTGCCTTGTTTCTGTGTATCACTAGAGTTCCGTGTTTTCTTTGTTTGTTTTTGATGAAATTCGCGAGTGTCTTTCGGTGTTTATTTTTATCGTAAATTCGGTGTTTATCAGAGTTTATTTTTAATAAAACCTTGTGTTCAAAATTCGGAGTTTACGTTCTCTAAACTAACGGAAATAATAAAGAGAGAATCGAAAAAACACAGACGCATACTGTATTCCTAGTTGCCGAAAGGTTTAGATAAAGAGGAAGAATATTCAGACAAAACGCACCAAAAGGTCGTTTCATCCTACGCCATTTTCATCAGTCGTACACTTCAACCCAAGCACACTTCAACAAGCCTTACAGCCTGTTGTAATTAATACAAGCGTACTTAACAAGGTTTGCGTCGCTGATGGACACACGCTCTTTTCGATTAATGACCCTTTGCATAGAAAATGCCCTTTCGACCTTAGCGCTAGAAACGGGCAAAGCTAGAAGTCTCAGCGCGCAGCACGAGAGGACTGGCCATTACACAGCATGAAGTCTCCAGAACGACATGGAATAAAAAATGTTAGCATATTACATAGTTCTGATAGTTCACAAATCATCAGCGAGCTGGCGCATGTCGTCAGTCTCAAGAACCACAAGCCTGAAAATGTGCATATAGTTCTCAAACAGACGGGCAGCTCAGGGCTTCACAGTTGGATCTACCATTTGCACGTTGTGTCAAAGCGATTCACTCATATAGTTCAAATCATCGGCAAGGTTCCTCTCAATCGTTTGGGACCACTGTCTAGTAACAGCAGCGTAGTAGTCATGAAGCGCTGCAACAGTTCTGGGGCGATCAGGTTCATCAAGGACATCTATCAGATTTGCGACATCAGGTGCGATGCTTATTCGAGATGGGTCACGCCACTAACTGAGCAGCGCACATAAACGAACCCCTAGTACCCGGCAAACCTCGTACACGAGGGTGCTCTCTGCTTAAGTTTCTTAATGATTGACAACACAACAGAAGCATTTGTCCCAAGAGTCTTCAGCTTGATCAGTAAATCGTGCAAAACGTCAGGTGAGGAAACAAGAGCTTTCAACTTCTCACATTTTTTGCCTTCTGCAGCGTCGCTCCTCAAAAATTGCAAAATGGCACGCCAGTAGTCTAGGATATCTTCGAGGGATTCGTGGAACGAAAACCACCGAGAAGGACTCGCAGTCGAAAGATCCTTCATCTTCATGCCCAAAGTCTGGCATTTTAGACCAAACTCACAGCGCAGCTCTCGAGACGACTGCAACAGGGCTGGAAACTGCACGAAAAATTCGCGAACGGTTTTAAAGGCCGACGCACACCTCGCGCTTTCCACTTTTGCACGTCTCCTCTTCAAAGGCCAAAAGTGTCACTGCAAAAGTTCGCACAAAAACGAAGGACTTTATGAGAATGTATTGTGGAAAGAGCTTCCCATGCATGTTTTAACCTGAGGCTACATACACATCATTTCCGTTCAAAAATAAAGTTTTAGTGTTTAGGCCTTCAGATTATTCTTGTAAGATGTCAGCAGCGTGTACCGGACATTTCATCGAACGCCGTTTCATCGAAAAAGTGGACCTTTCATCGAACACCGTTTCATCGAACGCCCTTTCATCGAATAGCTTGACGCCATTTTATCTCATTTCACTTCACAGAATTTTGAAGCATTATAGTGCGTTTTAGATTATTTACTATCTCTTTTGAGTTGTTTTCGTGCTGCTGTCGAATCACTAGAAATAAAATTACTACCCCAGTTTCACTAAAAGTTTGGTTACTGAATCATAGAACATAAAACTTGAGTGTGTAGTAATTAGTGTTTTGTTTTCAGGTAAGATAAGCGGCTGTTGTCCACCACATACTTGGTTTCCTATTTGTTCACGCATAAAAGGTAGATCCGGAATAGACTCTCTCTATTCTTCTCTGCGCCTCTTTTATTTATCTATTTACTTGAGTTTTCATTCTATCCTACGAGAATCTATAGCATTCTTTCTAAGAACAAAGATTAAAGAGCCGGTGAGTCCACGGTTCTGCCGATGACGAAGAATTAAAAAGAAAGACACGCCTTTTATGCTGTTTCATGCGACATGAATACATGTCATTACTTCAAGGACGTCTTTGAGCTTGAATTAACAACAAAAAACGCCTCGTCGAGAACTTGGAGAGACGTACCTTCGTCACTGCAGCCGATGATCACAGGGTTCATAAAACGTCAAGGCGGTGTTCCCGTCTATTATTGGCTACATTAGAAGCACAAGTCATCAGATGGGGAAAAGGTGTAGCGGAGAAATAAAGTTTATTTTTAATAGCTCCCTTCTCTGTAGGAAAAGGAAGGTCTGCCATTCTTCCTGTTCTAAAAGACAACAATTTTTTAGGTAAAAACTTCGTAATGGTTAACTAGCCAGAGTTCGATAAAACGGCTTCGATGAAACGGCGTTCGATGAAATGACTTTCGATAAAATGGCGTTTGGTAAAACGGCGTTCGATGAAATGTCCAAACCCAGCCACCGGCTAAAAAATATATAACCGCCTGCAGGCGGTTATATATTTTGGCCCTATTATACGTCATATTTGGCCCTATTACACGTTAACATGTTCATCACCGCTCAGCGAGAACTGTGCCAAACGCCGCACATGTAATCTTCTGTTGTCTAGACAGAGGCCACTTTGCCATTTTGGAGAGTGCAGCACTTCGCTTCTCCTGTAATGAATGCTGCTCTGCAGGTTGCAGAGCTGCATTTTGTACATTTTGCTGCATTTTGTCAGTGGTCAGTACATGTACTCGAAAAAAGGCTCGGTACCTGACTGGCGATGAACCCTGCAAATGCCTGAAGTTCCTGTTATCAAACAGGGGCAGTCACAAAAAAAAAAGGCTTTTTTTTCTACGTACCAATTAGAAAGGGTGCCTGGAATACAATGCCTATGAAAAACGTGCTGCCTTCCTTTGTTACAATAGGCTTCTCTTTTTTTTTTCTCCCAATTACGTTTTTTATTATTATTTAGATTACCGTAGCAACCAAAGGATGTAAATTACGGCCTCTCACTCCAGCGCTTTGTAGCACTCCAAATTTATCGCCGGCGTCTTCGCAATATCAATAAAATATATTTCATTAAAAAATATCACTAGCCTTTTTCTAAGTATACGTAGTCAGCACATTGGGCACTCTTTGAAGAATGTTCTTCTCCGTGAATGTTCGACGCTTATTATTCAGGAAGAGCTTTAGACTGCCTCTGCACAAAGGCACAATTAAACCGTTTTAATGTAACAAAATAACTCGAGCCTAAAGCAAAATCACTTGGCTATGTTAGTGCAAGATTCAACAACCCTAATGTAATGTAGAAATCACGGGGGCTGCGTAAGCTTACCATTTTTTTGATGGATTGAGAAAATTACAGTTGTCAAAAGGGTTATTAGACAAAATTTACCATAAATTGCTTTCCGTGTGAGGAATTTGACCAAGAACAAGTGGGGAAGGCGTAAAAGTAAGCACGTCCTGATGGACGCCCGAGCGTTTGGAAGGGACGCCAGGAAAGCTTTGTGTACCGGCAATCTTCCACGCCACATAAAACGCTTCTTTGTGGGTGAAAAGCGAAAAAAGGACAATAAACCGCTTCTCCAACCCTGCCCGTTTTTAACTCGACGCGACCGAAGTGCGCTCGGGTAATCACTAGAGGTCGCATGCCCTCAGGAAACCATCGCTGTAGATGGAACAATTTTCCATAATCATTAAAGACATCCCAGGCCGCGGACAACGAAATTTTATTTGGCTTAACAGCATTCGCAGCGTCTCTGTAGATTTGCCGAGCGTGTCTGGAAACATGTCATGTTTCCAGACACGCCGACAAATCATGGTTAAAAGCAAA